>JAQFVV010012396.1:831685-1415994 GCA_028023455.1 Epiperipatus broadwayi | reverse complement strand
GTTATTTATATTTGGTTCACCAAATACTATTTGTTAAAATAAATGCTATAATTAATTTAAAAGTACAAGATGAGATTTGCTGCTATGATATAATTTATATACCAGTACCACTAGCATGATGTAAAGGATTAAAATACTCTATCACATAAGGGTTTGCAAAACAAACCTTACGATAATAGAAAATGAATTCAAACTCGAGTAGATAAAGTAAGTGTGAGAAGCGTAAATATTAAATTTATCGTTTAGAGATACTTAATTTGATTAAATGTTCAAAGTAAAAGTGGGATGAAATATTGCAATCCAGGCTCCTATAACATGTATATTGTATTGCCATACATACTGTGAGTTTCATATCAAATGTAGATAATACATCACATATACTTTTAAAAGAGCCAAAAACATTTATCTTTAATATTAGTTCTCATATGGAGATAGTTCACATTATAAATATTTACTGCCATATATTGCTGATTCATATTTATTATTATTATATTGTTTTGTTATTTACATAAATAAACAATTTTGTTATTTTGCTAAATTATATGGTATCTAAAAATTATTGCAGGCATCATTAGACAAAGAGATTTTTCCTAGGAATTTAAAAATAACTAGAATTGTTCCTATTTATAAAAAAGGTGCAAAAGATGATCCAAAGAATTATAGAGCAATATCAGTTTTAACCAACTCTTTCTAAAAATTTTGAAAATTGTTTTTATTCAAAAATAAAAAATGATATTATACCAAATTAGATCAGTCATTACTAATCTTATAACAATTCAAGATCATATAACACATGCCTTAAATGCTGTGAAAAGAATTGATGTCATATATCTGGACTTGACATCTGTTTTTGATTTAGTCTCTCATAAATTATTAATAGACAAATTGATTAAATTGAATGTAAATATAAAAGCAATTAACTGGATAGCTTCTTACTTAAAAGATAGTAAGATTTATATCTATCTCAATAATGAATCTAGTGAATTAATAAATATCAATCAAGAGTATACCTCAAGGAGGGGTTTTGGCACCATTGTTATTTAATATTTTTACAGCAGATATAGATCAAAATATAAAATATTCAGAAATTTTATCATATGCTGATGATAACAAGATATTTAAGGTAATAAGTGATTCATGTGATATGATTAAGTTACAAGATGATCTAAATAGTTTTGAAAAATAGTGCCTTAATAACAGTATAAAAATAAATATTGAGAAATGTTGCATTGTATCATATACCAGAAACTCTACAATTTTTAATACAAGTTATTATAAAGGGAAGAAAAGAATTATAAAAAAATAATCTCACAAGGATCTTGGAATAAATTTTGACAGTAATAATTCTTACAACACACATTATAAAGAAATACAAAAAAAGAGTATAAATATATAGGAAGAATATTGAGAAATGGTAAAAACTTCTCCATAGAAACAAAATTATATTATTTAAAGCTCTAGTTCTGCCAGTGATACATTTTGGATAAAAAAATATGGAATAGAAACAATATAACAATGGTAAACATGCTACAGAAAATATTTAATAATTTTATAAAATATATAAATGCAAATCAGAAGAAGTATTACCTTTCACTTATAAAACAGAGACAATTAAAAGATCTAATATTATTATAAAATATTATACATGAGAACTTATGCTTATCAAATTGTATAACTAAAATTAAATTTAAAGAATTAATAAGAAACATGAGGTATCATGAGAAAATAGAAATATCAACTACTAAAACTTTATATTTAGAACACTCTACTTTACAAAGAATAAGTAAGTTATACAATACTATTGATAATAAATTAGAAATAGACATTTTATATTGTATAAAGATAAATTTATAAACATAATGAAATCTATATTATAGAAAATACTAATTGCATGTCTATTATATTATTATTACATATTATTTATATATATTTAAATGGTTTATATATTTCAAACTGTATGGAAGATGTAAATAAATTAAACTAAATGATTCTTTGATCATCATTTTGATACTATTTAAGTTCAGGTCAAGATATCACATTGCTGATTCATTTAATGTTATTTAAATATTTTATTATATTTGCTATTTGAATCCAATAAGTTAAAAGTAGAGTGCGTACATAAAAATCCCTGATATGCATATTAAATCAAATATTTATTAAAGAAAAGCCCTGAGATAATTATTACGATATGTATAAATGAATATCTATTAATAGAAATTATTTAAATATGAAATTATTCAGTAATAAATCAATGATCGTTGAAATGTTATAAAAAATTATATACTATATTTCAAAAGTTTAATAATCAATATTTAAATCCCTAAGAAATTATATATTTTACATTGATTATTTATTTCGTTTGGGAAATCTAGAGTAAGTGCATCCATGTGGTTTAGAGTCTTATAAAGGCTCAACCATATGCAAATGCATTTTCAGTAAACACAAACACAGCCAGAAGTGCGTTTTCAGTTTCTCTCACCCTCATTTTTGTTTTAGTACAATTAACCTCTTACTTATAGTCTCTTCCAAACAAATTTAGATTGAGAGGTTACAATATATATAAATAGAAATATTCTATAAACTTATGATGGTTTTAAACATTTATTTATTGACATTAAATAGAATGAAATATTTAGCCTGATTTAACTGCATCTCAAATCATTCTAAAATTACAATTGAATATTTAGAGAATAAAAAACCAAATCTTACTCTTAACAACTTCATATTATTAATGAAAAATCAGTTTTGTAAATGTAAAAATTAAATATGTATATCTTAATGTATATAAAATTTAAACATAAGTTATTACCTAATCTTTAAGGTTATGATGGTTTTAAGTATTCATTTACTGACACTGTTAATACATGGATTCCAGAGATGTAGTTATTTCTATTTAAATTTCATATACATTAAAACTATGCATTTTTAATTTTTATATTTACTAACTGACTTTTTTTATATGAATTGTTAAAAATAAAATGCCATCTTTTTTCTCTAAATATAAATGTCATTTTAACATATCAATAATTCATTACATTAAAAACAACATATAATAAAAATCATTTCGAAGCATAATTTTAATTAAAATCCAGATATCTGAATAAAAATATGCTGTCATAATGAAAAAAATCTCACATTTGCAGTTAGCAACATGGAAACATGTGGCGACAATTAATCAAATGATCTCAATGGGAATGACATCATTTCAAGCAGCATGGGAAAAAGCAATCATAAACTACTCATATAATATATTGAAAATTTTATAAATAAGCAAAATACCTTTTATATAATTATCAAAACTCATATTACTCATTAGTAATAATAATAAAATTTTACTTGTCATTAATATCCATAAAACTTAAAAATTATTTTTTTATAAGTGTTAAAGTTGAAATCTTACCTTGAGAAAAACGCTTATCGGCATCTGCAAGTTCCTTGCTAGAAACTGTTACTCCATCAAGCATTCTCAAAGTTCGTAAGTGGAAGATAATATAAATTCGAAAATGAGGCAGTTCACAAAGAGGGTTTTCATTTACAGTTAATACAGTTAAATCAGAAAGAAATTTGAGTTGGGTCATTTCACTCAGCTAAAATAAGAAAAAAATTAATACAATAAACAAAAGTTGAATACCATAACAAATTTCATATCCCTTATATACTATAGGACAGTAACTTTTATAATTTCGCGTTACAAATCTAAATTTATTTCCAGTGCACACCGCTATCTGAAATAAATATCAAATCACTCAAACATTAAGAAATTTTCTTGCTATCTTTTCCTTTTTCAGGGTACTTTTTTGAATTAGCAGTTTTGAGATGCAAGCTCTAATAAGTTATTCACAGAAGATATAGAATTATTGTAGAGGATCTTATTTTATAATAAACAACTTGATTCTTTAACTTATATATGTGGAAAAATGAGACCAGCTCTCAACTGTTATTTACAATAAGTTTAAGTAACTAATGACTATTAGATGATAATGGATTTAATTTCCAGCTTTGATAATGGCAAAACCCAGAAACTAGTTTGTGATAGAGATTTAAATGTATTACTTGTTTGATAATCACTGATTATTCAAATTTACTATAAATAGCAGTAGAATAGAACTGCTCTTCTTTTTTTTATTATTTATTTATATCAATATATATATAAATGTATATATTTAAACATGTACAATAATTTATATCTGTAACAATGTATGTTTAAATTAAACACATAAGATAGAACACAAATTTATTCATTGAACAACCAAGTCTGAAAATATTATTATAATTCATAAGCCTGACTCAAAAAAAAAATCTTTTAAATGAACTTGAAAAAAAGGTCCTTTCTTATATTAATGCAACCTCCACTTTTGTTTTTAGATTTGGTTGGTGCATAATAGGTATATATTATCTGATATGTATTTGATAAGTCACAATTTCATAAACTTAGGATTTTCATTCTAAATCCATCCTCCACTCCATCTCAAATAACCAATACATATGACCACATACATGTGAAAAAGATAAATGATCCCCAATATACATATTTCATGCTGAAGAAGCATTGATTAATTGGACCAGATCATAATCTACCACACATATGCAATTAGTGTTCAGTTTATATATATATTGAAACAGTAAGATTCGTATTCAAATCTTAAGTTTCACCTTTTTCTGTCGTCTCTCACTGACCGGTCTATCCCACCCAAATTTAAACTTTTTGATATCGAATTGTGTGTGTAACAATATTAAAAATGTATAAATATGTGTAGAATTCAGCTTAAACACGCACACATTTCGATCTCAAATTAAACGCAATAAATAGGGATAAAATAATATAATTTAGATTTCTTTTAGTTATATAATTTTGTATAATTTTAATCATTTATTTTGGATTATAAAGTTCGTATTTATTGTTTTGTTTAAATTTCGTTTAATAATAATTCTAAAAATATCTGATGTAATATTTAATTAAAAGTTAAAATAATCTTATGTTCCCTTTTTGTTTTTGAAATTTAAAAGCATTGGTCAGTGATAGATAATAGATTAATTAAAGAAAAATTCCCCAAAATATAATTAGTAAATGTAAAATGTAAACAATAGAACGGCAGCTTTCTTTAATTAAAAACCAACAAAATGCATTGATTATCCTCAGGGCAGATTAAATAGAACCTAAAAATATCTTAACAAAAATGTGAAAGATCAAGATAAGAAAAGAGGCCATCTTAGACTTGCTGGAGTCATTCACTTAAACTTTAGCTTTGCTCTCGATCACTGAGAGTCTCCAAAATATATAAAAGAATTTGTTCCTGCCAAGGTATGACCGAGTAAAGCACCTAGATTATTCTCCATCGGGAGATGGCCCATCGGATGCTGAACTTTCCATTGCCCGTCATAAATTCACCATGAAGACCTGCTGCCTGAAATGAATGAGAAAGCTGCTGCTGCCATGAAATTAAATGAATATCTAAATACAAGAAAGACTTGCCACTCGTGAACTTTTTGCTGCTAAATTAATGGAATCAGAAAACTTCTTATAAAACAGGTACCTGTCTGTGTTCAAACTCTAGAGTACTCTAATAATATGCTATAGCTCTTCTTCATACTACTTACCTAAATTATAAAATGTAAAACTACCATTTGTATAACTAAAATTGAATAATTAATTTAATGTGTAAATTTCTTTACTAATCTAGCTTACCTCATTCTATCTTGGGTGCGTATTTTTAAAATCTACATTTTATCTATATTTATTATCTAATTATTGCATGCTCACAATTGTCTCTATTTTCAAAGTTTAAATCTATGATCGTTTGAAACAGTGAATGCGTGTCAAATTTTCATTAATATTTACTTTCCTAAATAACTTTACTTTCTTATAAATCGACACGCATTCAGTGCATCTTTATTGTAATGCAGGGTCTACTACTTCGCAAATGGCTGGCATATTAGTTGTAATAACTCCCAGTTTATATATATTTTGTATTTATTAAATCTAATGAATAATTCTAGAAAATTACATTTCTTTGAGAGCCGCCAACGTTCTTTAATAAATGTTGATAATGTAGGACCAAGTTAGAAATCTGTTGAAATCTCATCATAATCGTTTATACAGTATACATGTGTTACATTTTAGAGACGCGATGATCTATTCCGCCGTAAATATTCCGGATTCTTCAGGGTTGAAATTAACCCCCGTCGTCCTACACAAGCGGACATAATAAATGCTCCCGTAGGACTTGACAATGTCATGCAGCCAGCCGGCAAAACTGTGACACGGACCGCTTGTCCCTGGTTATGCTTATGTGACACCTTACTTCGTCGGGCCGATGGCAGAGACCAGCCTGACAGTCTTATAAACTCATTCGCAGCATTGCAGTTTCAATATACTGCCATTCCATATCGCCTTTCTAAAGCGTACCAAGTGTTCCTTTACTTAGTTTTATTATTCTAAACATATCACTCCGCCTCTGCATTATCTGCATAAATTACTCTCAAATAAATGTTTGCCCTTAGTTATAAATAAATATTTTAATTAAATAAATATATGTCTGCCATTACTCTTATAACCCATACTTTAGACTCCTGCATTGCAAAGGTATAAATCCCTCCAGGCATGCATTAGAAATACTTACTCAAGAATTTTAGGTAGCTAGATTACGCCTTCAACTAAGTGAATTCCTTTTGTAAACATTTCAGTATCGGAAATACCGCTACTGAAATCCTCAATATAAAATGTCTAAATAAATAAATGTATTCTTTAAAATATAATCATGTCGCAACTCCTGCTACTGAAGCTTTTAATCCATAAAAATTGTTAGTAAATGATCTTATTAAAATGTGTTAATAAATAATTTTAAACTATACGTCTGCAGTTACGTTTCATTTGTTCGATACCCATTCTATATAATATTTCCTCGATTATGTAAATATGAATGTTTAATTAATATTAGTTTGATTATTGGCTAACTCGAGAATAAAATCATGAGTCTCTTGCATATCCCTAACCACCGTGCCTAAGGAAATATTTACTAATGTCGCATCAGATGCGTTGTTTCGTGGATTGTATTGTGGAACCGATAAACTATGTTCGAACTCAGTACCACGGGTGGCTTCGCTACTCAATGGTGCTGCTGTTCTGTATGGTGGTCGAATTCTGCACTATGTTTATGAGTCACACGTTTTCTGACCGTTACATAGTTAAATTTTTTTTTTAGCGTTTAGCGCTTTCCAACGTGGTGCGTTCGATACAAAAAACCCATATATACCCGGAGCAAAATATAACGCATATAAATTTCTTTTAGCGTTCGTTACTCAAGTTAGCTAATTAATCTATATATATACGATTTTGTTTTGATAAAAATAATGAAAAAAAAGTAAATCGAGTGAAATAATGTGGGTCGAGTAAATGAAAGGACAGCAGGCGTAATAACAAATTTAAGGAAAGCAGGGATGTTTGTGTAAGTTAAGAAGGAACGAAAATACTCGGATCTAATGAAATATTTTGCTTTATATATATATATCAAAAAAAAAAAAGTAATCAGTCGTTAAATGAGAAAGCAAGTAGCATTGAATTTTTTTATTAAAACACCGTTATATATATAGCATAGACAGCAGAAGCTTGTTATATATGTTAATAGTAAATATTTTGTTAAAGTACAAATACATATATCATAGACAGCAGTAGCTTATTATACGCGTAACCAGTAGTTCGCTATAATATATATGTTAAATATGTTAAACACAGCAATATAGAGATAGGGCAATGAAGAGTAGGTGAGGGCAGCGAAAGTGTTATAGGGCCAATATACCGGTGGGGAGTAGTCAAATGCTAGTAGTATAAAATAAATCACATTAAGAAAATGGAATCAGAAAATATTGATATACAGCAAGTAGATTTATCTGAAGCTTTGGAGTCAACACCCGAGCGAAGGGAAGCTCCGCAACAATACAGAGGATCAATGGACTTAAATTTCAAGTTCATGGAGGAAATACTCAGACAGAGTATGCAAGAAATGAAGGAAATGTATGAGGAGGAGATGAGAAACAGAAGAGATGAAGAATCAAAACAGAGACAGGAAGAAAAGGTGAGAGTTAGAGAGTATCAGGAATTTCAAAAATTTGTCTTGAGAGAGTCAGAAATAATAGCAAACGAATATAAAATAACCCAAGTTAATAAAGAGGGGGGAAATATAAGGACAAAGGAGGTTAGACCTCAAAGCTACTTAGGAAAGATTATTCAGATAAAAATCTTTAGAGGAGAGACAGGAGAAAATCCTCAAGCCCACTTAGAGAGCTTACAAAGTTTCTTTCAAGTGCATAAGGCAGAAGCAGGTGAACAGATAGCTATTGCCAGTTACCATTTACAGGGCTATGCCAAAGACTGGTGGGATATGGTGAAATGGAAACCTAAAACTATAGAGAAGTACAGATGCGTTAATGAAACAATATTGGAGCGACAAGCATCAAATTGATATCTACAACACGCTCTGTCATGAAAAATACGGAGCAGTACCCTGAGAAACACATGCTGTTTTTCCTCCGCCAAGCAAACCGATTTAAATCTCTCACGATATTCGCATTGGCAGATAGACATATCATTGGAATGATTCAACAAATATGCCAGTAACTACCCAAAAGTTGATGATCATAAGTGGCATCAAAGACATTGAAGAGATGGGAGAATTTCTTGCGGTTTTAGATGATAGCCATTGGTCTGAAAGTCTAGTAGATCATGAATGGAAGCAGGAGACCAGACAACAGCAATCAGCGACTACTAGCACTCATAGTGATAAAGAAAGAAACCAAATGGCAACTCGATCAAGTGGGACATCAGTAAAAGATTACCAGTACCAGCATTCATCTTGCCAGCAGCTGAGAGTAGTGGAGATGACTAACCTAACGTCAGTCATCCAGGAAGAGGATCCCACTTGGGGACTTCAGATTGGCCCTTGCCCAATTATTAATACAAGAATCGGGGCCTCAGTTGCACAAATTCTTCTTGACACAGGCAGCCAGATTTCCTGTGTTTCTAGAGAGGGGTTAACAAATTACGAAAAACATGGACTCATACCCAGGCTTCCCGCTCGCCCAATCCAAATGAAGCTGGCTGATGGGAGGACGACCAGAACTGAAAACTATCAAGTCTGGTTGGAAATATCGATAGAAGCCAATGCAGGACACGCCTTCTTAGTGATAAGAGGACTAATTCAGGACGTGATAATTGGGTCCGACTTCTTAACCCAACATGAATGTATCCTGGACTATTAAAAAAAAGATACTAACTTTCCAGCAGGAGCAGATTAGTTTTGATACAAATAAGCAAACTGAAGAAATCCAATTAAGATGTCTGGAGGCCATTCCTGATGAGGATATCCAAGAAAAAATTATGGGATCATCGTTAGACAAGGTAGAGGACCAATTCCAGTTACAAAAATTACTTACGGAAAATCGTACCATATTTTCTCAGGTCCCAGGTGAAATTAGTGATTACGTCCATCGGATACGAGTAAAAGAAGAGACGCATTTCCAGACCCGCACATACCCTATCCCATTTCAGTATCAAGAAGAGGTGAATGCTCAAATTAAGCAGATGATTGACTGGGGTGTAATTGAAAAGGGGTCATCACCCTATAATAACCCGTTAGTCGTAGTCAAAAAGAAAGATGGAACCATACGATTGTCTCGATGCTAGGACATTAAACAACATTACTATACCTGAGCGGGACATCCCACCACCCATCCAAGAAACATTCCTCAAGTTGACTGCTAAGAATATTTTCTCTACCCTTGACCTAACTGCCAGTTACTGGCAAATGGCTCTCCACCCCCAGGATCGAAAATATACCGCGTTCAGATACAATGGGCAAACCCACATGTTTAAGATAGTACCGTTTGGGCTGATAAATAGTGGGGCTGGCCTCATGAGGTGTTTGGACCAAGTATTGTCAGAAAGATTAAAAAAAAAATTGGTATGTTATGTAGACGATGTAGTAGTTGCGTCTAGAGACATTGCAGAACATCTGGAGGATTTAAAGCAATTTTTCGATGAGTGCACCCAGAAAAATATAACTGTTAATTTAAAAAAAAGTTTTTTCGCATTGAGGGAAATTTCCTTTTTAGGCCATATTGTAAATGGTCAAGGAATTAGAGCTCACCCTGACAAGGTCGCAGCTATTAAAAATTTCCCTAGGCCCACGAACCGAAAACAAGTTCGATCATTTCTGGGCCTTTGCAATTACTATCACAAGTTTTACCCCCATTTTGCCAAAGATACATCATCACTAGTAGAATTGATAAGACCTCACCACCGATGGGAATGGACGAAGACCCATGAAGAAGACTTCAGTCGAGTAAAGAGAAGATTTTTAGAGACTGTGATGTTACACTACCCAGATTTTACCCGTCCTTTTTATTTGCAGACTGATAGCAGTCAGAAGGGATTGGGCGTGGTTCTATTTCAAGTCAACCCAGAAGGCCAACACCAAATACTATATTTTAGCAGCCGTACTCTGAAAGGAGCCGAAAAGAACTACACAGTGACGGAACAAGAGACACTAGCAATCATGTGGTCATGCAATAAGTTCAAGCAGATGTTGCTGGGTTCAGAAGTGATTATCATTACTGACCACCGGTGTCTCGAATACCTAAATAAAAGTTACCTGAACAATGACTGCCTCATCAGATGGAGTCTTTCACTTCAAAGATTTCATTATAAAGTCATCTACTGCCCTGGGCCTGAAAATACGGTGGCCGATATATTAAGTCGACATCCTATAGAACTGGAGCCACACAACCCCATAATAAGTGATCAGCCATTGGTAATTGCAGCAACGGTACTGGACCAGGAGATGGAACACAAGTTAAGGAACCTTCAACATTGGCAAGAGCAGCAGCCACTATATAAAAAGCTTATCCAAATTGTACAACAGCAAGGAAATCCAATACAAGGCTGCTCAACACCTCGAGGAAAGAAGCTATACCGGATAAGAAATGGGTTGCTGCAGCAGCAGATTGTGGGAGATAAAATTTACTGGAAAATCTTGGTACCACCTGACCTCAGAAACCGTCTCATCATGTATATGCATGGTTTAGTAGGGCACTATGGCCCTAGAAAAACAGAAGAAGCTATAAGACGACAATTTCACTGGCCAAAGCTATATGAAGATGTGATGGATACCCTCAAGAAATGTGCTATTTGTGCAAGAGATAAACCACCAAATAGAAACTTTAGTGGAGTAGGTGCCTCTATCATTCCGTCCGCACCAAATGAAATACTTGCGATCGATCACTATGGCCCATTGCCATCCTACCGTAGATTCCGTTACTTACTTGTAACTTATGATCTATTCTCAAAATATGCTTGGGCCTATCCTGTGATGCGAGCAGATTCCCGTTGCGCAATTCGAGTGCTACAAAAGTGTCAATTCGTCAAGATTGGAAAACCGATCACCATCCTCTCGGACCACGGATCGGCCTTTACATCTCAAGAATGGAAGACTTGGTTGAGGCAGCAGAACGTTAAACATATTCTGACCTCAATTCGAAATCCTCAGTCTAACCCATGTGAACGGGTTATGAGGGAAATAAACCGACTATTTAGGACCCATGTTCACCAAAATCACAGAAGCTGGGTAAATCAAACTGAAAAGATTTTTCAATATATCAATGGAACCATCAATGAGCCCACTGGCATGACACCAACACGTTTGCATTTTGGTAAAGCGGACTCAGTACTGATCAAGACGCCATTACCCATGGATGAAAGTGAAATCAATATTGAAACTGACAGACGGAAGATACATCGCCACCTTACAGAAAGGGCAGAACGAAAATTACGAACAGATCGGAGAAGCCAACATTTCCAGGTCGGGAACTATGTTTGGGTACGGAAATCTCAACAAAGTAATCGAGATAAAAGAATATATAAAAAGTTCTTTCCTTTGTACCAGGGACCCTTTATAATTGATCGCACATGTGGCCCAAATGCATATTTATTAAAAGATGGAGATACCATAAAAGGGACATACAATGCCCGTAATCTCAAACCATGTAGGTATTATCCACCGGACCCGGGGTTGTAAAAAAAATATTAGACTATTAGGACGGATTAAACGTATATGAAAATATTAAAATGAACTTGATATAATGAACTTGGTTGAATGGATTGTACTTTAGTCAAATAGGGTTTTAGATAGAGATTTTATTATATATATTATTGTTTTAATTACTATTACTCTTAAAAAAATTTTTTTTATATTATATTAACTAACCTTACTCTAAGAATTTTTTTTATATAAATATAATCAGTTTAACTAACATTACTATGATTTCTACCAGACACAGTCAAATTAGGCCATTTTAATTAAGCTATAAATTCTAGATCTGGGTATATTAATTGTTCGTTGCTTCATGTAATCTCTGCTTTCTATATTTCAATATATCTGTAAAAACAATAATAATGTTTTCGTCTTTAAATTATGTAATGTAAAATTTTTTTTTCTCGCTTTCTTGCCTCCTTTGTTTTGCCTTAATTGTTCACAGGAAGTACGGGGAAATGAAACAGTAAGATTCGTATTCAAATCTTAAGTTTCACCTTTTTCTGTCGTCTCTCACTGACCGGTCTATCCCGCCCAAATTTAAACTTTTCGATATCGAATTGTGTGTGTAACAATATTAAAAATGTATAAATATGTGTAGAATTCAGCTTAAACACGCACACATTTCGATCTCAAATTAAACGCAATAAATAGGGATAAAATAATATAATTTAGATTTCTTTTAGTTATATAATTTTGTATAATTTTAATCATTTATTTTGGATTATAAAGTTCGTATTTATTGTTTTGTTTAAATTTCGTTTAATAATAATTCTAAAAATATCTGATGTAACATTTAATTAAAAGTTAAAATAATCTTATGTTCCCTTTTTGTTTTTGAAATTTAAAAGCATCGGTCAGTGATAGATAATAGATTAATTAAAGAAAAATTCCCCAAAATATAATTAGTAAATGTAAAATGTAAACAATAGAACGGCAGCTTTCTTTAATTAAAAACCAACAAAATGCATTGATTATCCTCAGGGCAGATTAAATAGAACCTAAAAATATCTTAACAAAAATGTGAAAGATCAAGATAAGAAAAGAGGCCATCTTAGACTTGCTGGAGACATTCACTTAAACTTTAGCTTTGCTCTCGATCACTGAGAGTCTCCAAAATATATAAAAGAATTTGTTCCTGCCAAGGTATGACCGAGTAAAGCACCTAGATTATTCTCCATCGGGAGATGGCCCATCGGATGCTGAACTTTCCATTGCCCGTCATAAATTCACCATGAAGACCTGCTGCCTGAAATGAATGAGAAAGCTGCTGCTGCCATGAAATTAAATGAATATCTAAATACAAGAAAGACTTGCCACTCGTGAACTTTTTGCTGCTAAATTAATGGAATCAGAAAACTTCTTATAAAACAGGTACCTGTCTGTGTTCAAACTCTAGAGTACTCTAATAATATGCTATAGCTCTTCTTCATACTACTTATCTAAATTATAAAATGTAAAACTACCATTTGTATAACTAAAATTGAATAATTAATTTAATGTGTAAATTTCTTTACTAATCTAGCTTACCTCATTCTATCTTGGGTGCGTATTTTTAAAATCTACATTTTATCTATATTTATTATCTAATTATTGCATGCTCACAATTGTCTCTATTTTCAAAGTTTAAATCTATGATCGTTTGAAACAATGAATGCGTGTCAAATTTTCATTAATATTTACTTTCCTAAATAACTTTACTTTCTTATAAATCGACACGCATTCAGTGCATCTTTATTGTAATGCAGGGTCTACTACTTCGCAAATGGCTGGCATATTAGTTGTAATAACTCCCAGTTTATATATATTTTGTATTTATTAAATCTAATGAATAATTCTAGAAAATTACATTTCTTTGAGAGCCGCCAACGTTCTTTAATAAATGTTGATAATGTAGGACCAAGTTAGAAATCTGTTGAAATCTCATCATAATCGTTTATACAGTATACATGTGTTACGTTTTAGAGACGCGATGATCTATTCCGCCGTAAATATTCCGGATTCTTCAGAGTTGAAATTAACCCCCGTCGTCCTACACAAGCGGACATAATAAATGCTCCCGTAGGACTTGACAATGTCATGCAGCCAGCCTGCAAAACTGTGACACGGACCGCTTGTCCCTGGTTACGCTTATGTGACACCTTACTTCGTCGGGCCGATGGCAGAGACCAGCCTGACAGTCTTATAAACTCATTCGCGGCATTGCAGTTTCAATATACTGCCATTCCATATCGCCTTTCTAAAGCGTACCACGTGTTCCTTTACTTAGTTTTATTATTCTAAACATATCACTCCGCCTCTGCATTATCTGCATAAATCACTCTCAAATAAATGTTTGCCCTTAGTTATAAATAAATATTTTAATTAAATAAATATATGTCTGCCATTACTCTTATAACCCATACTTTAGACTCCTGCATTGCAAAGGTATAAATCCCTCCAGGCATGCATTAGAAATACTTACTCGAGAATTTTAGGTAGCTAGATTACGCCTTCAACTAAGTGAATTCCTTTTGTAAACATTTCAGTATTGGAAATACCGCTACTGAAATCCTCAATATAAAATAATGTCTAAATAAATAAATGTATTCTTTAAAATATAATCATGTCGCAAATCCCGCTACTGAAGCTTTTAATCCATAAATATTGTTAGTAAATGATCTTATTAAAATGTGTTAATAAATAATTTAAAACTATACGTCTGCAGTTACGTTTCATTTGTTCGATACCCATTCTATATAATATTTCCTCGATTATGTAAATATGAATGTTTAATTAATATTAGTTTGATTATTGGCTAACTCGAGAATAAAATCATGAGTCTCTTGCATATCCCTGACCACCGTGCCTAAGGAAATATTTACTAATGTCGCATCAGATGCGTTGTTTCATGGATTGTATTGTGGAACGATAAACTATGTTCAAACTCAGTACCACGGGTGGCTTCGCTACTCGATGGTGCTGCTGTTCTGTATGGTGGTCGAATTCTGCACTATGTTTACGAGTCACACGTTTTCTGACAGTTACAATATTGTGGTGTAAAACTGACACATATTTTTCTCCCTTGATTTGGCTATGAATATGAGTTGGGTAAGAAGTGAAAATTTTCTCAGCTTCAAATCAGTCTTACAATTTTTCCTTTAATTAGCCAGTCATAAATAAATTAATTAACCCTTTGATGTAGATTTGTAAATTAATATTTATCTATTATTAGCTAAATAGTAAAACAAAGATATGAAAACATTCAAATGTTTACTATTCAGCAATTAGAAAAAGTAGTGAGATATATTTTTTCCATCACTGCTCCTCCATAAAGGGATAATGAAAAAGCCTTTGCTCTGCGGTAGGTTATTTAAAAGCATATACAAACTTGCTTTATGACATTCTTAAAAAAAACTAATGAATGTGATTCATCATTTTTTCTATAAAATAATTTATATCAAATAACATATATTTATAAAAATATAGAACTAAGCAATGTTACCCCAAAAATAAATAATCATTTAGATTTGTTACTACCAATAAAATATCACAATTTTATCTGCTTACATTTAAAATATGTTTTTAGAAGCAGTGTTATGATAATATAATATGAAGAGGTTTCTTTTTAAAAAATTTAGAAATTTCTAAACATAATCTATTGCACAGAGATTATTTATTATCAAATCATTTTTTAAACTCTATTTTAAAGACTTATAAGCTTGAACAATTAATAGATATTAGATCATAGTACTACTATATTTCCATCTCCAAACTAGTTTCTGGGTTATGGCTTTTTTCAGTAAGGAGTTTGAATCTAATGAATTTGCATGTCTAGCATTCTTCTTTAATTCTTTTATTGTAAGCCTAAATATTTAAATCAATAATTATATATATTTTAGTGAACAAGGTATTGCTTATTCTTTACAGTTTTTGCTACTTAAATTTAAGTTTACTTGCTGGAATAAATTGTATTCAGTGCCAATCAATGGGAAAATATCAATGATAATGATCAAGTGTTATTTCTTGTGTTTAGTATACCATAGTCCAATTATTCTATTTTTGAACAAAAATATAACATGCATACAAAATTTTACTAACTTATATAAATTTCTCTGTCATCTTAACAATTATCAATTTATTGGTAGATTTATCCAAGTTTAACCTAGTTTCTCTCCCCATAGCTTCTCTTATTCATCAATTTCACATAATCTTTTTTCTAAATCTTTTATATCTTAGGATTCAATTTAAGAATTCAATTGTTCATTCAGTATCATCTTTTCTTACATTATGTTCAGCCCAACTTCATTTCAACCTCTTTATTTTTTTAATGATATCAGGAAATATGATTTTTAATCCCTCTTAGCCAAGCAAATATCTCTCCATATCTTCATGTATAGTTTAGTGGTTTTTAATGCTCTTCTATTAAGTATCTAAATCTTAGATCCATAAATAAATGGAAAAACAAACTTATTAAAAACATTTATTAATGACAGGCAAAATTTATTTTAATATTAAGCATTCCATCCAAGTTTAATTCTACAATTATTTCCATTCCTTATGTTTCATTTGCATTAATAATCTCATCAAAGTTTATAAAGGTGTCAATTTCTTCTAATGAATTATTACCAATTTTTATTTCTCCCCTTCCCTTTAAAAACACTAAAACATTGCTTTAGTTTTTTACAATTTATCTTTATTTTTATTTTGTTGCTTTCATCTGATGCTCTTGTAACATTTCTTGAAGCTTTGAAATATTATTTATAAAAAATAATCATATCATATCTAAAATCTAGATAATTTAAGTAATATCCATTTTTTTTTTTTGGTTCCTTAGCTTATTTTAATCCATAAAGTACTTCTCATAAAACTGTTATAATAAATTTGGACTAGATATAAATCACTCTGCCATATATCCATATCAACATTAATTTTTCTAGTCTCATGTAGTCTAATTATTTCTGTTGTATTATGATATTCTTCTTAACTCAATACTATACTAAGTCTATGTCATATTCCAAAGTTTTAATTACTACAGATATAAATGTAGTCAAATGCCACTTAATAACTTATATATGCTATGCAAAATGGTAATTCATATACATTAGTTCACTTCCTTTAATATTTAGATGTGATATATAATACTATAATCACTTTTGTGTTTTGAAATTCAAAATTTTCTGTAATCAAGTTGTTATGGTTTTAATAATGATTTTATAAATGTGCAACACTTAAAATAGATTATTTTTAAAATTAAATACAATTAAAATTGAGTGTTTAGTTACATTTAATTTGATATAAATATATTAAAAAATTAGAATGAATTGAATTATTTTTAAAATTAAATACAATTAAAATTGAGTATTTAGTTACATTTAATTTGATATAAATATATTAAAAAATTAAAATGAATTGAATTAGGTTTTTTAATACTTTTATAATATATATAAAAAAAATATTGCTTTATATATTTAATGTTATAATAGGATGAATTTCAAATTGTATTATTATCTCAATGTATCTTTCACCTTAGATCAACCACATAATATACATACACTTCAACAAAGACTCACAAACTACACATATAAATGAAATGTTATCTGGGTACATCCGTGGATAATTTATTGTAATAAAAATATATACCAACATTTTGGTCAGGTCACACTGATCATCAATTGGATAATAAATATTATGAAAACAGTTGTAGAGATGCTGTAAAAATTGACGTATAATAATAATACTATTATTCTTCTCTTTTACTTTCTTTGTATATCTTCATATATTCATATATATATTGCTTATAATAACTTCTTTCATATACACTTCAATGCAAACAATTTTCTTAAAAAACTTCTTTATTTTCCTTACGGTTTCGACTGCTGGACAATCGAAACTGATGAAGAATGCTGGACAGTCGAAACTGTAAGGAAAATAAAGAAATTTTTTAAGAAAATTTGTTTGCATTGAAGTGTATATGAAAGAAGTTATTATAAGCAATATATATATATATGAATAATGAACATTCTATTATCAGAAAACACAGAAATAATAAATATCAGAAATTATTTACATTAATGACTTCTTAAAGTTCTTCCAAATAGAAGGTAATTTGCATGCATTATCGTATTTGTTGATACAATCTGTCCTTTTCAGGATATATTCAAATATGTTTAAAAATACATATATACAAGCAACAAAGATTACAAATTATAAAATTATTATCCGATTAAGTTAAATAATTTTACTTTTGGGAAATGTATGTATTCAAGCACAAGTGCGTGTGCGGCGCAACTGCTCCCAAAAGCTGTTAATACAAATACAAATAGCTAACTAAAAATATTAAAACAGCTGAGCGCTTTCAAAGGATCTTGCCTTCATAATCATAGCTTGCTTACGTTTAAATTTATGCAAATATGCTAATTCCATCTTTTTGATAGAGAAAAACACGTGTCCTTCCTGTTTATGGCATCGCTGTCGTGAGAGATAAATAAAGCCTCTTTGATCTTTCTTTTGAGGTCATGTCTCTCTCTACATACGATGGTAGGATTGTCCGGAATGCACTCATGGTGACTTGTGCACTGGTGCTGATAAAAAACTGAATAAGTAGAAGGATCGTTGCGAGCTCTATTGTACGAATACTTGTGTTGTGCCAATCGTGTGGCCAAAGATGCTCTGCTTTCCCCATAATATGTGCCTTTGCAATAGTTATTTGGACAAGCAATGTTATATACTATATGGGGGGTCTGTAACAGTGGAGTTTGATCTTTGGTATTGTTAATTAGATTGTTAGAATTTGGAGGGGTTCGAAAACAGAGCTGATATTTGTTGTTAAAGATGGAATGTAGTTTCTTGTGTAAATTGGGTATGTATGGAAGTAATAATCTGGGTTTATCCTGTGTGGCGTGAGAGTTGAGAGGTTTATTCTGAATGTGTGAGATTTTTTTGTCGATGATGGATTGTCTGAAGCCTAAATTCAGTAGATCATTTATATATTCTGCTACATTTGTTTTTGCATCTGCCTTGATTTTACACAACAATCTGTTTCTATGCAAAAAAGATGCTAGACCCGATAATTTATGTGCTGTGGGTGTGTGAGATTGGGGGTGTGTATGGCATCTGATTTCCAACGGTTTGATGGCCATGCTATAATGGCAGTGGTTATTTTCTCTTTTTATTTTGACATCAAGGTATTTGACTTGTTGGTGAGTGTCTTCAGTTGTGACATTAACAATTAGTGCTGTGTTGGCTTCTAATTCGGTTTTGATCTGTGTAATGATCTCGGGGGTGGCAGCAATGAACAGGTCATCCACATATCTAGTGTATGCTAGAAGGCATGGTGGGTTTAGACTAAGTATGATTTTTCTCTCATAATAGTTTAGGAAGATGCTGGTGACTACACCACTCAGTGGTAGTCCCATAGGCCAGCCTTGTTTCATGGAGAAGCACTGGTTTCTGAAGAATGCCACAATGTTGCTGTCCAACCAACATAGAAAGTCATGGATGAAGTCAACCAGTGGTTGAGCTATTTTTTGTGTCAAAAGTTCATTTCTGACTATTTGGATCGATGTGTTTCTATTGACAGAGTCATACAATTCGGAAACGTCCATAGTGGCCAGTTTGATGTTTGGGTTTAATTGTAAATCTTTGACGGAGGAAATGAACTGTGCAGATGACTTGATGGTGTATATTCCAAAGCCTAACATTTGGATGAGTTTTTTGTTCACCCACTTGGCTGTCTTTGCATAGTGTACTCCACTGAAATCTAGCATTAATCGGACCGGTGTGTTGTCTTGCAAGATCCTTTGAAAGCGCTCAGCTGTTTTAATATTTTTAGTTAGCTATTTGTATTTGTATTAACAGCTTTTGGGAGCAGTTGCGCCGCACACGCACTTGTGCTTGAAAATTATTATATAAAAGCCTTTTTCGGCAAATTATGTTTTTTTGCCTTTTTCAATATGTCTCCACGATTTAAAGCACATACAGTGACATCTATATCAATACATGAGAGAAGATAGATATGTATTGATATAGATGTCACTGTATGTGCTTTAAATCGTGGAGACATATTGAAAAGGGCAAAAAAACATAATTTACCGAAAAAGGCTTTTATATAATAATTTTATAATTTGTAATCTTTGTTGCTTGTATATATGTATTTTTAAACATATTTGAATATTGTATACTTGAAGTGCAACATAAAAAAAGAATTGGTTTTAATTCTGATTCTTTTTCTGTATAGTATTTTCAGGATATCAATGGCTTTTCTGATCTGACAATGAATAATCTTTTATCTTTTTAAATTTTCAGAAAATCTACACACTGACAAATATCTACAATTTTCATCACATCATCATCCAACCCAAATCTTTTCTGTAGTAAAACCTCTTTTCACTACAGCAATAAATCTTTTTTCACACAAATCAAATATGGAAGATGAAACAAATCATGCAAGCTATGTCATTAGCTAAAGGCTATAATAATAAAACAATATACTGAGCCTTAATTCAAAGCCTAAACAATCAAAACAATAAAAAGAAAAAATTATTAGAGTTTGTATTCCTTAAATAAAACAAACTACAGAAATATTGTATGTATTCTAAAACATTGCAATAAAAAGATAGCATATACTACATATCAAAAAATTAATAACATTCTATTCAAGCCTAAAATCTCTATCTTCTTGAAGCCCATGGAGTTTATGAAATTTTATGTAGCATTTATAAAGCTTCTTATGTTAGATATAAGTAATCATCACATCTATGTTAGAAGAGATGAACATATTAATGCAATTAAGCAGTACTCATCATTATCAGCATTCTCTCTCCATGCTCTAGATACAGGTCATAGTAAATGTGACACTTTCCAACACTGTCAGATCAGAGAAGCCACTGGGTTCATTAAAAGATCAGATTGTATCAACAAATGTGATGATACATGCCAATTACCTTCTATTTGGAATTTTTTTTAAAAAAATCATTAGTCTAAATAATTAAATAATTTCTAATATTTATTATTTCTATCTGTTTGCTATTAGGACATTCATTATTATTATATCTCAATGTTCACAGCACTTCTACAACTATTTTAATGATATTTGTTACCTAACTGATGATCAGTGTAATCTAAATGAAATATTGATATATATTTTTACTACAATAAATTATACACAGATGTATCTGAATAACATTTCATTTATATATATTATGATTTTTTTAAGGACGATTCAGAACAATCAAACCTATCAGCTATTGTAAATATATTATATAAAATGTATAAAAGTGTTATTGCTTATTTAGATATTATACACAACTGATAAAAGATTAATCGTTTTATAATTGCTACTATCTTATTTCAAACACTTTGGAAACATTTATCATTTAGATATTTGGCATACAGGTAATTTCTTTATCTTCTCTCTTCATTTGAAAGAATCTTCAATAATATGTAACTAAATAAAAAATTATCATTAAATGGAAGCTTAAGACTGAACTATGCAATTTTTAGAATTTTCTGCATTTTTGCCATACAAGATATGAAAGCTAATTTAAAATAAAAGAGAATAAGCATTCACAACATACATAGACACACATTCCATCTGCCTTCAACTAAATCTAATCAATTTCTCAAATGACAACTAGAGGTCTAGAAATAAATCCATGGTATTTCCTTAGTCTTAAACTCACCATAATTATTCATGTGTGTTGTTAAGCATTCTACAAACATATTCATTTATATATGAACAACTACATGTAATTGTGAATATGACATTAGGAATTTCTCTAATTGGTTCCTTCAAGGCCTCAAAAATAAATCTTCTCAGTTAACAGTAAACTCCTTCTTGCAATCAATTGTTATTTATTATTCACATTATTTTAAAATTATGAAATTTATGTGTATGTGTATGAATGTTTATAACTACACAAATTATATAAATCTTTAGAGACATTCTTCATGTTTTTAAACAAAAATAATCTAAACAAAAGTTCTTCAAATTTAATTGTTAAATTTATGCTACACTTCAAAGAAATCCAAGCATCTTGTTCAATATTATTAATAATATTTTTAAACTCAACATTTGGATAGTAAATTTCTTACTTTTACAACTGATATTGATATAATAGAATCATAACTATGTTTATTATTAAAAAAATAACCTTGTTGCCTATAAACTTGTTTTATATGTATTTCATTGTACTTACATATCAGTTGTCAGAATTATCTGCTTTGTTTATCAGACTGATCCTATTCATTATTCAGTAGAAATATTTTACAATTTGTAACTAAAATATGACTATCCTCAGATTTATAATATATTATTTGGCATAAAGTGAATTTAATAAAAAAAAAATTAAATTCATCAAAAATTAGAAAATACCCAAACATTAAAATAGATGGAAAAAAATATCAGAAAGTTCCTATTGCTAAAAAAAAATAAAATTAATGACTACATATATTATAACTAATTGTAAGTATCATTATCTCAAATAGCACACCTTAAATAGTTTAGATATTAATATAATTGCAAAGTAAATTTTGACAATCATATCATAAACATGAAATTATTGAGCTTCATATATTTGAAATATAATTTTAACTTAATTTTTCTTTTTATTAAATTAATTGGCAAATTTAGGGTTATCAATACAAATAGCTGAATAATAATTAAAAATAATAATAATAAATATTCAGGAATTGGAAAGAAGATCCAAGAATTAAATGATTTATATAATTTAGTATCTTTTAATGATAGTCAAATTCAGATTTAATTAGGAATAGAAATACATAAGTCTACATATAAAACATATAAATATTTATTGCTTTAGTTCTAAAACAGACAAATTCCATACTTTTTTTTTTAATTTTTTATTTTATTTATTTTGAGTGGCCTTTTAAAATTGAAGTAAAATTTAAAATATGAATGTACATTTGACTATTTGAATGACATATAATATAAATATATCAAATTATGTATAGTTTTCAAATAAAAACTTCAAAAACTTTTCTTTCTGCTGATATTATAATAAATATATATATATATCAAATAACAAATTCATTGTTTAAATTCAGCCAATTTAATTATTTTATCATACCATTTACTTGAATTTAAATTTTTTGTTATTGATTAACTTTTCTTGGAACTGCAAAAAATTTTAATAATGAAGAGTTCTCTGTAAATAAAACTTAAAACATTTATATAACAATATTACACCATAACTAAAATATAAAAAATTCACAAATCAATAATATTAACAATCAATAAAAAAAAAACAAAGTGTATAAATCCATATGTGCATTAATTATTGGTAAATTGAAATAAAAATGTATATACATACATAATCTAATAATATATACAAACATATATATTGTTTATTATTTTAATAAAGACATTTCCAACATATAAAATCTTAAATACAATATGTATATATCCAATTTCTAATAACTACGTTTTATCTAAAAGCCACATGCACTTTAAAGATACATAATCTCATATTAAAATATTTTTGTGTATAGTATTTGCTTTTTATAATATTTTATCACTTTTATTATTTTTATATCTTCACAATTTATTTTATGTTCTATATTCAAGAAGTGCATAAATGGTGCTAATTTTTTTCTATATTCAAGAAGTGCATAAATGGTGCTAATTTTGTATCACATTGTAACATATGCATAGTCATGTTATGTTCTTTTCCTCTTTCTTCCATTCATTTTGTTCTATTACCAATGTATAATTTTCTGCATCTTAGACATTCTATTTTATATACTACATCAATTTTTCTTTCTCTATTACTAATTTGTCTAATGCTATTTATCAAATAATCAAATGTTTTATTATTTATTCTTGCAATTCTGTGATTTTTATTTCAATTTATGGTACTTTAATCCATTTCATTATTTTGTCTTCATTTCTATATTTCATTATTATTATAATTAAACATTACATTATATATTAATTTAGTATAACATAATCATTACAAAAATATATATTTTTTATTAATAATAATTATTTAAATATTGGGTGTTTGTCTTATAGATAAAGATGCCGTTGGATGGCACCGTTTTCACACTAAAACTATAAAATATGACCATTCCCGGGCCGTTGATTATAATAATTTTGCTGTGCTTTTTTGTAATGCGAAAATAAAAACAAAACAAAATCGTCTTTTATAAATATTATTTTTTATTAACATATACAATTTAAATAATAATAATAAATGTAAAATAAAATCAACAAATTAAATTTGATTCGTGTTTTTTCTATCGTATATTTTTTAAATTGTGTTACGGCTTTTTTTTTTATCAATTTTCTATCAGATTTTTTTTTACTTGTGTTAAGATTTTTTTTTTATCAATTTTTTATCGGATTTTTTACTTGTGTTACAACTTTTTTTTGTTGTTGTTGTTTAACTAAAAAATAATAATCGTAATAAAAAGTAAAATTTCTTAGTCTATTTTTTATTTTTTTAGTCTTCGTTTTACTTTTTTTTTTTTTTTACAGACAAAGAGATATTACGGCTATTTTTTACTTCAAATAGAATGACAATAAAAAGTAAAAGTTGTTACGGTTAGGTTTAGGGTTAGTGTTAGTATTAGGGTTAGTGTTCTGTTGTTTGTAATGCTAAAATAAAATAATTCAAAATCGTAACTGTACTCGGACAAAAGAAAGAAACTCAAACTTTTTTAAACAACAACAAACACATATAAATGTCTTCTTTACTTATTAAACATGTTTATAATATTTGCTTTTTATGAAATTTACAAAAAATCGTGTATATTTGTACTTTTCTTACTGGATATTTTTTTGGTACCGCTCTTTTTTAATTCAAAAATATACACACGGTAGAATCTTCTTTGTCTCATGAAATGTTACGAACAGTACGTTACTTGACGCATAACCTAATTGCAACTCACTAAAAACATAGATATTTAACATTTTCTCAATTAAAACTTCAACAGAGTATGTTGTAAAAAGTCTTAGAATTATTACTTTAAAAATTCTGAACATTTCAATACTTTAAAATAAAAAAAAATCCAATGAAAACAACATTTCCATCCAATTCAAATACAAACTCTCTCATCAAGCCGTAACTATTTTATAAACTGTGCGAATTCAGAAAATGTATTTGCTGTGATGCGACATACATGCTGTACTGCGACGCGACATAGCAGCCTGCATTCTGTAGCGCAACAAAAAAATTGTATTATAGAAAATGTGGGTTCGAACATGTCGGCCGTGGAAACAACATTTTTGTGCTTTAGCGCGAAAAACGCACCATAGAGCGGCGTCTTTAGCTATAAGATGAGTACCAAATATTGTATTAATATACACCAATAAAATAACATATAACTTCAGATTACTTATTGTTGTTTTACTAATATATTTTTTCAGCTTCTTTATGCCATTTACAGTAAGCTTTAGAAAACAATGTTAGTATCCTGATGACAGTGCTTAATAAATCCCTATCCTATGCTTACATATTGAAAATCCCCAGACTAGTTTCAAATTTATGGTTTTCATCAGTGAGTTTTGAATCTTGGAACAGTGCAACTGGACATTTAAAATCTAATATACCTTCACTACAGTTCCTATTATTTATCTATATGTTATACTATCAAGCTATTTTCAATCTAAGCCAATTTGCTTGTGTAATATTAGATCCTAAAGGTTCAGTTGCAATGTTGTTCCAAGATCCAAAGCTCCTCACTGATGAAAGCCATAAGCTTGAAACTAGTCTGGGGATTTTGGATAGCAAAGCATACGATAGGGATTTATTAAGCATTGTCATCTGGCAACTAATGCTTACTGTAAGAGAAAAAAAGATGAAAAAGCATATTATTAAAACATGCAAATGAAGTCATGTGATAGGTCATGATATTTTCTTGATGTATGTCAAATCCTAGTTTTAATTATTAAAAAACTAAGAATACCATAATATATAAAAACTGAACTGGATTCAGTTCTATATGACTATATGAGTAAATTGGCTTAGATTGAAACTGTTTACGTCTTCCTGTTTAGGCTAATAATCTGATAATATAACATAAAGTTAAATGATAAGAGCAAGAGTGAAGATGCATTAGATTGTAAAGAGGATTTTGGATAAAAAGGCACAGGATAAGGATTTATTAAGCACTATCTTCTGGCCACTAACATTGGTTTCTAAAACTTACTGCAAGTGGCATAAAGAAGGTGAAAAAGTATGTTACTTGTATTAATAATAACAAGTCTGGTATTAAATATACTAAAAAAAAAAAGTTAACAATGCAATATATTTCTGGATACAATAATATACAAGAATGTTAATAAATTTATAATAATAAAGTGTAATATAAAAAGCATTGATATAGAAATAAAGCAAAAATTGATATCTTTGAAATCATTATGACAAAAATTGGCTTCAATTAAAAATTTCAGGAAAAAATATATTAACATGAAATTTAAAATAATCAATGCCACCAATTTCAACTATTATCAATTGATTTCAGAATTTAAGTCCAGTTTAATTCAGTTTCTTCAATCTTTAACTTCTCAATAACATGCCAGCAGATTTCCTTATTTCATCCATCCATCTCATGTTTCTTTCCTGGTCTTTTAGAAATGCTTGATTTTTGATTTAAAACATCAACAGATCATGTATTATCTTTTCTCCTATCAATATGTCCAGCCCAATTCAATTTTAATCTCTTAATTCTTGCAACAATGTCAGTGATATCTGACTGTTCTCTCACCCATGTATTTTGTTTTTGATTTCTTGTTATTCTTAACATACATCTCTCCATACTTTGTTGACTGGTCTGAAGTCTCTGTATTGATCTTTTGTTAAATGTTCAAGTCTCAGATTCATAATTAAGAATTGGGAAAAACAAATTTATTAAAAACCTTCTTTGTCAAATACATAAGCATATTTCTTTTTAATCTTAAGTTATTTCTACCAAAAGCACTCCATTCAAATTTAGTTCTTTGATTAATCTCAACCACTATATTTTTGTCTATATTAACAATGTGACAAAGGTTGTTAACTTCTACTTCATGATTATCAATCTTTATTACCTTTCTCTGAAATAATTCATTCAATATTACTATATTCTTTTTAGCATTTAACTTTAGTTCTACTTTCATGATAAATCTTGCAACATTTCCTGAAGATTTGAAGCATTATTTGCAAAAACAAGCACATGGTCTCAAAATCTGAACCAAACTCATTTACTTTTATTCCTTTAGATTCCCATTTTAATCCACAAAATATTTCTTGTAAAACTGCTATAAAAATTGTGAAAATAGGGAATCATTTTGTTGTATAATCTTAACTTTACTATCTAATCCAACCACTACTATCATATTTTCATACATATTAGTCAGAATATGACAATAACTCAGGGCTATACCTTGATGATGCAATGCTTTAATCATTATAAAAATGCTTATAGAATCAAAAATCTTTTCATTGTCTATATAAAGGTAACTCATATTGATTAGTTTTTTCTATAACTTCTCTCAATACTTGGATGTGAATCCCTGTAACTAAAACCATTTTTAAATCTAACTTTTTTTTTTCAATTGGTTAGAATCCAAAATTCATTGAAGATGAGTGTAATTATTTTGGTAGAAGATTTTGTATAGAACTAACACAAGATTGATAGATCTATAATTTCTAAGATCTTTATCACCTTCCTCAAATATCAAAATTATTACCGCATTCTTATAATTTGGTACAACTTTATCATTTGGACATTTATTATATAACTTTACAACAGTATTCTACTTGTTCATCTCTTCTTTTAATTAAAATGTCAATAATAATTTCCTATTTCCTAGAATTCCCCTTATTACAGATTTAATTGCATGACTCACTTCATTTAAAATGTTGAGCAATTCAGAAGATGTAATAACTGTAGAAGATACTTTGTTTCCTAGTTTTTTATTACAATATATTTTTTATAAAACTTTTCAAACATTTCGTGATATCTAATATTTCTGTAGTGTAATTTTCACTACACCACTCTCACACAGTAAGGACTGGTTTCTATCCATTTTTAATACCTTGTGGATGGATGTAAATATGAACATAAGACATGTGAAAAATATGCATAATTCCTAAGATGCACATCTTGTGGTAAAGCATCACTAATCAGTTGTCCATATAACAATATCTTACCCATATCTTTATCAGATAGCCATTTACTATAGTTTAATTGATAAGTGTCAAACTTATCACCCTCATAACTTTGACACAAATCACTTAACGGAAGTATATAGAAAGGTGGAACCAAACCAGTCCTCATCTTGTGTGAGAGTGCTGGAATGAAAATTATATTACATAAATATTACTCATTAAGTAGTTAATCTCTAATCTAATGAATGACTAATAAAAGAAATTCTGTTTCATGACATCATCCCTCTTTTTGATAATAGATACTATCATTTCTTATTGCAAAAATAACTTATCTTGCAATACTAAGATATTACTTTACACATTTGAGATTTTTATTTTCTCTATAGCTTTCTTTGATAGTTCACAATTGTATTTTCTTATATCATTATTAACTCTTTTTTTATACAATTTTATAATATTTTAGATATTTAATTTTTCTTAATTGATCATTTTTAAAAAAAATTGTATTCTTTTTTTTAACCCTTGCATGAAATAGATGACGGGATGAATGAATTGCCATCCTAAATTAGTTATATATAATCTGAGCTAGTAAACTTATAAAAATATTGAAACACATTTGTTATGCTAAGATCTAAGAAATGATTTATGTCTAATATACTCCACTTTGGTTTAAAGATGTTTTACTTTTACCTAAATATTAGTGCATATAGTGATATGGCTCAAAAAGCAAAATCTCCCAGTTTTATTAGAAATAAAGTACCAAAAGGGGATTCAAACTCAGTACATGTGAAAGGTTATTAGATATAACTATGTCTAGATTCAAATAATCTAATGGCGCCCTGCTAGACCATATTCACTTAGTATTTGTTTAAACATGCGCTTAACATCAAACCAAGAAATGAAAGTGGATAAGATCTACTGTCTGTATACCTGAGTTATATTTTATTGAATTACTAGTGTACTCACCTCACGTGATTTCATATACCTGAGTTATAATACTTGTTATTAATAATTTGCTTATAATTATTGATAGTGGGATATCTTGAGAAATCTAATGATAGAAATATGTTTCATTTCATCCAATGACCCGTAATATGATAGATAACTCAGTCTGATCTTTGGTTTAATAGCCACAACTCAGGTTAAATAATTCTTTTCTTTTGATATAAAATCTACAATGCATTTTTCGTTTATTAAGCTAAATATTTATATTGGAATCTTTTTGAGATAAAATAAATATTTATATGTGAATCATTTCTTGATTAAATAATATACTTAATTCAGTTGATCCTCTTTATTAAGTTACATTTTTTAACAATACTGGAATATTTGAGATTTTTACAATACTTGAATTTTTTGATTCTTTAACAGACCAGATCTCATTTTGTTACACTGGATCTTTGATCTATCTTTAATTTTATTACAATATATGTTATAAACAACCATATATATATATATCCAACAATAATTTTCATTAAAAAAAAAATATTTAAAAATAGATAGTACCATTGCATCAATACCCATAAAAGATCTTTTTTTTTTTGAAGGCTTTAATGAAAATAAGGATATTAGCTCTATGAACTTTAATAAATTGTTGTTATTTGCTATCATAAACACTCTGTTTATGTAAAAAAAAAAAAAATGCTGCAAATGAATATGAATGAATATATAATCAAATAATAGTATCTAATGGAATAAATAGAATTCAATAGAAGTTAATATTAAATGATCACGTATGGATGTAAGGTCAGATCATAGGTTAAAGTTAAAATGACGTGCATAAAAAAAAAAAAAAAAAAATTATTCCAAAAAAAAAAAAAAGAAGATTTTTTTTTTTTTGGGAGGAGTTTGTTAGGGGAAAATTTCTATCAATTAATAATCCAAAATTTGTTTTTTGTTTTCAGGCTTCCCATATTATTAAACATGGAAATTCTTTTAAAGTTATATTTTGGATATATGTGAGTTTGGTAATGATTGTATCATTAATGATTTGGTTAAAAGTTAAAGTGATATGCTCATATTGGTAAATAAATGTGAATCTTTATAAACATAATAATTTAAAAGCAGAATTTCATCAAATTCAAGATCATTTAAAAAAGATTGATGGATCAAAACAGTAAATGAAATAGTTTCCAAAATTTAGTCATATTAGATTTTTTTTTTTTTTTTTTTTGATGGATAGGAAATAACATATGGACCCGAAAAACAATACTCTAATTCTACTAAATCAGTCAACGGTTTTATATGATACTATCAATATTTATAACAAATGAAGAGACTATTTGATCATTATTCAAATGCTAACAACACAAATTCAGATGTGTCTTTTTAATATTATGCTCACTTTTGTAAGTCATTAGATTTGAACAGAAACACTAGGTTAATGAAGTTAAAAAAAAACCATTGCAATCTTAGTAATGAAAACCCTTCAGGTCATGATGGTATACTAGAGAAATGGACTAATCAAATTGTGCCATGTAATATTAAGGATATTTCTATTGTTTCAATTTATAAAATATAAAAAAGTTTACAATAATTATCAAGGAATAGCATTGAAATTCATTATAACAAAACTATTTTTCAAGAGGCTATAGAATAGTTTATAGTTATAGATAAAAAGAATGATTATCACATGGTTTTTAGTATCAAGCAAATGCCAGAAAATATCAGGAGCAAAAGCATAATTTATACATGATTTTTATTAATTGTATTAATGGAATTACTCAATTGAAAAACATTACAGCAATGATTAAAACCATTCTATGCAACTTCTACATGATGGATAAAAGAAAGTATTATTACTGGTGGCAAAAAATCTAAGACATTTAAAATGAAAATTGATTCAAAACATAGATTTGTACCAACTTCAAATATGTTTTTCAGTGGAATAATTTATATGCAATAATATAAAATAATTATCAGAATGCAACATATATTTGAAGTTAGAATTTTCAATTTTAATAAATTTAAAGCAAAAACAAGAATCGTCTTGGCTTTTAGATTTACAATGTTCTGATAATTGTGATATTCCTGCTGATTTAAAAGAACATCTGCAGAACATAATTTATGCAAGTAGTTACTAATGATGATTTATTTATATGGTAGATATATATAATTCAAGAAAAAGCAAATGCAATATTATCCTGCAATCTGGTATAGTTTAAAGCTTTTGGATTAGGGATTTTTTATTAGAATTGATGTATCAAATATTAGAATAATGATTAAAGTAGAAAAGATTACGAATTTATTATTAAAAAATGAATTTAAAAAAGATTAGATATTTACAGGCTCTATAAACAATGTGTGTGGGTTGTGAAATAAAATATAAAAATAATAAAAAATTGTTCAGATGGTATGAAAGAAGTTATAAGTAATGTTTTGGATCCAAAACTAAAGATAATCTTTTATACACTAATGTGGGAAATGATAGGTTGATGATAATGAGTAATGAGAGACTTAATGATTTTATGATAATGAAGTCAATGAGATCATGTGTGAGAAAAATAGAAAATAATTGAAAATGACTACAAAATATTTTTATAATAGCAACGGAGAGATTGAAATGCTGTGAAGAGCAGAAAAGAAAAAGTAAATTTTTAAAAGACTATGATTTAAGTAGTTTTCAACATAATAATAATAATAATGAATACATGGTTTAAAAAATCTTAAGAGGATTTATACTTGAAAAGTTTCAGGTGATACAAACAGATATTATTTATATTATATATTAGCACAAAATAGATACAAAAGCGACATTAAGAGTGCATATATCCAGGAGATAAGAGACTCAGATCACAACTTGATAGTGGCAGAAATAAAATTAAATTTTAAGAATATAAAAACAAAAAAAAAAATAGACTATCAAGAAATTGAAAGATGTACAGAAAACAAACTTCTCAAATTTATTGTGGGAAAAAATAAGATTAAATAATAGCATCATAATTGGTAATGTAAATTCAAACTAAGGATAAAAAATATTTATGAAAAATCTAAAGATAACTAGAGTACTATCAGTAGGATATATAAAAGACAATAAATTAAAAAAATCTGAGTTAACAATGAAATGATTAATAAAATGGCAGAGAGAATGTAGAAAAGTAAAGTGAATAATGAATTGAAATAAATAAAGAATTAATGTTTAAAAAGACTCAAGTGCTTTATCAGCCAATGAAGAAAGAACTTTTAGTTTAAATAATTATCAATTTGAGAATGTGAATCAATTTAAATATTTTAGTAACTTTTTAGATCAAAAAGCAGGCTTGAATACAGAGGATGATAAAAATAGAATTTCAGTTAGGTTATATATTAATGCAGAATAGATTCAGAAGCAGTGACACTTTGAATAGTGTGTGGCTTGAGACTTGAATGAGCAGAAGAAAAGAGATGAAAAAGTAACTTTTTAGTAATAGATTTGGAGAAAGAAGAAAAATATAAGTTCATTAGAATAAAGCTAGACTACCTTGATTAAAAATGGAGTATATTGAACTAAATTAATTTTTTGTTTCAATTTATAATAAAATTTTTAAAAAAATGGATTGTGAAACAGAATCACAGAAAAAAATAGTAAGTGAAGCCAAGAATGAAAATTAATTTAATGCATAGAAAAAATGTAACATTAACATGGCAAGAATATATAAGTAATTGGTTGCTAAATACTAGATAGAAATGCATATCATTTTTATACATATATTTAACATTTCTATTCCATCACACACACCTTAAATACATGATTAAAGATTTGTAGATTAAATTTATTATTTTTATGTCATATATTTCAGTCAATAGTGTGATCCTAATTATATATAAATTCTACCTCTTTAGATCAAATAACTAATAAAACGAATACTCCACCATTCTCCAAATTAATTTGATATCTTAATACTATATTATTCCCAGATCTGGATGATAAGTAGTAGATTGTGTGACAATTGAACTACTCATGTTTTTCCTTTTTCATTTTAAGTTACTTACTGATTTTTGTATGATAAATCCTTAACTTTTCTCTTAATATGATAATGTATAAAAATATATATCATTACATATTTTAGAGATTGGGAATATAACAAGATTGATATGAGTTTATATCAAGCATTAAACATGTCTCATCAGTCTCAGGCATATAAAAATATGTGTACATAAAAAAATAAGTAAAAGCATATAACAGGCAAAACTCTTCATACAGTAGTGCTACTCAGGGCAAGCCAGAGTAATCAATGGATGCCAGAAGGCTTGTGCATAAAATCACTATCTAGTGCCTACTCATCCAATATCCCCAGACTAGTTTCTAGCTTGTAGCTTTCATCAGTGAGGAGCCTTAAATATTAGATGAGTAGGCACTAGTTAGGGATTTTATGCACAAGCCTTCTGGCATCCATTGATTACTCTGGCTTGCATTGAATGGCACTACTGTATGGAGAGTTTTGCCTGTTTTAATAAGTTATGAGCAAGCATAAGAAATGGTGATCATGTGATGTTTCGTGGTTTAAAAGCATATAAATGTATATTTAATATTCGGTTTAGAAATAAGTTAATTAAATAAGATTAAGGTTGTTTATTAAAAGCACTTTTTTAGCTAGCATAATGGCTACTTAAAAAAAGACTATTTAGAAAAAGAGAAGAGAGATGTCACACACATAGAGGATCAGGAATAACCTACAATATGACCTCATCCAAGTGAGTCTGATAACCATGGTATTGCTTTTATAATTTTTCACCAATTCAAGTATATACAAGATTACAAAAACCCTGAATTTCCAAATAACCTTGAATTTTTATTTAAAAATAAGGTACTTGTGACTGTTGACCCATGTGGCCACCAGAGGCGCTGGTCGGAGTCAACCACAGAAATACTTAGAGTAGGGGCCCCAAATGCAGCATTGCAAATTCCAGCCGAAAGGTGGCGCTGTTCACAATGCGTAAGCACAGGAACATTCCGCCAGTTGGCTGACAGCAAAGCTGCCCGCTTGGTGGCGCTGGTCACAGTGCGTAAGCCCATTTAGCTTACATCATCTGCTACCAGGAGATACCAAGAACCTAGGTGGCGCTGATTGACGTAAACACATCTAGCTTATGTGTCATCTGCTAACAGCGACTACCAAGATTCTAGCCCACTACGTGGCGCTGTTTCTCCACGGTTACACACAGAAAAACTACGCACTGATAGAATTTATGTACATACTACTTAAAATATGAATGGCATATAATGTGCAGGTGTGAATAATTAAGAAGCTACAACTATTTAAATATTCTTTCAAACTTAATAGTATCACATGCTATTTCACAGTTTTATAAAAGGATGTATTTTTAAATTTTTTTTTCTTTTAAAAATCGATCTTTTTTTTTTTTAATTATTTACTCTATGTCAAAATGTTATATATAAGTCGAGCGGTGAAATTTGCTATCATGGCCGCTTGAAAATGCTAAAATTATCGCGTAGAAATCCTCATAATTATTCATAAAATATTTTATTAATCTATAAGTCAATTCTAAATTTAAAAATTTATTTTTTAATTATTTACTCTAAAAGTGGTTTTTTTTTTTAAATTAAAAAAAAAAATGTAATTTTTACGACAATCGGGTTTTTTTTAAAAAAAAAAAAAGCTAATTTTTTCCACCTTCTTTCAAAACTGGAGACATTCCAAAGATAAAATCTAATATATTAATAGGGCCTTTACTAATGAATAGCTATGGTCAATTAGTGAATTCGATTGATTTAATGAGACAGAAACTGATATATGATGAATTATATTTATTGACAATTTCATATATACTTGATATAACCCATTACTTAGCGTTGGATAATGCACACAGTCATTTTATTTACTAAACAACATTACTCTAGGGTAGGCCATTTAGCTAAATATATTTGTGGCTATTATTTAATTGCGCTAATTTTATGCTATATAATAAATCACTACATTCCACTTATTAGTTATGCCCTTTCATCATCAGTTCGAGTGGCTATTATACATGTAATCAAACCAAGTCTGGAGTGAAATTTAATAATACATCCAATTATGATAAATTTATATATTAAATATGGGCATATAAAGCCTCACAGATAGCTTTAGATCGAACGGGTTTTCAAGAATGCTTCTGTTCAACGTTGAAGATTGCATATTATGGAGGTAGAGTTGGCTATAAAGATTTTACTAATACGCTACGCATAAGTAAAATATAATAATAAAGTGGCTCCATCTTATATATATAAAAAACAGTACAACGATAAAATATTGATAAATTTCACATCCGCCAAGCCGAAGTATATTATAAATTAAATTCCATACACTAGTTTTGTCAGCTTGATTAAAAGAGCCAACTCTTCTGTAGCATGAGAAATACATATATGCTACTGACGGGAATATATATATATACACAAACTTTACTTTATCCTGTTCAGTCTCTTAGTTATGTATAATTAATAAACTTTTAAAGGAAGAAAGTATATTTAAGGGACTTACGAATACTTTAATAAGAAAAATATACTTATGATTACACTCCAGGCTAGTTTAATCTTTAGTAACACAATAATTAAAGGTTGAAAGTTTGGATTTATAGCCACATTTTATATTTACATTAATTATTTACTAAATGACAATAATAACGAGCACAAAGGGTTGCCATTATTTATAAATTAGGGGTTTGAAATGGAGCACTAAATGACGCTATAATTAATACAATACGAAGATTTTAAATAATATCTTCAAAAAGTATATATTTCGTAACTAAATGCGCGCCGTTTCGAGACAGGCATAATTAATAATAACTAAAATAAGCAATGAAACAGTTACATCTGTTTCACCTATTATCTTCGATAATAGTATATATTTGTTGTACTCAGATGGCGTGTATTTCTTAAATTTTAAAAAACTTTGTGCTTATAATATTGCGAGTATGTGCGTATATAATCGTCCTTACTAATTATAAATATAAAATTATAGTCTCAAATATTTATATACGAGCATATTCCATTAGATTTGTTAAAATTGAAATAAACAAAACTATAATTAATTTATCTATATAGCAGCATAATAAGTTACATTTATAATATTACTTAGTTTTCAATATTTCTTTCTAAATAATTATTTAAGTCAGTATTCATTTTGAATAATTTCCATGTTAGATAATTTTCTGTCTTTTGTTTGCTTAAAATTACAAGCAGAAAGTTTTATCAGTTTTAATACTTCGTTCTAAAAATAAATCTTTGGCTAAAATTTGACCTATTTAAAAATTATAACCAAGACCAATTATAATATTCAGTCAGGCATAAATCTATACAAAATCTTTACAAATTGCTTGTGACTATTCTCTTAAAAATATATCTTTTAAAACTGACGTCAATTAAAACAATAGAGTCTTACCAAGTCCAGATTTAGATATACTTAATATTTTACTAACTGGATATTTGGTTAAAGGCTAGTTTGAACTAGTCATCTTGTGATGTGGCATGACTCCAAGTAGGAGGTTACTACTGTCAAAAATATAGCATAAAAAGGGGCCCAAATAGCCACCAAATCCTCTAACCTACCCTTTTCCATCATCTATAATCATCCGTCTTAAGTTTTTGCTGTTGCTGTGAAAATTATATTTGCTGCTGAAATTATTTCCGAAGACCACAGAGCTGAAGTTCAGTAAGAAAGCTGTTTCTGCCGTTTTAAAAAGCTAAACCTTAGAAAACTACCATCCAAGCTGCTACCAAGATGACCGTTGGCTAGAAGACAAAGAGACAGCCGTTTGCTCTTCCAAGAGCGGCTACCGATGACAGAAAACCTCCACCATGCCCATCACAGTAAGAAAGAAGCTGTACCTGAGACTAGAGAGTTCCTGACCAGAGAAATGGGGAAAGCTGCCACAGAAATAAATTTGCGGAAGTTACATCCAGACTAAAACCTAAGAGAAGCCCAGCCTGACTGAATATAGTGAGAAGTACATGGAAACAATGCCTTAAAAAGAGACTTTGCTGGTAAATCCTTTCTGACATATTAAATCTCATAACTAAAACGTACCCTAAATGAAAGCTACCTAACTAAATCACATAATTAATTATATTTTTTAAAATGTTTATCTTAAATTTGTTTAAATCTTAGAACACTCCAAATTCTAGCTTGATCATTAATAATTTTAAAGTAGTCCTTGATCGTTAATAATTTTAAAGTAGTCCTTGATCATTAATAATTTTAAGTAGTCGTTGATCATTAATAATTTTAAATAATCCTAAACATCTAGTTTCTATAAAACCATACAAGAAATTCATTTCTAAATTATAAATCTTATTGTTTATGCAATTTACTCTTATGTCATCTATCTATAGTTTTAAGTTCATGTTTATTGATTTATGCTGTGTTTTTATCAGAACGGAGTCTTGTGTGTTAATAAATTATCGGGGGAAGGGGAGTGAGTAATCACTTTTAGTATACCAGAGTATTGCGATATAAAGAATATAGTCAAGACTCCTTTCTGAAATAAAACTAATATTTTGTGCTAGAGTGAATCGGTATTTATAATGCCCGAACAAGTTATTTAAAATCTTTTGCTAAAGTTATTGAAGGTGTATATTTGCGTATATTATTTAAAACGCATCTTTTTCTCAAATTATTCAAAATGAAAATGTTTTGCTTAAAATGAAACTCTTTTGCTAAAGTTATTTAAATGTATATTTTGCGTATATTATTTAAGACGCATCTTTTCTCAAGTTAGCTAAAATGAAAATGTTTACTAAAGTTAGTTAAAACGTATATATTACGTATATTATTTAAAACTCAGATTGTGCCCAGATTAATTAAGAATTATATTTGCGTAAATGATTTAAAATATGTATTTTGCCAGTTATCTGAAAAAGTATATTTTACGCAAGCTATTTAAAATGTAGGTTTGCATTCGCTATTCAAAACATTTTGCATTATTAGTAAGATCTATTTTAACGAATTATTTAAGAATGAGTAATTTATTTAAAAATCAATAATTTGCGTGAGCTATTTTATAACTCTTATTTTATTATTTAAAAATCAGTTTATATTAGATGTAGTTATACTACATATAACTAATGTTCCCAGTTCTAAAAATCTCAAGTTCGTTTAGTTAGAGAATAGCTGTGCAGATAACCGTAAATCAGATTCTCATTATCGCTATTATTTTATAATTTAATCTCATTTATGAACTGACCGGTGGTAGTAGCACTGAAAAAGCTAAGATTGGCGTAATTAATTTATAAAATATTAATTTAGCGTTGCGAATGTATTGCTAATTTGCATAAATATGCACATCTACTTGCTAGGTATATAATGGCCCATCTCAAGATTGTTCAACGTCCAGTCACGCCTTGAAAGTTTAGGCAACTGTGACAGTTCTTCGTATTTCATCAAGTCACGCCTCGAAAGTTTAGACAAATGTGACAATTATTCGTATATAACGGAACCAAAGCGTTTCCAAAGGGCTCATAAGCCAATTTTTCTGTTCACTTAATTAAAAGGCCTCTTCCATTATAGCAAGCAGATCGGTTAGGGAACCGTTTACTAGGTAATAAACCCCATTAAGAATGCATTCGAGTCGCACTTATCTGATACTCTAGTTTCTAACGCTCTAGGATCTAACGTTCCACTGCCATCACGTCTCAGTTCAACTTCCCTAGAAAGTAACTTCGGCTTTGATCCAAACTAGAGTCTGATTTAAGGTGTTTATCCGTATAACAATTATATATCACGCAAATGTCTCTATAATATGATTTTGAATATATTTATAATATAATCTTAAACTTAGTAATTATAATATAAACTCAAACTTAGTAACAATGATATAAACTTAATATAATTATCATTCATCAATAAATCTATCACTCTAGCTAATTATAACCGATTTCAAATATATAAAACATGGCATGAATTAGAACATGAAAGATGACATAAGCTTATCAAAAAGTCATGCTTTGTAATAGTATTTTATAACTCTGAGAATCCACTCATTGCTTGTAATATTATTTATAACCTTGAGAATCCACTCATTTATTTGTAATATTATTTGATAACTTAGAGCATCCCACTCATTGCTTTGAGATATTATTGCATAACCCTGAGAATCCACTCATTGTTTTGTATTATTTGATAACCCTGAGAATCCACTCATTGCTTTGTATTATTTGATAACCCTGAGCATTCACACATTGCTTTGAGATATTATTGTATAACCATGATAACCCACTCATTGCTTTGTAATATTATTTGATAATCCTGAGAATCCACTCATTGCTTTGTATTATTATTTGATAACCCTGAGAATCCACTCATTGCTTTGTATTATTATTTGATAACCTAGAGAATCCACTCATGGCTTTGTAATATTGTTTTATAATCCTAGTGTTCACTCACCTGCGTGTGAGCTAGCTATACATAACTTGCTATGCATCAATATTTATTAAATGTTATATTAAATTTATGAAATATAAATCTGTCTCAGTCTCATTACTTGCTCATTATCTTATGAATCACTAGTTAAGGTATATAATAGAATATGTAATAAAGGGGGAATGTCTCATGTTTTACTGCTTTGCTATTGCTGGAAGGCGATCAAAGAGATATCGAGTGTAACCTCAGGCATGTCATTCGCGATGGGTTGACTTGGAAGCACGATTGAGAGGGTTGAGGTATGATCAGACGTAGGGTATTACTATCCCGACTTGGTCAGCTTTTGGTTCTCTGGCTTGGACTCTCAGTCTGTTGAGCAAATGTACAAACCTGACCGTTACAGCAAGAGAGAAATAAATATAACTGCAGTGATTAAGTTATATAGCAAAACAAAAAGTTAATAAAGGAAATTAACAAAAGTATGTCATTTATAGAATTGAAATATTATTGATAAGACATTTTAGAAAGAGTTTACAATATAGTTAGCTAACCTGATTTTGAAGCAATAATGATTATTTTGAATTTTACACAGAGCTCTGCGATTTTAATAATTTTAAAACAGATACTCGAGCTGGAACGAAGGTGAGTTCTTTGGCGGCTTATGGCATCTTCTCTTTAGTTGGGAGACGATTTAAGATGGTATTCCAATAGCTGGGGTAGTTGAATTTGAACGAAGGTGAGTTCTTTTAACGGCTTATGACATCTTCTATTTATCATAAGCTTGTTAAGGCAACGTTGGTTGTTGCTCCGGCCTTGGATATCATTCGCCGCAGGTGGTAACACTCAAAGCTTTTAATTGGCCAATTCACAAATTAATGTGTCAATTTTTCAAAAGTTATTGACCGTTTATTAAATATATTCACTTTAGTTTCGTTTGTAAAAAGTATATTAGTAATTTCTCACATTATAAAAATAAACGAAAGTTTGTTCAAAAATAAATTTTGATTTATAATTTTAAAAATATTTGTTACGGTTGACATGAAAAGAAACGTCAATCATCAATTTCACGTTATGATTTTTTTTCCCCACTTTGCAATAAATAAATAATTCTTGCTAAAATCTTAACTATTTTTGTAAAATAATATTTATTTTTGGCATATTATATGAAAATAATTTGTATTTCATCAAAAAAATATTTTAAAATGCTCTAAAACATTCGTTTATCATTTTCAAAATAAAACAAAAACGTTCGTAACTTTTTACTTTTTGGCAGCCATATAAAAATTTTAACAGCCAATAAGATTCAAGAAAAGATGATGAGAAGGCGGAGCTTTTCCATTTTCTTTTGTTTACAAAATTTCAACAGCCAATAAGATTCAAGAAAAGATGTGAGAAGGCAGTGCTTAGTTTTTGTTTGACATAAATCATCATTTAATTGATTTTTTACTTGTAAAATAATTCAATAGATGGCAGTATATTATAAAACTTTTTGCGTTCTAAAAAATGACGTCAAAACCGTAAACGTAGTACAAAAACTAAGCAATTTATAGTGATGTCAAATTTCCTCGTTTAAAAACGATCTGGTCAGTCAAAAGGTTAAGGCAACGTTGGTTGTTGCTCCGGCCTTGGATGGATCAAATTCCGACGTTCCACCACGGCAAAGGCAACAAATTCTTGCCTGACTAGCAGGCCCTAGATAAATTAACAAATTTTCAGCTTCTCGTAGTAACAGCTCTTCAAAAGCAAGATGTAGTATCTTTTCCGCTAGCCTATTTATATATTTCCACCTTTTTGGAATTTCGTTTGCCTCAGGACCAATCAACTTTTAATTAAACAAAATCATATAATCTAATTTCTACTACTGATAAAGTGTCCGAGGTGTTATTTTTAATTTACTTAAAAAAATTATTAAAATATATAAATTATATAATTTTGATTCCGATTTCATTAATTAAATTTCTTTTTAGGTGTTATAAAATGTTATGGCTTAGCAGATAGTAACGGTATTATGATTTAATGATAACATCTTTTGTTGAAACAAATTCAATCAGTAAACTAGATTTTACTTTTACTCCAGGTGCGGTCACTAATTGATTTCTTGTTTACACAAAATTCCCATTTTTAATTATAAACCGATGACTTTTATTTTAACTAGATATAAATAACTTTTAACATATTTTCTTTATATTGTTTATTTTAAAAAAAGCAAATTTGACAGATCTTATAAAAAAATACTTTAGTTTCAGTTATATCTATTAAACTTTATATCAGAAAAACGTAAATATATTATAAAAAAAAAACATATTACATTGTTTTTATTTAATCTTAAATATTATATGTACAAATCATTATGCCATAATTTCATGGTTTAAATTATCCATCCACATACGAATATAATACAAATATAAAATTTAGAATTGACTAACAAATCATTATGTCATAATTTCATGGTTTAAATTATGTATCCACATACGAATATAATACAAATATAAAATTTAGAATTGACTAAGTCAATTTTAAATTTTATATTTGTATTATATTCGTATGTGGATGGATAATTTAAATTTTATATTTGTATTATATTCGTATGTTATATTTGTATTATATTCGTATGTGGATGGATAATTTAAATTTTATATTTGTATTATATTCGTATGTGGATGGATAATTTAAACCATGAAATTATGGCATAATGATTTGTACATATAATATTTAAGATTAAATAAAAATAATGTAAAATGTTTTCTTAATAATATATTTACGGTTTTCTGATTTAAAGTTTAATAGATATAACTGAAACTAAAGTATTTTTTTATAAGATCTGACAAATTTGCTTTTTTTAAAATAAACAATATAAAGAAAATATGTTAAGTTATTTATATCTAGTTAAAATAAAAACATCGGTTTATAATTAAAAATGGGAATTTGTGTAAACAAGAAATCAATTAATGACTGCACCTGGAGTAAAAGTAAAATCTAGTTTACTGATTGAATTTGTTTCAACAAAAGATGTTATCATTAAATCATAATACCGTTACTATCTGCTAAGCCATAACATTTTATAACACCTAAAAAGAAATTTAATTAATGAAATCGGAATCAAAATTATATAATTTATATATTTTAATAATTTTTTTAAGTAAATTAAAAATAACACCTCGGAGACTTTATCAGTAGTAGAAATTAGATTATATGATTTTGTTTAATTAAAAGTCGATTGGTCCTGAGGCAAACGAAATTCCAAAAAGGTGGAAATATATAAATAGGCTAGCGGAAAAGATACTCCATCTTGCTTTTGAAGAGCTGTTACTACGAGAAGCTGAAAATTTGTTAATTTATCTAGGGCCTGCTAGTCAGGCAAGAATTTGTTGCCTTTGCCGTGATGGAACGTCGGAATTTGATCCATCCAAGGCCGGAGCAACAACCAACGTTGCCTTAACAAGCTTATAATAAATAGAAGATGCCATAAGCCGTTAAAAGAACTCACCTTCGTTCCAGCTCGAGTATCTGTTTTAAAATTATTAAAATCGCAGAGCTCTGTGTAAAATTCAAAATAATCATTATTGCTTCAAAGTCAGGTTAGCTAACTATATTGTAAACTCTTTCTAAAATGTCTTATCAATAATATTTCAATTCTATAAATGACATACTTTTGTTAATTTCCTTTATTAACTTCTTGTTTTGCTATATAACTTAATCACTGCAGTTATATTTATTTCTCTCTTGCTTATTTTAGTTATTATTAATTATGCCTGTCTCGAAACGGCGCACATTTACTTACGAAATATATATTTTTTGAAGATATTTAAAATCTTCATATTGTATTAATTATGGGGTCATTTAGTGCTCCATTTCAAACCCCTAATTTATAAATAATAGCGACCCTTTGTGCTCGTTATTATTTTGTCATTTAGTAAATAATTAATGTAAATATAAAATGTGGCTTATAAATCCAAACTTTCAACCTTTAATTATTGTGTTACTAAAGATTAAACTAGCCTGGAGTGTAATCATAAATATATTTTTCTTATTAAAGTATTCGTAAGTCCCTTAAATATACTTTCTCCCTTTAAAAGTTTATTAATTATACATAACTAAGAGATTGAACGGGATAAAGTAAAGTTTGTGTATATATATATTCCCGTCAGCAGCATATATGTATTTCTCATGCTACAGAAGAGTTGGCTCTTTTAATCAAGCTGACAAAACTAGTGTTCATTTAATGTATGGAATTTAATTTATAACATACGTCGGCTTGGTGGATGTGAAATTTATCAATATTTTATCGTTGTGCTGTTTTTTTTTATTTTATATATATATAAGATGGAGCCACTTTATTATTATATTTTACTTGTGCGTAGCGTATTAGTAAAATCTTTATAGCCAACTCTACCTCCATAATATGCAATCTTCAACGTTGAACAGAAGCATTCTTGAAAACCTGTTCGATCTAAAGCTATCTGTGAGGCTTTATATGCCCATATTTAATATATAAATTTATCATAATCGGATGTATTATTAAACTTCACTCCAGACTTGGTTTGATTACATGTATAATAGCCACTCGAACTGATGATGAAAGGGCATAACTAATAAGTGGAATGTAGTGATTTATTATATAGCATAAAATTAGCGCAATTAAATAATAGCCACAAATTTATTTTGCTAAATGGCCTACCCTAGAGTAATGTTGTTTAGTAAATAAAATGCCTGCGTGCATTATCCAACGCTAATTAATGGGTTATATCAAGTATATATGAAATTGTCAATAAATATAATTCATCATATATCAGTTTCTATCTCATTAAATCAATCCAATTTACTAATTGACCATAGCTATTCATTAGTAAAGCCCCTATTAATATATTAGATTTTATCTTTGGAATGTCTCTAGTTTTGAAAGAAGGGGGAGAAAATTAGCTTTTTTTTTAAAAAAAAAAACCCCGATTGTCGTAAAAATTACATTTTTTTTTTAATTTTAAAAAAAAAAACCAACCATTTTTAGAGTAAATAATTAAAAAAAAAGATCGATTTTTAAATTTAGAATTGACTTATAGATTAATAAAATATTTTATGAATAATTATGAGGATTTCTACGTGATAATTTTAGCGTTTTCAAGCGGCCATGATAGCAAATTTCACCGCTCGACTTATATATAACATTTTGACATAGAGTAAATAATTAAAAAAAAAAGATCGATTTTTAAAAAAAAAATAATTTAAAAATACATCCATTTATAAAACTGTGAAATAGCATGTGATACTATTAAGTTTGAAAGAATATTTAAATAGTTGTAGCTTCTTAATTATTCACACCTGCACATTATACGCCATTATGTACATAAATTCTATCAGTGCGTAGTTTTTCGTGTGTAACCGTGGAGAAACAGCGTCACGTAGTGGACTAGAATCTTGGTAGTCGCTGTTAGCAGACGACACATAAGCTAGATAGTGTTTACGGCAATCAGCGCCACCTAGGTTCTTGGTATCTGCTGATAGCAGACGATGTAAGCTAAATGGGCTTACGCACTGCGACCAGCGCCACCAAGCGGGCAGCTTTGCTGTCAGCCAACTGGCGGAATGTTCCTGTGCTTACGCATTGTGAACAGCGCCACCTTTCAGCTGGAATTTGCAATGCTGCATTTGGGGCCCCTACTCTAAGTATTTCTGTGGTTGACCCCGACCAGCACCTCTGGTGGCCACATGGGTCAAAAATCACAAGTACCAAAAATAATACTTAACTTGATCATAACAATTAATTAATAAAAATAAAATATATAAGATGTGATATGTTGGACTATTTCCATCATTTATGAGTGAATGTTGAATGTACAGAAAATTTTAAACTTTATTTAAACTTTCCAAATACAAACAATTTGTTAGTAATGACACACAAATAGACAATACAGGTTAGTAATTATACAACGTTTCGAGTAGTATTATTCTCCACTCTTCTCCAGGTATTGCTGGCCTATATGCACAGTGACAATATTAGCTTAGAAGTTGAACTCGCACCTTTAGATTCTTGAATATCGAATTTAAGGCAAACGCTCTACCAACTGAGCTATTCTATCAAAGGCATTTTGTAAAAAAAAAAAAAATGAAAATATATACATATTTGTATTGAGCTACTTTCGTGCCTAATGTACTACGTTTTAAAAATTTTATGCACTTTTTGTAGTATTTGATATGGAAGTATAAGTTCAGGCAAATACACTATGTGTAATAGATCTCCATTCAACAATTCATTAGGTACAACTTTTGTTTTGAAAATTTAAAATGAACAATAATTGCTATGTAATCAAAGGTAAAGAAAGTTATGCTCAATTTACTTTCTGTAAATTTATATTGTTTAATTAAATAACTATTAAAATGAAAAGGTGGCACAGAGCGAACAAGATTTTAGCATTTCAATAAAGAGCAACAAACTAGATAGTTATTGAAATGTGATACACCTAGTGCCCAACTTTTACTGAATATTATATGGCATAATCAAGTCAACAGGTAAAAACATCTGATAGTAAAAACAATATGAAATTGAAAATAAAAAATTGTATTTCTGGAATAATAAACAACTAGAATACTTCAAATAAAAGCATGAATGCTCATAATAGAAATGCCAGAAAATCTAACAAATATTTGGAAATTATTGGAAAAAATGTTGGTTTCATTTTGTATTCATAAACAGTTAATGTTTCCTTTAAATCAATAACAGATAAATTGTATATAAATAGAAAATGCTTATTTTTAAGAGTTCATTTTTTTTTATTTTAGCATTAAAAAAAAAAGATAAAATATCTTTTTTCAGTTTTTGTATTTAAAAGCTTGTATGATTTCTGGTTTATTTTAATCCCTTTCATAATGGATTGGATATTGAGGGGGGGGGGGGTAAATTAGATGTACCTGTTGATAAATATTTTGAAAATCATTACAATAGAAAAGTGACTTGTATGATAGTAATAAGACCTAATTTGTGTTAACAAGAGGATGCCAGATAAATAAAGATGAAATCAATTATACAATAATAAACAAGGAAATTGCAGAAGCAGTAACCAAGATATAATCAGACAAAGTGCAAAGAATTGATTAAATTACAAAGGAATTATTTAATATCTGCAATATAGTTTCTAAATCGGGAAGGTGACCAGTATTTTTTTTTCCCAACTATTACAAATCTTTTAGACAAAAGGCTTGGTGCAATTAAAAGTTTGAGAAATGTAATCTATTAGCGATAACATTGAATAGATAAATTTATAGTAGAGAAGACCAATTTAGATTACAGAGAATAGAAGAATAAAAGATGCAATAAAAATTATAAAAATTATTATTGAAAAAAATATAGAAAGAAAGAAAGAAAAATTAATATTCATTTCATTGATCTTCAGAAGACTTCTGAGAATGAATCAGGTAGAATGAGCAATCTAAATTAGATGTAGTCTGTATTCTGTTTTGAGCAAATAAATATCTTACTTAAATGAATTTAATAAACAAGGCTAGGATAAGAAGATAGTTTTTATCAGGAAAAAAGAAAGTTCATTACATGTTTTTATGGATGATATAGCATTATTTGTAGACTTGAAAAATAAAATTAAGAAAATGTTAAATAAGACAGATGAAATTTGAGAAAAGTTTGGGATATCAAGCAGTAAATCTAAAAATGACATATGTAAGTGAAAAAAGATTAAGCAATAATTGAGCAGGAAGTTTCAGAACATGTTAATGACTGTGAATATTTAGAAAGTTGTTTGTATTATGATAAAAATAATGAAGATATTAAAATGAAAATATAATCACTAGAGAAGTTATTTTTGTTGAAATAGAGGCTATGTTTATATAGTGTGAGAAGCTTGATTTTAAAGAAGAATGGAAAAGATAAGTACGAAAAAGAATATTTGTAATATTAAATTATTAAAAGTAAAAAAAAATTATTTATTTAGCACATTATGAATGGAAGAGAAATTATAAAAGATATATTGAAATGTTTAATTTTGAATTTAAATAGACTGATGATCTAAAAATTGAAAGTAGTTAGTCATTAATTGTTATAGCAATGAACAGATACTTCAGTTTATTTATTTAGAAGATTATAAAGTGGAAATTGTAAGAGACACATTGAAATGTTTAATTTTGGATTTAGTAGAATGATGATCTAAAGGTTGAAAGTAGTCAGTCACTGATTATAGTAGCAATGAACAAGGATACTTAAAGTTTGTGGGATTCATGATCAAAGGATTCCTTTTGGGAAAACTATACTTTTCTTTAATTTCATCTCAGATAAATCTGAAATTTTATGCACATATGTTCTATTTTTAATTAATTTTGGATTTTCAAGGATATTCCTGATAATGTTTTTAGGTTGATCATTGCTTTTGCTTCTAGTATAAATTCCTGTTAAAGCTTTATATAACAATAGTAGCATCTACCTATCATACTCATTAGTTGGGATTCAAATCCAAATGTAATTAGAAAATTTTATTTTTAGTAATTTGAGAATTTCCAAACAAATTTGGAATTTTTCTTTCAAATAGCTAACACAATCCAATTTAGTTAGGTATCCAATAATTATTTAGTTAGGTATCCAATAAATCAAGATAGGACAAGTGCAAAAAATCTTTTCTATACAGCAACTGACTGGCCTAGTAATTATTAACTTTTCTTTCATTATTTATCCCAGGATAAGTCTTTAACTTGCAAAATTATTTAAAATTAATCCTTTGCTCTAATTATCTAGACTCGCCTGCATCTGCAAGTAGGCATGTACAATTTCACTGAAAACCAAATTACAACAAAACTTTATGGATTAGAAAAATAAATTACAAGCTATATTTATATATTTAGTATCAATAAACATTACTAAGATTATAAAAGCAATTTTATCACTGCATTTCTATGAAAAGATTAATAATGAAATCTGATTCATCAGTCTTATATGCCAACAAAAGTAATATATTTTTAAGTTGAATTGGCTTTTCTATCTATTATCTAATTTCTTTCCTTAATACGGAGTTTAGGTGATAACCTATTAGTTTTACAATTTCATTACAAGAATTATTGCTCTGATTTTAGAAATTAGAAGTGCTCGAATCTATACGTCTTGAGCTTTATTTTGAGAAAGTAATTTTGATTTTCTACTTTATAATAATCTTATTTTTGTTCTTTTTAATACTTTTATTATGTAATGAATTTTTATCAGTAGAGATATTATTTTGTAGTTGATTGATAATATTCATTTTCTTTCTTGAAGAGCAGCATTAGATAGGTATCATAAATTAGCACGTAGCTTAAGAATCAACAATTGTCCGAAAAGTTATCCTGATGCAGATACTACAGATATAATAACAGTTGGAAAAAATGCCATAAGCAAATAAAATATTTTTAACCTCAAATTATCTTTGTAGTCAATCTTCCTTAAATTAGATATATCAAATGTACAATGGCATTAATCATCTGTCAAACAATTTTTGAATGCAAGCTCATGCAGAATTCTTTTATTAATTTTAATGAGAATTATCTAAAAATAAGTTGATGTTATATTTACATGAATTATGTTAAAACTAGAAATTATTCTCAACAATAATATACTTATAAACAGAATATTTTTAATTGTTTTCAATATTTTTAACATTAGACATTTAATTGAATTTTAAATATATAAATATCCTAACAGACTATAAATTTTAGAAACAAATTTAAAATTAGATCCTATTATTATTTAAATTATGATGATGATGATGATGCTGCTGCTACTACTACTACTACTACTACTACTACTACTACTACTACTACTACTACTACTACTACTACTACTAACAATAATAATAATAATAATAATAAAAAACAATACTTACTGAAACCAGACGATTTTTAGATAATCGAAGAATTCTAAGCAATTTTAATTTTTGTGGAAACCAAGCTGGAATATTAGCAATAGAATTGCCATTTAAAATAAGATTTTGTAACTGAGACAAATTTTGTAAACCATCAAGTTTTACAATATTATTAAATGATAAGTTGAGTTCTTTTAGATTAGTTAAATTATCCAAATTTTCAATTTTTTCAATCCTATTACAACTAAGGTTCAATGATGTTAAATTTGTTAAATTGTCCAAATTCTCAATAAACTGGAAAAAACAAACAACAAATATATACAAATATTGCAAATATAATATTTTGTTTTAAAATTATAAACATTAAATGATAATATAAAATACACAATAATTTTAGAATTATATAATTATGAAATTTTTATATGGTTTTAGTAATGATATATTCCTGAGCAGTTTAGCAAAATAATAGTGATGAATTCAAGAGCTGAAAATTCCTGTAGTGAAGTTCACCTGACACTTCTAGTGGTTAAATGTAATATATTATCCCAAGCGACTAATGATTCAATTATTAATCGCATATTTATTATTACTAGTTTTCTTTCATTAATAAGTAAAGGATTTTCATATGGATATATAATATGCTTTGGATCAGATCAAACAATATTTTAAAATTGTCATGGAAGCCTTTAATGTTATAATTGATAAACAACTGAAAAATTCAAGTGCTATGAATAAATTTGATTATAATGATAAAAATGAAAGAAGTTTGCAGAAAAAGTAAAATTCTATATTATGAATTATTTTTTTGAAAAAAAAAAGCTAAATGAATATTTGATTAACCGAAAATATATATTTCAAGATTTTAATGTTATTAATAGGTCCACAATTGGAAGAGATCATGAATTAGTGAAATTTAAGATATGTGATAATGCAAAACTAAATAAAAATTATTAAGAAAAACAGTATTAAAAGTTAATATTCCTAACCTTCAGAAACATTAAAAAAAAAAAAAATTTAAATCACAATTTGCAAATCATTTTAAAATATTAACAGATTTTGAAGATGATTCAGACTTGATTGAAATCAATAACAAGATAACCGATATTCTATTAAGAACTGCAAGAAAGATATTTGGCTTATTAAAAAACAACAATTTATCTATAAATTTTCTATTGAGACAAACAATGTAAAAGAAAAGAAACAATATGAAATTTTTTTTAAAGAATTGAATAAGCTAATTAACAAAATAAAACAAGAATTGAATAACTAGTTTTGTAAAATATAATTATGAATTAGCAAAGAAAACTATAAATTAGAATAAGTCTCAAAAGTACAAAATAAATTCTTGGTATTGGGAGATTGTTTCAGCAATTAAAAAAATATGAAACTATTATTAAAAAAATAAAGATGAAATGTGAAATATGTAGAAGAGTTCTATAAAGAATTATATAATAAAAAACAAGAAAACAAACTACCTTCTACATTATTACACCTTCTGAATTGCTCATACTTTTAAGTGAAGAAGTGAGGCATCTATAAGAAAAAGCTTCAGGAAATGATGAAATTATTATTGATATTTTAAAAGGAGCAGATGATGAAATAAAGAAAAATTGTTGGCAAAAATGTATAAATGATAAAGATGTACCAGATGATTGTAAGAATGCAGTAATAATATTGCTGTTTACGAGAGAAATTACAGACCTATCAGTTCTAAAAAAATCTTTACTAAGATAATTACAATATGGCTAAAGTAAAAATTAGATTTGAACCAAGTAAAAGAATAAGCTGAATTTAAAAATGACTTTAACAAAGTGAATAACATCCAAATATTGAGTGAAGTTACAAAATAACAATAAATATGAGTTGCCATTGTGCTATCGATTTATAGATTACAAAAAGCATTTGATTTTATAAGCATTTTTACATCAATTTAAATTTTGAATCATCAAGATATAGATCCAGGATATTATCATATTCTGAAGAATGTGCAACAGCAATGATTGTATTATATGATAATAATTGGAAGATTAGCACTGAGAATGGTGTATGGCAGGATGATTCCATATCTCTAAAAGTTTTTACCATACTTCTATAAGAAGTATTTTGTGAATTAAAATGGACAACTAAATAAATAAAAATAAATAGAGATTATTTAAGTCATCTAGATTTTGCAGATGATGTAGTTGTTTTTGCAAATAATCCTTTAGAGCTTCAGGAAATGTTGCAAGAGTTATCAGATGAAAGTAAGAAAGTAGAACTAAAGACAAATTCTAAAAAAAAACTAAAGTAATGTTCAATGGACTTCTTAGAAGAAAATAAAGATTGATAATAACTTTATCTTTCTTATTGTATTGCCAAATCCATATAATATATTAAATCATCTATGCTCTTTATTACAGTTTTACAATGTCAATAAACATCAAATGATCACCATTTCTTATGCTTGCTTATAACTGTTATTAAAACAGGCAAAACTCTCCATACAGTATTGCCACTCAGTGCAAGACAGAGTAATCAATGGATGCCAGAAGGCTTGTGCATAAAATTCCCATCTAGTGCTTATTCATCCAATATCCCCAGACTAGTTTCTGGCTTGTGGCCTTCATCAGTGAGGAGCCTTGGATCCTAAGATTTAGGTGCAGTGCTCTCAGATCCAACGCTCATCACTGACAAAGGCCTCAAGTCAGAAACTAGTCTGGGGATATTGGATGAGTAGGCACAAGATGGGGATTTTATGCACAAGCCTTCTGACATGATTACTCTGTCTTACACTGAGTGGCAATCTATAATTGTAGATAGAGTTTTGCCTGTTTTAATAATTTTACAATGCTTTTATTACAATCCACTATGACAGTTTCAATTGCTGAAACTATCATAATGGGTTGTAACAAAAGCGTTGTAAAACAGTAATAACAAGCATAGATGATTTAATATTATAAAGATTGATAATCTTGCATTAGAAAAGTTAATATGTACTAATACTATGCCAGATTATTTTTGGATGAAATTAATCATAGAATTAAATTTGGATGGAATACTTTTAGGAGAAATAACTTATTAATAAACCAAAATATTCCTATATATTTAAAAAGGTTTTTAATATATGTTTTTTACTAAATCTGAAACTTAATAGAAGAGCAATACAGAAACTGTAGATTACTCATTATAGTATCAAAAGATGTATGTTAAGAGTAACAAAAAGATTGAAAACAAGATTCATGGATGAGAAAACAATCAGGTACCACTGACAACATTGAAAGATTCAGAGAGTGAAATGGAGCAGGGTTAGACATAAATTGGATCCAAAAGATTATAGAAGATTTAAATGAGACCATATGAGAAATGGATGTTAGAACTAAAAAAATTTGCTAGTGTGATATTGAGAAAAAAGGCTATGTATCAAAGCAATTGAATTAAACTCAGAGAACTAATGATTGAAAATGATGATGACATGACTGTAATTTTTATCAGTAATAATTAGCAAAATTTTAATTTTTTTGCCCTTTTTGAAATGATCCATACTATTTCCATTACTGTTTATGAATATTTTGTAATTCAAAATAAAATTAGAAAAGATTTACAAAACTATATTTATAGAGAGACTTAAAGATTAAGATGCTAATATCACAATGGAATATTTCTTTTTGAAATTATTTCATTTTAAAAAATATGAATACAAAAATTACATTAAATAAAACTGAAGATATAATTCTATTAAATTTAAACTTTATTATAAATTTATTTATTTACTTTCTGATCATAAAAATATAAATCAAATTTCTAATAAATATATATATATAATTTTCAAATACAAAACGAAATATATTCCCCCAAAAAAAAAATCACACATATACTTTATGTTTAATATATTTTTTATTATTGACATTATATGAGGTATTTATAATGTTTTCAATATTTTCTGTAATAAAAAAATGTACAACAAATCAAGGCATATACAGTATACATTTTTGGAATATATACGTATTAAATGTATAATTCTGGTAGTGATAATTGACTTATATAAAACTCACACACTTTAAAGCTTTGAGAGTAAAAATATTTATCTCTAATGTAGTGAAATAATTATTCCAATTCAACATTTAATTGTCCAGAATTGGATATGGTTATAGCAAAAAAAAAACAATAATAATAATTAGAATAAATATTTTAAAGAAATTAGTTTAGTTAATCATTAAAAAGTAATTACAATTTTAAAAAAAATAGTAAAAGAAATTCAATTCAAACATTAAAATATGTAAATCAAACATTTTCAGATAAACCCAGTAAAAACATAATATTATTAACAATTGAATGGCTTTACTATTTGAAAGTGTTCAAGAGCGTTAGCCAAACCCACAATACATCAAAAACATTTAAATGTAATAATAAAAATAGATATGAATGGATGGATGAAAAAATTTGTATACATTATGCATGAATATATATATATTTACCATAAAAAGTTATATCAAATTATTTTGTTAGTATATAAAATTTCAATAAATTGTATATATTTTATATAGAATATATGGCAGCAAACCAAGTTAATTTCATGTATAATTAAAGATTCCACAATGTAAGTAATTTGAATAAAACCAACTGAAATAAATAGATTTTTGGACTTCTTTGTTTAATTGTCAACTTGTTGGATTAAATTAAATTAATAACACAACTCAAATTCAACATTCATTTGAGAAACTGTGTTGTTAACTAATAACTTTTAAATGAATTAAAATTATTTATTTAAGAAACTAAAAATAACAATTATTGTGAAATTTTCAATTCTATTTTTAAAAAAAATCTGAAGTTTGTTAATGTATGGTTTAATCAAATATATATTTCAGAATAAGTCATTATTGAATAATTTAAAACCATTGTTAATATTTTAAATAATATTTTATGAAAGGATAAAAGTGGTTAGGTTTCTAAATTTCAAGGTATTTTTGAGTAAAATGGATTAATTAGTTTTTTTCTTTTCCTTTTCCAGATCATATCTAACCTATATATATACTATTGAAAATTATAATAATTTTTAAATCAAGAAGCTAAATCCTGGAAAATCAAATATCAACTTTTAGAACCTATTATATCGAGGATTTTAAAGACGTTAAAATGGTGTGGTAATATAAATATTTCCATATAAAACCAACTATCAGGAACAATATTTCCTCATTCTTAATCAAACAATATTAATTGTATGTATGCAATTTTAAATTATGAATAATTAGACTTATAAACTTTTAAGTTAAAGATAAATATCTTTAATATGACAATTAAATAAAAGATTGATTAGTTTTACTAATCCATTTTAGTAATTTTAATATTCATTTAAAGATATATTTGTAGAATTTCAATATTTGTTAAACATTTATTAGATTTGCAAGTGTATTTTAAATTTAACAATACATTAAATATTATTTTATTTAATGCTAATATTGTCAAATATTTTTAAAGATAAAATATATGAATCAATTGTACTTAAATTTAGTATTTATATTACACTAAATTAAATGTAATATATATTTGAAAAATATATTTTATCTTTATTCTCTTTGTTATAACATGAATGTATTAGTTTTCTAAAATTATTTACTGTTAATATATGTAGTTTAAATATTTAAATTTCATAACAATATAAAACAATTTAAATATTTACTTTTTAAAATAATAATAAAAGGAAATAAACAATTTTATATTCAATCCAAGAATGAATGTATATTGCTGTTACATGTCACCAATATTGCATTTTTTTTTTTTTTATGAAAGCAATTTCTATTTTGAATGTATGAATAATTACCTTAAATAAACTTAATCAATTGAACTACTACATATATTTTTTTATTATTATTTATAGATATAAATAAAATAAGAGAGATTTATTTACTCATACATTGAATTCTTATTCTTTATTTTTGCTTCTATATACAATTATTTATTTACACTTTCTTCTTATAGTCTTAAGATTTATATTTATTTATTTATTTCTTCATAAGAGATATTTATCAAGTGGCATTAGATAACACTGTCAGTATTTATTTCCCAATTATTATTTTTTTTGTATATGCATCTGTTTATAGTATCATAAACTATGGAACTACAATGATGATTATATATATATATTGAAATGCTTTACTATTTTTTATTTACACAGCTACTACATGCTTATAAAGAATTATTATTTCAGATTATACAACTGATAATGATTTCTGAGTCATGCTTTTTTAACAAAACTATTTGGGAAGTACATAATAGCATTTTCATATGTAGTGAATCATTTTTAATTATTGTTTTTTAAATACAAGATACTTTTTTATTACTGGAGACTAAAAAATATCAAGTTAACAACATGGATCTTAACTTTACACAAGTGAGACATTATAGTTATCAAAGATTTTAGTATGTCAGGAAGCAATTGCTTCAGATGGACAATTCTACTTTGAAAAGAAAATATTCTTAGTCTTACAAAGGAAGGCAAGATTGAAATATGTATGGTAAGTTGCCTGTGTTGCTATTACAGAGACTATATGTAGAATCAAAAATGAACATACATTTGTTAATGAGGTATTGTTTAATTGGAATGGTATCTTGATATAATAATAATTTTTAGCCAAGATTAAGTGAAACAAAGATTTTGAAATGAGTAGTATTGCCCAAGATTTGCAGTGATATTTAAGCTTTTAGAGACTTTTATAGAAAATTTTGTCAAGTGATCTTACATTCAATTGATTCAACATCTTTGGTAGTCATAAGCAATAAGGAAGATTCTTCAGACTATTACAATGCATTTAGCAAAATAATTAATTGTAATATTACCTCGATTAGAAAGTTTTTAGAATTGCTATATATGCTCTCGATTTTATATATGAGGAAAATGTTTGTGGACATACTAAATTTAGATTATCACATAACAGATTGTTTCAATTGAAAGCAGGCATGAAAATGTGACTCCCAAAAATTTTTTAATTATAGCATTGAATTTATCTATTATGTCATTTATAATAGCATCCATGGATCATAAAATGCAAGGATGCCTCCTAATAAGACATTATTTATTTGTATCTCACTATTGATTTACGGTGATTTTAGTAAGAATTAATTAATTTTATTTCTAAATTTGCAAATTATTAATTGATTTAAATAGTTATTTAACTTAATATTAAATAAGTTGAATGAAATACCCCAAAATGCCAATGGTACACGATTAAAATATTATGGAATAAGTCTATTTATGGAAAACTGTCACAAAAATGATTTATTAGATTGTAATATGGATTATATCACTGCTCATTATTTAATATATTAACCCAACAAGTGGGATATTAATAACATCTCAAATGATAATTATAATGCCATCTACCAATGAGTCTGAGATTACTGTAATTCCTAAATGAGGTAGATAAATACCTACAATGGATGGCTCTATAAGTTTTATTATTATGTCTATATAGATTGCAAATAACATAATCTCTTTACTAGATTTCAATGTGTTGAAGGAGGCATATAATTCTTTAATTTAATAGATCTATTACTAATGTAATTTTGAATGGCTTATTATATAAGTGTTAGTACTTTGATAATAACTAATGTAGTGTCAAGAACAAATAGTATTACTTGACTAAATCAAAGATCTGTTTGAAAAACTGCAAAATTTGAATATTTTCGCAAACAAAATGGCCTCCTGCTCTAATAATACAGCTCAAGATCCCTGATAGTCCTTAACTGCATATAAGTTTCCCCAGTCATTAATAGTTATATAGATAATTGGTTTCTCAAATGTAGGGTTGTTTGAAACTTACATGAATATAAGTTAGACATTCCTTCCCTTGTTGCAAAGTCTACTTATATACTGAACCAATGACTTCCCAATATAAGGCTTCATAATACCAAAACCATGGATAGATTTTTTTTTTTACTGATCATTACAATATTTCCACTTTCTAAAATTCTACCTTACATATAGTTATAAGAAAGTAATTATTTTAAATTACTAAAAGAATAAGATATTCCAGAAAGATCTAATTTAAGAATTCATCAAAGAGACCCCACAAATCTATTATTATAATGACAAAAATACATTTATTTATAGATATAATCATCTCAGATTATCAACAGCATCATAGTATACCATATAAAAATGGCAAGAAAAAGTGTGCAGAAAATAATTGCAGAAAGAGCAAAATTGATAGCTCAAACCTGGCACACACACATCAAAAGATGAGAAAACAAGGTTTGCTGAATCATAGTCATTGAAAGCATATTTCTGCAAAAAATTATATTAACATTAAAATGAAGATTTTTGTTAACAGATATAAAAGATATATTTTCAGGTTCATCTATGAATAATTAACACTAATGACTCCCCAACGTTTTAGCTGAATCACATCTGTTATTGTCTAGATAAAGAAAGTTAGCAGATGTGATCTATCCAAATGTCGATGCACAATTTAATGTTAATTACATATATGAACCTAAAAATTATATCTTATATATATGATGAAATAAATCAGAATGAAATAATTTCTATAGTACAATAATAATAAAAATTAAAAAACCTATGAAATGTCAGTTAGATTTCTAAAAGATGTGAGTGAAAAAAAACTTAAGAACCAATTAGTGTTTTGTAATTATATACTTGGATTTAAGTGACTAGCTAATAAATTATTTCTCAACAACAACATACATTAGCTAAAAATCAAAAATATCTGAAGATAATCAATGAAAATAAAGATGATGATAGTAGGACTGATTGTTAGTTCTAATGAAGATGATATGACAGGGCTGTAAATAATTTTTGTCTCTTTAAATCATTCATCAGCCACCAAGTATCCAGAAATCAACTAGAACGTTGCAATAAAAATTAAAAAAAAAACACTTTTACTTTTAAAAAAAGATCATAATATCTCACATTATAGCTTTTCTGGGTGTTTTATGGACAGTAAAAAAAAAAAAAAACGAAAATAAAAAAATGCTTTGAATTGTGATATTGGCAAAGACTTAAAATACTATGATCAGCAAAAAAAAAAAAACAAAAAAAAAAAAACGAAGGTTTTATCAAGTTGGAAAGGAACTATTACTTGATGCATAAATGATGAAACTGAAATATTATTATTTTGCCCATGTTATGAAATAAATTAATTCACTAAAAAGTGTAAATTATATAAAGATCAGAAAACTTAAAAATAATAAATGAATACAATAGAGAAGCCTCAAAATTCAAATACCTAATAGTTCACTCTTGAGTAATGTCATTTTTCTGATTGGTTATTATCAATAAGTTTGCAGCATCAATTCTAATTTGATGCATATGGTGAAGATAAATTCATCATAATAATGAATAGGAATAATAAAATTTGTAAATAATTTAAAATGAAAATAAACACATGTAAAAAAACAATGTGAATCTGGGGAAAAATAAAAATTAAATAACTTTCTTAAAATTTGCAGAATAAATTAGACTTTTTAATTATACAGAAATCTCAAGAGAAATGAAAAAAAAAAAAAACTGTAGTGATCCAACAAGTTTTTATGATTACATGAAATATTGCAATTAAAATTAGAGGAGTTTGCTAAATAAAGCAAAAAGTTGGATTATGTAGAGCCAATTAGAAAGTTTTATAATACAAACAAAAGGAAACAGAAAAGATAAATTGGGTAAAGCTATTAGGGATATTGAAATATTAAAAAGAAATAATAATAAAAAAATTGAATAGGAAAAAATAAAAATTGTATTTGTTATTATCCTAGAAATCAAGCAATAATAATGAAATATTAAGGGCAACTTTAAAAATAATAGTAAAAGAAAGATGATCTTAAAAAGAAATGTACAATGATCTAGACAGATTGTTTGATACAAACTATTTTTTAGTGACAGTACTTAGTCTTTGATGAGCTAACATCTTAGATAGTAGATATTCTTAGTTGGGTACTATTCATACATGAAGTTTGTTTATAATCTGAGTTCAGTGCTTTATAATTCTTAAGAACTGAACATGAGATAAATAGATTCTAAAAAAATAGTCTGGAAAAATTTATAAAAACTGTTGAGAAGATAACTAATTTAATCATGACTTTATACACACAAATACACATACACATATTTAAAATAATCTAAGACTAACTATGAAGTTATTATATAATCTTAATACTAAGTGGACTTAGATTCTCAAATATGAACTCTTTTATTCTCATCCTATTCTTATAGATAAGCATTTTCACATTAATATATAAATACAATTGCACATACAAATTTATGCATTTAATAGAAAATATTAAAAATAAAATTTCTTTTACCTGTATTTTTCTTGCACCTTCTTTATTTAAAGTTAAATTTAAACTAATAATTTCACTGAGACATGATTTTTTAGTTGTGCGCTTAATAAGGTCTTCAGTAATATAGCGTACTCCACTAGCTTCTTTTTAAAATAAAATATATATTGAATGTAAATTTTTTTTATCAAATGTGTTTACAAAAAAGCAATATAATAAATATAATAATATACTTCTAATAATAGACATTAATTTGCTATATAATGTTTTAATTTTTATTACTGATACTACTACATATAGTTTGACTATTTTAAAAAGTTATCATTACTTCTATAAAAAAGTTGTAAATAATAATAATAATAATAAAATTTTCTAACAAAATATTTAAAGATGACTATTAAAAATAACTGAAGTAATTAGTAATATTAATAGTAAAATATTGCAATTAAATCATCTGGGAAATATTATTACAATTGTTTTACACATTATAACTATACATTTTGAATAACAGTAACATACACCCACATATACATATTTTATTATTATTGGTTATAATTTAATCCATAACAATGTTTTCTTTTAATTATGTATATATATATATAAGCAAAATGTTACTGGATTTTTGTTGTCTGGGAGGAAATAAAACCACAACTGAGATGTCTGAAAAAAGCATATGAAAAATGATATTAGCATAGATATGGTTTCTCAAGATTGAACACAGTACTTTGGTTATAATTATAAATCTAAAATCTTTTTTGAATCAAAAAATATTAATACTAAAAATATATATAGAATATTAGTATTATGAACAAGCAACGAAAGCAAACATTAAATGACAATCATGATATAAAAAAAAAAAGATTGCATATGATCATAAGAGATAAGATAGGTGAGTTATGGGAAAAAACATGAAGGTGTGAAATTATATTCTAGAAAAAATGGAATAGATGTTCTAAAAAAAATTAATATATCCAAGAGATCTAATGCTTATTCATATGTATCTATTGATGTGCTTGTCTCATAATCCACAATACCATTTAATGATATTAGTTGATTTAATTTTTTTTATCTTGTACAACATTAAGTTAATATATATATATATATTTAATACATGAAATAAACTAGTATAATTTCTAGTAAAAGTACTTTATTAAGTTGTAAAATTTTAATATTTTCATTATAGTATTAATTTAGAATTATATGTTTATTTTAGTTATAATTAATTTTGAAACATTCCTTTATTTGCATTTGTCTATTTAAATCAAAGTAATAAAATTCTCAGACTGGTTTTGAAAAAGAAATCTATTTGTTATTATTATTATTATTATTATTATAAAATATTGATTTTTCCCTTTGTATCTATAATACAAATTTGCATAGGTTTATTCAGCTGTGTAATGAAGTGGTTTCTTTCTTCTTTATAATCTAAAGCTGAGTGCACTTTTGTTGAAATTTACTATATGGTAAACTTCATCAAAAATGCACCCAGCTTTAGATTATTAAAAAGCAAGAACTCACTCCATTATGATTATGGTAAACTTCACTAAAAGTGCACTCAGCTTTAGATTATAAGGAAGAAAGACAACTTCTGAACAGATTAAAGATTACAGAAGTCAATTTTTTTAATAACAAGTTGTTTTATCCTATTTTTTGTTATGAAAGTTGTTTTCTAATAATAGATTGGAAAAATATAAAAGATCCATGCAATCTTAAACATTAGATTTTAAGATAAGAAGGGAGTATTAGTATTATTAGTATCAATAAGAGAAGATTATTTTCAGTGGAGGAACAGATAAGCAGGTTAAGAATGGCCATTATTGTTATCTACTATACTGCAATAGCTAATATGTAACATTTTTTGCAGTCACTCTTATCATCACCATAACTTTTCAATGATATTACAAACTCTAATCAATTCTATAATTTAAACATTGTTGCAAATGCCAAAAAGGAATGTTAATGGCTCTTAATATGCATTTCAATACAATCAGAGTCCTTTAACTAAATCAAGCCATTCATTTTTTAATTATTAAATAAAAAAATGAGGTTCGATCTAATTCAAAAGATTCACTTAAGTCTATATAAATATTAAAAGTCATTAAGACATTTTTTCCTATTATCTATAACCATGTAAAAGTGATTTAAAAAACGTAAGATTGTCTAAATAAATAAAAAAAAGAAAGAAATATTTTTAAATATTAGTAAAATTTAAAACCTATATCTATATATAAAAAAAATGTAATAATTTTTAATCTAATTCAAATGATTAATGACTATTTATGTATTTATTTAAGGATTATTGTTTTGATTGTGCTTAATTACAGCACTTGTAATACAAGATAATATATAATTGCAGAAATAATCAAGCTTGTTATTAAAAGAAATTTTAAATTAAATAAATGAAAAATAAAATTCAACAAATGGATATCCTTAAAGCAAAAACAAAAGATACTGGTGTCTACAATAAATGTAAACACTAAAAATTTGTTTCAGGAAAAATTAATAGGAGTTAAAACAAGAATTATAAATAAAGGTTTTATTTTGTTATCATACCTTTTAATTTGTAATTAGAACATATTTTATCGAATATTCCATGTAGAGAAACAAACATAGTAAAAATGGAAATATAAAATTTTAAATAAGCAAAATTTTTTAAGAGTAATTTATCTTATGATGTTGGAAAAGCTTTGTATGAATTAAGAAATGATAAATCTATTAAAGTTCTTTCTGCAAATAAAGACAATACTATAGTAATTTTGAACACAACAAATTATTTTTAATAAAATGCATACTTTATTAAAGAAAAATACTGAGAATTTATATAGACCCATTGTCATACCTTAAAAAAAAAACCAAAGCTTTTATGTCATTGATCTAGATGAAAAAATCCATCTTTCTCCAAAGAAAAAAAATCTTCATTTTATCTTAAATTATATAAATCACCAAAATTCACAAACCAAAAATTCCTTCTAGTCCAATAGTAAATGATGTTAGTTCTAAAATTCAAGTATTAGCTAGTCTTCTCCTCTCATATTTAAAACTGTACTTAATTAACACAATAGTATCCTATACTTTAAATGGAAATCATTTTTTTGAACATATCAAAGACATTAAATAAAACAAATATTTTTGGTAAGCTTTAATCTTTATCTGTGAATGAAGCTATTGAAATCTGAAAAATATTATGCAATCTGATTTCGAAGTTAACTGTAGTGAACATTATTTATTAATACATTTTTTTGTTTTCAGTGGTCATATATATAAACAAACATTAAGATTACCTACAGTCTATCAACTTCTCCAAGATTGTATTTTTATGGAAAACTTAGAAAAAAATCACACTTATAGCTAATGTATATATGATGAAGATGCATTTGTTATTTAGTCTTATAACAAGACGCTCTTAATGATTTTTTTAATTTTTTTTAACCACTTTCTACGTTTATATTAATGATCAACTTTTTTTAAATGTCATAATTAAAAGAAATAAATATGGTTATTTTTTTCATTTTAAATATGGAAGACAAAAATACACTGAAAGATATTTCGTTTTCTTATTTCCATCCACCTCAATTATTTGCCTGGCTAGAACAATCAGATTTAAAAAAAGAAAGTTTTCTGGTAACATTCACATTCATTAACACATTTCCATCACTAAAAAGATGTTGCTTGGCAATAGTTTTCACTATTATTAATAACGACCCTTAAATAATAATAATAAAAAAGATATAACTCGAGAATTAAGGTTATGTTTTATACACATGGTCTCACTGATAAAATTGGTAATGCTTTCATGAAAAATAACATCAACACTGTTTATACCACTGTTAAAAAAATTGATAAAATATTTCCACATTCCAAGAATAAAATTTCTTTAGAATGCCATGGTGTTTATGAAATTCTGTTCTTGGACTGTCAACTTACTTTCATCAAAAAACATTAGAATACCGTACTGGAAAAAATATAAATATATATTTATATGCTGATAAATAGAAATCTAATGGATCAGCCATTTATTCACATCTTAAATTAAGAAAATGTGATAACAATGTTAATAAAACACAAACTCTGACAAAAACTGACCAGTATGATAAAAAATTATTGAAAGAGACTGCATGAAAAAAGTCTGAATTAAATAAGATAAAGGCTATTTGGAAAAGTTAGTGAAGGAAAAATCATTCTTTAAAATTATTCAACCAATGATCTTTGGAAAAAAGAGAGGAAAAAAGAATGAAGAAATTTAAATAAAAAACCACATTTTTGCAATTTAATAAAATAGAGAAAGATCTGAAGAAGATACGTTTGAGAATATAGAGAAACATTAACTACTTTTTAATTAATTTTTTTTTTTAATAAAATTGTTTTGATTGTCAATACATCCACAGCAGAATGAAGATCTCTGAGTTTAATTCATTTAGTCCAATCCTTAGCTTCTTCACAAGGCACGAACAAACTTTATTTTTTCCTCCTTTCATCACACATGAGGTCTCTCTTTCTAGATCATTTATAACAAATTGGGATCCAATTTCCATTATAATCACTTCAGCAATATGTCCAGCCAGATTCACTTTAGGCTCTTAATTGATATCTCCAAGTATTTCATATTCAATCTCTTCTTGTTATTCCTAATATACATCTTTCCATACTGTTTTGAGTGATCTGAAGTAACTATATTGCTATTTTGTTAAGTGTCCAAATCTCAGATCCATAAGTAAGAAATGATAAATTATATCTATTAAAAACCTTTTTGAAGTACATAGGCATTTCTTTTAATATTAAATTATTTTTATCATACGCACTTTATCTAAGTTTAATTCCATAATTAATTTCATTTATTATGTTTCTATCTGTAATAATAATTTGACCAAGGTATTTGTAGTCATTAACTCCTAATTTAGGATTATTAAACTTTATTTTTTTTTTCTTTTAGTCTTTGTAGCACTTTGCTTTAATTCTATCCTTTTAAATTTCATTTCATAATTCTTCCATTTCCTAAAGCTGTGAAGCAATATTTGGAAAAAAAAACCCCCACATCATCTGCAAAATCTAGATAATTTAAATAATCTCCATTTATTTTTACTTCCTTAGCTTCCCATTTTGATCCACAAAATATTTCTTCTATAGCTGCACTAAAAAGTTTTGGAAATACAAAATTAACATCACACATTCTTCTCAATGTTAATCTTCTTAACATCAGTATGTAATCTAATCACTGCGGTTGTATGTAGGTAAATATTCTTCAGAATATAACAATATCCTGGATCTATATCTTGATGATTCAATGCTTTAGTCACAATGGAAATATTATCAAATGAAATGCCTTTTTATCATTTACAAATCCAAGGCATAATGACAATTCATATTCATTAATTCTTTCTATAGTTTCTCTTAATAGTATGATGTGATCAACTGTGCTAAAACCACTTCAAATCCAATTTGTTTTTAGGTTGGTTAGAATCCAAAGTTTGCTTTAGATAAATTGTAATTATTTTGGTAAACATTTAATCTACATATAATAAAAGACTCTGTAATTTCTAATATCTTCATCATCTTTCCTAAATATCAATATCACTACTATGTTTTTCTAATCATCTGGTATATCTTTATCACTTACACATTTTATACAGAGCATTGCCAACAATTCTTCTATTTCTTAATTTGCTTCTTTTAAAATATCAATAATAATTCCACCATTTCCTGGAAGTTTAACCTCTTCACATATTTAATTGCATGTCTCACTTTTTTACTTAAAATCCGGGACAATTCAGAAGATATAGTAATTATATGGGGTGCTTCTTTATATAACTTTTCCAGATTTCATGATATCATTTCTCTTTTTAACAATAGTTACATCTTTTCCTTTTATTGCAAAAATAACTTTCCTTCCAATATTAAGATGTTGTCTTACAATTCTGAGACTTCTATAGCTTTCCTTATCAGTAGACAATAATATTTTCTTATATTATTATTAATTCATTTTCATATCATTTTAGAAAATATTTATTTCATTCTTCTTAATGAATCATTTTTTTAAAAAAGTTCATGTTTCTTCTTTTCTTTATATACTCAGTAGAAAATTTACTAATAGAATTACTACTTTCTGCTTCTTGCAATTCTTTACAGAGAATCAATTATTGACTTATTAATTTCAGTCAAATGTCAGTCATATTCAAAATCTGTTAGTACTTTAAAATGATTTGCAAGTTCTAATTTCATTCGAAAGTTTCTGAAGATTATTAGTATCCACTGTAAAGTTGTGATTTTTTATTAAGCGCATAGGAAGTAAGTAAATACTTTTAGATAAAGACTAACTTTTATCATATGCACCTTGAATGTTTATAATAGTCAAATGATGTCTTTTTTTTTTTAAGTATAGAGGGACCTCTCAAATCTTGACACAAGATAGTGACTGTATAAAGATAAGAATGACCATCTTATCTTTAACCTAAATTTCCCACATACGATAATAGTGGACTTAAAAAGTGAAAAGACTAACAGCTTCACACTTCCAAATCAAGATGCTTCAGAATGGCATATATAAATGGGAATTTAGGTTAAAAATAGGACAGCCATTCTTATCTTTATAAAGTTGCTATCATATCTCAACGTTTGAGAGGTCCCTCGATAGTCAAACAAAAAGACATCATTTGACTATTATAAAACATTCAAGATGCATATGATAAAGGCTAAAGCTTTTCTCTAAAAGTAATATGCACTGTTTATATTGAATTTCTTAATAATTTTCATCTCTCTAGTCTGCATTAACATGTATCTTATATCTCACTAATCAATATCTTTCTGTCATGGATCTACTAAAAACATTACAATTTTGAAATAAATATTTTAAAATATAATCCAATTCTGCTCTACCTTCATTTGGATGCTTCCATGTCCATTTCTGTTTAGCACTTTTCTCAGAAAAAGGATTTATAATATACAGTTTCTCTTTTTCTGTGAACTCCACAAGTCTGTGGCCTCTCTGATTTCTATTCCCATAATCAAATTCATCACTTTCATCTTTCAATCATGTAATGATTTTAACATTAAAGTCTACCATCATAATTCTAAAATGTTGCTTAGACTGAGCAAAAGCAATTTTGTACATCCATATAAAAATCCTCTACATCTTCATTACAATGAAAACTTGCTAAATTACCTGCATTTGATATGTTTAAGTAAGATGAATAACTAATCTTGCCATTCGGTCTGATATATCATTAATTTCCACAGTGTTGTTCTTTGTTTTTGTTTTTTTATGATTAATCCTGATTCCAATATTTATGCTCTTGTAGTAAAGTACAAGTTCACTTTTTAAATCAACTGTTTCTTCACCTTTCTTCTAACTTTATAAAATCCAACAATGTCCCATTCATTATTAGATAGTTCTTATTTCAATTCCTGCAATCTTTCTTCACTTTAATGCAATCCACAGTTGCAGATACTTAAAAAACAGTCATTGAATGGCAGTCTGGGTCCCCACCCAGATAATTCTTAGCTCTCCATTTTTGGCCATTAATCATTGCCTTAGTCAATGACTTTGCAACCCTCTAGGATTAAGGGTCATAATTTACCATTGTCTTCAGAAATGTAAATGTCTATTTAAAAAAAATCTTTCATGCATTGCACAATCAACCTGCCTTCAAAAAAAAACTGTTATTTCAGTTAAAAACTATTAGGCAACGGAAAAGAAAGACTATGGTGATTATTGATCTTAAATTCAGAGGCAAAACACCAATAAATTCACCATGCTAACTGATGTGTGTTTGTAAACTTTCCATCAATGTACTTACTATATGAATAATCATATACTGATAACAACTACAATGAGAAGAATGTAAGGAGTGGGAATTAAACATTTGTCCTGCTCATTTCTTTTAAGACACTGCAGAGGAATCAAAGGCCCTCCTTTCAATTAATAGTAAACTCCTTTTTGCAGCCATATATATAATAAAAATTGTTGGCATAAACTATATACAAAATATCTAAATGACAAAGCTGTAACACATGATTGAAAGAATACAACCACAATTGTTGATATTTAAGAAAGATCATTAAAAAAAGATTTTAGAAATTATAGATCTATCAATCTTCTATTACTTTTATACAAAATCTTTACCAAGATAATTGCAACTTATCTATATCAAACTTTAGATTTAACCAACTAAAAGACCAAATGTTTTGGATTTAAAAATGGTTTTAGCATAATGGATCATATCCAATTATTGGGAGAAATTATAAAAAGGCATTTCCACAGTAATTAAAGCTTTGAACCATTAAGATATAGACTTGATTATTGTCATATTCTTGATGAATATTTATCAAAATGCAATAGTAGTGATTGGATTATATAATGATACTAGAAGGTTAATACTGATAAGGATTAATGATAGAGTGATTCTATATCCCAACAAAGTTTATAAAGCAATTTTAGAAGAAGTATCTTAATGTGGATCAAAATAAGAAATTAATAAAATAAAAAATATATATGGAGATTAGTTAAATTAACTAGATTTTACAGATGATGCAATTGGTTTTGCAAATAATACTTTAGGACTTCAAAAAATGTGGCAGTAATTATCAAATGAAAGTAATCTAAAAATAAAATAGTAAGGTTCAATGAATTTTCTCACAAGATAAAGATTGACAATCATGAATTAGAAGTTGACAATTATATATTCAATTGATCAGATTTTTAATACAGATGGAAATATAATAAATAAGATTAATCATAGAATTAAACTTGGAAGAAATCATTAAAAATAAGAATGGTTATAAGTTTAAAAAGGAAAAGTTTTGAACACATATGTTTTACCAATTCTTACTTATGAAGAGCAATATAGACTTTAGACTACTTAATGAACTATGGAGAGATATAGATCAAGAGTAACAAGAAATGATCAAAAGTGAAATATATTGTGAGAGAACAGATAACAGTGACATAACTCAAAGAATTAAGAGACTGAAAAGGAAGTGGGCTAGACATATTGCTACAAAAGATAACAGTAGATGGACAGTTAAGTTTTAAATTGGGTCCTAAGAGATTGCAAAAATCTAAAAATAAACATGTGAAGTGGATAAATAAGATAAAAAAATGTGAACTGGAAATCATAAATTAAAATCAGAGAGTTCTTCATTCTACAGAGAATCAACAATAGTCAAAATTGAGATATATATATATGTTAAAGTTTGTTTGTTACTTAATAACTCAACAAATATAGCACTAATCTTCATGAATCTTATACGATTTTCTTTTGTTAAATATGGAGAATGACATAGGTTATGGATTTTTGCTTTATGGTACACTTAATTGTTTGAAAAAAAATTGGTAATTTACAGATACTATGAGCAAAGCTGCAAATATAAAATTTGAAAGTTTGTACTAGCAATCTAAAATTAATACTTTCAATCATTGAAAAAAAAAATGTATGTAGTAAGAAGATTGGGGCAATATTTTTGGAGTTGTTAAAACACAAATAAACATCCTAATTTATATATATATATATGGCTAATAAAAATATATTTGAAGGATTATTTAAAATATTGTAGTGGACTGATTGTTACTTTATTATATGCACTGCTATTATTTTTTAAGATAAGTAATTCAGAAAACCCATATCCAAGGGATTGATTGTCTGTGTGTAGTGAGTGTCAACAATAGATGTTATAGTATAATTAAAATATTTCAATAAGGATTAAAGGATGTGCAATCAATAATCAGGATATAATATTAATTCCAAAAGTTAATTAACAACCTTTATATAATTTTGTTTTGCAAATAGAGATTAACTTTATTTTTTAATCAAATTTATCATATAATAAAACATTTAATTACTAAAATTGTTTAAAAATTTTTGTTCTCTTTTCTTAATTGAATTGATATCTTTAATATATATATATATTTAAAAAATTACAAACTGCACTTATAAGACAAAAAAAAAAAAACTATATTAAACTTTTTTTAAAATTTATTTCATTCAAATAAAAATATTTATTTAAACTCTTAATACTTTATTTTATAATGAACATGCTGTATGTTAGTAATCATTCAGTTTTATATACATACATTATATTTAATTTACACAAATCTTTAACTAAGAATTTATTTAATTTTTATTATATTTAACCTCCTATTTTTTTTTTCATAATCATCTGAATATCCTAGGTTCTTTAATATCATCACCATAAAATCCATTTTATATCTCACCACTTATTCAAAAATAAATAAAATATTCTTGTAAATTATTGCCAATTAATCTCTCTTGCTATATCAAACTCTTCTATTTTTTCAATGTGATCATGGAAGATTAAAGGCTTGTTTAAATCTAGTCCCATTATTCCCATTGATAACTTCTATAGTATACCTAGAGTAAGGGTCACTTTGTGCCTTGGTCATCTTATTTTGGTTTCTTACGTGAAGAATCCTATACTGATTTCAGCACACATCTCAGTGTATTTTTCAATAAGGTCTTTGCACAGCTAACATTGTTAGATATGATAGTTCAGTTCAGAATTTTTCTGCCAATTCTCTAAATAAGTTTCTGAGAAAAATAATACTGAGCACTTCAACTATCCAATCAATAATTTATTTTTCCCATCATTTGCAGTAGGCATATTATGCTTATCTATCCTAATTATCTATCTTAATGACAATAAAAATACTTCAGTTTTAGACATATGTCAATGGAAAATCAAAGTATAGTTTTACATAGTCATATTTTTTTTGTGATACTCTGGACAATAACATTATATCACTGTTCATTCCAAAAACTGTGCAGGATCACAAATCAATAATTTCCAAATGATTGGGGTTTTATACTTAATGAATGCTATCAATCCTTTACAGGTGCACAGAGATGATTGTTGGCAATGGCCAATTTCCATTCATTTAAATAGTGAAAGTAAAATGACTCTCAGAATGCTTTAAGGTACTATAATGATTTTTCCATATCACTTTGAAAATTTTTACTCTAACGACTTTAGAGATTATATTTCATCCAGTGTTTCATGATCATAGATTTGAGCAATCCATTTGCAGAAACTTATGTGTGATTTCATTTCTTTGATGTTCATTTTCACTATCTTTAAAGAATTATTTATTTCATTTTGTCCTTCATTCATGTGTTTTATGTCATTTTTGATCTGTATGATTTTTTCATTGATTTGTTTGATTTTTTCATTGATTTGTTATCATATTTCTTTCTGGTTTTCCTTTTAAGCACTGAATTCTTTCATTTACTGTATTAATGACTCTCATTTCATTCTGCAATTTCTAGATATTGTTTTATACTTTTTTCATTTTTAACTTTCTTACTTGGACTTTGTTTGTATATTTCTTGATGTACTTTTTCTAATTTCAATTCCACTTCTCAGATCCATTCTTCTAATTTGTCATCTTTTGTTGACCTTTTGAAACAAATTTTTCAACTCATAATTCATTTTTAATTGATTTCTTTCATTTGTTTTAATTTTTTACAATCTTAGTTATTAGTCTCTTTTTATTTCTTCTTGGTCTAATTTTATCTGTTGTAATATTTGTTGGAACTTTTCTCCTACATCACTTAATATGCTTTGGTTTTTTTTATTTTTGAGACTTTTATTTCAGACATTACCTTCTCAAAATATTTGAACATTATAGTTTCTTCTTGCATTTCTTCTGAGCTTTCCATTCCATATTTAAATGTTTCATTCTCAAATACGTTACATTAGACTATCTCTAATTTATTTTTCTTGTACATACAGTATATAAAATCTCTCCCTTCAACTGCAGACTCTCATAAGCCAATATCCTCATGTCATCTCTTCCTTATGTTTTGCTTTTATTTTTCATAATCCTTTTTTTTCTTGATTCTTGATTATCTTTTACATTCGAATTTCTCATCTTATTTACATTAGCATCTTTATCATAATTATTTCTGTGCATTTATTTTCCACAATATACAAATAAACACATCCTGCTATCAAGTTATTAAAATATATAAGATATGTATCTGGTCTCAAATTGTGACATACAATTATCTATCATTTAACAACCAAGTCTTGCCACATATCTCACTATTAAATTACTTTTCTCATTCTTTGTGATTTTAGATATAATTTTTTTTTGTTTCTCAGCTGTGCAGATATATTCAAGCTCCAAGTTGTGAGGCTATTTGTAATGCTGGTTATAAGAACATGATCATTTGTAATAGAATATGGAGACTTGATCTTCATCATGCCCCAATTGGATAGCCATTTATAAAAAGTGGAGAAATGGATAGTTTATATGGGGAATATGTAAAAAGTATCATAATCACTATTTTTCTAAATGCAATATAAAAATAAAGATTCAGCAGATCATCATCAAAATCAAATATAATTAAATATAAAAAATAAACATAGTAATTTTTATATTTTCATATTCTTCTAATATTATCAAAAAAAAACTATTACCATTAAACACTTTATTATATATATATATATCAAAATACAGTACAATTTACATAAATTATATTATTTTTAGAAATACTTTCGACTATACATTTTGTAGTCTTTATCAACTATATAACATTGAATAATCAAAACGAGACAACCTTTAACAACACCCATAGTTCAATTCAGATTTCCCACAATTCTGTTATCTTAACATTTGATGACTGGCGATTCATTAACATTTGACAATTTCTTGAAATCAAAATAGCCTCTTTTATTTTACGTTTATTACGACACCGTTCAATTTAAATAATTTTCATATTTTTATAATCAAATTTAAATCCATATTGGCAAGATTTATTATGATCAAATATAACAGATGATGAAGGTTTATTTACATCTATTCCAGATTGTTTCTCTTTTTGAATTCTATTATATAAAAGCATATGCTCTTTTATTCTCTTCTCAAATGTACACTGATTCACCGATGTATTGTACACCACATACACATATCAATCTATATATAATAGAATTTTGATTAAACTTTGAATTTTAGAATTATTAAGTAATCTATTTATGTTATTTGTAAAGAAAAAAGCAATATGACCCAAACCATCATAAATTCTCCTAATAAACTTGACCTGCTCATCTGATACAAATGGCATTGAAATCCATTTCATTTTGATATTTTTATTTTTAATTTTATTATAGTGTTGATTTCTTTTAAATCTTTTAATAATATCAGTAATAGTATTTTTATAATAATAAATTTTCAACAAGTCATTAACAAATAAATGTACATTTTTAATTATATCACTAGAATATTTGCACAATTTTTCATTTCGAATTAAAAATGATTTCAATCCAGACAGCTTATGACATATAGGTACATGTGATTCATATGGAATAAAACCTCTAGTTTCAATTGGTTTAATTAACATAATCCAAACTGTAATCATTAAGTGTAACTTGAATATCCAAGAATTTTATGGAATTGTATTTCTCTTTAGTTATAACCACTTTATATCCTTAATCTCATTTAATTCATTAAATAAATTGACTATTAATTCTTGTTTTCCACAAATAAAAACATCATCGACATATCTATGATGTACACCTGGGTCTTGTTTTATGCGGTAGATAGGTTCCCCAGAAAACACACACAAAAGAAATCGCACAAAAATAGACTTAACTTACCTTGAAAAATGGGGATAGGGGGTTGTAATTTTCAGAAATCGCATAAAAACAAAGCAAGAAGGAAAAATTACTTTAAAATTCGCATTAAAAAAATAAGGAAATAAAGTATGAGTAATAAAAAATTTCAAATATTTGAAAAAAAAAATACAAGACAAACTTTTTTTACTTTTTTTATTAACTACAGTATTTAATTTTACATTTTTTCATACATATTTTAATCATTAGCGGTTGTTTGACTATTTGACAATATGCGTTCGTTTGGTAAATGTTAAGAAATCAGATTCGTCATGTGACATACAACTAGCGCCACTTTCAGTCTTGAGCTGTGTTAATGATTTTTTGTTTCTATATTTAAAAAATGAGATTGTAATCAAAACAAAAAGATTATAGATTATCATTAGAAAGATTATTTTCAGTTTATAAAATCAATAAAATCTTCGTTATTATTTATTTTAAAAATCTAAAAAATTATTTATTTCTGTTATAATTAACAAAATACGTTTTAAAAGTTTAAAATTTTTGACTATTTATTGCGATATTTTTATATGTAAATATAAATCTATTATTATTATTTACTCATTAGTATAAGTAGGTTATTACATAGAAGCTAATATTCTAAATGCAGCTTCAGGCCATATTCACATTAGCTGCTAATATAACGTTATATTTTTGGAAAAAAAAAAGTATTTCAAGTCAAAATAAGTTATTAATAATTTAAATTTTTTGATATCTAAGAAATATAGTGAAATATGAAAGATATTAAGAAGAAACATAAATCGCATAACTTCAAAATCGCATTAAAATAATCAGCATAAAACGAGACCCAGGTGTACTTTAATTTCTTGATATTTCAATTGTTTTAAAATTTTACTTTCATATGTTGATATAACAAAATTACAAATTTGAGCAACAACAGGAAGACCCATTGGCCAACCAAAACTCATTTTATAATATTCATTATTAAAATTAACATAAATATTTTATCAATAAACTGCAATACTTTTATAATAAAATTTATAATATTAGACTTTACATTTTTTGAAACAAGAACATTATAAATAATATTAATTGACATAATAAAATTTATAATATCAGACTTTACATTTTTTAAAACAAGAGCATTATAAATAATATTCATTGACCCTATTACTGATATTATTAAAAGAATTAAAAGAAATCAACACTATAATAAAATTAAAAATAAAAATATCAAAATGAAATGGATTTCAATGCCATTTGTATCAGATGAGCAGGTCAAGTTTATTAGAAGAATTTATGATGGTTTGTGTCATATTGCTTTTTTCTCTACAAATATCATAAATAGATTACTTAATAACTCTAAAATTCAAAATTCAAAGTTTAATCAAAATTCTATTATATATAGATTGATATGAGGATGTGGCATACAATTCATCGTTGAATCTAAGGGTACATTTGAGAAGGGAATAAAAGAGCATATGCTTTTATATAATAGAATTCAAAAAGAGAAACAATCTGGAATAGATGTAAATAAACCTTCATCATCTGTTATATCTGATCATAATAAATCTTGTCAATATGGATTTAAACTTGATTATAAAAATTATTCAAATTGAACGTTGTCATAATAAACGTAAAATAAAAGAGGCTATGTTGACTTCAAGAAATCGTCAAATGTTAATGAATCGCCAGTCATCAAATGTTAAGTTAACAGAATTGTGGGAAATCTGCATTAAACTATAGGTGTTGTTGTCTCGTTTTGATTATTCAATGTTATATAGTTGATAAAGACTACAAAATGTATAGTCGAAAGTACTTCAAAAATATAATTTATGTAAATTGTACTGTATTTTGATATATATATTGATTTGTATATTACATATATTGTGATACGAATACAGATATCAAACTTTATTTATTATATATATATTGTAACAGGAACTGGGTTCAAACCCTGTTACAAAAGAAACGAGAATGTAGTTGTATATAATTTTTATTTATTTATTAGTATTAGATAATTATTTATAAAAGTCGCACATACCAAGCGCACGTGTATTTGCCGGAACGAGGGGTGTGGGTATATATTGAGTGGCATACGTATATGTAGGTAGATATTATTGTTGAGAACAGGAAAGTAGAAATTTAGAAGACTTTAAAGCAGGTAAAAGAAAAGTTTTTTTTGAGAGTATAAATCTCATGAATTGGCAAAATGGATCGCATTGTTCAATAGAAAGAAAGAAAAATAAAGAAAGCAAAATCCAACTGCTTGAATGGATATATATTTTTTTGTGTGTGTGTTTGTTTTAATTAAATGGATTTTTCAGAAATAATTTTGATTAAGAAAAATGAACATGGAATGCCATTAGTTATTGAACTAATTTTCGATCTCTTTTGTTTGGTTAAAGTTGGCAAAAGGATTTGTAATTAAAAGTTCAGGAATTTAAAAAGAAAAAGAGAGATAAGTAAAAGTCAAGATCACTAAGTGGTTTTCCTTTTGTTTGACATTTTTGTAAGAAAATCTATTTTTGAAACAAAGGAATACCAGCGATCAGGTGGGAGGCAACTGGGATTGATTAATTAATTTGAAAAAAACGGACAGTTGAGCTCTGCTAGTCTTACGTGCAAGATATTCTAAATTTTAGTTGAAGAAAATTTATTAGCTGAAAAGAAGAAAGTTGGAGAAGCAAATTGTGCGAACTAAACTACATATATGAGTGACCTCATGGATCGCATGGGGTAGAATCACCATCGTGCTTGGTCAGTGTTCGGACTCCAGCCATTTTAATATGCCACGTTAATATATTCTACAATCAACATCTCCAACTGCCCTACATAACTAAAGCTATTTGAATCCAGTGTAGATCGTATGCCATTCCGGAGTTAAGCTGAAAGAATAAAGAACAGAAGATTGAATACACCACTTTAGAGGGACTAAAGGAATGAAATGTTAAGTGGAAGCGATGGACGCCATATTTGCCTAGGTAGGATTCCCGGAATCTTTTTGCGAGTGCACTCGGAAACATGCCAGTTATTCAAATTATATACTATACTGGATATACACTTATTATGCCATTTTCAAATTTTAAAATTAATCCAATCCAATTGCAAGAATATTTCATATTATACCTGTATTATTAAATGTTTTTTTTTATTGTCTTCTCCTTACTAATATTTCATTAAAATATTTATTATATGTATATGTGTGCCATTTATTGATTGTGTTTTTTAAATAAGTAATAGTAGATCTGTAGCTAAATTATTGATTTAGTGCGATACACGTTATAGAATTTATGAGTTCCAAAATCTTATACACGTGCGTGCTGGTGGAATTTAACGATAATTTATAGCGGACAGATTAGATAGCAAAGTATATGAGGATTGTAAAATACTTAGTTTAAACTTTAATGGAATAACAGAAATAGAAAGATATAGAATGAATTGATTTGAAATTGCATTCCCTTTCGTTTTTTCTCCGGCGCATGGTGCTACCACATCCTGAGCATTAAGACGGGCAACTAATTAAAAGGCTGAATCAAATAAATATTTAGTGGACCCTACGATACTTATTGAATAACGAGTTTGGCGCTTGGCAACGAACAAAAAAAAAATACATTCGTTGTCCATAAACGTAGAGGTCTAGTTAAAGTTAAGTTAAAGCTGGGAGGGTTCGATTTCATTACCTTATGTGTATGTGTTTTGCTGTCGGTTGCTTCACTTACCCCTTTGAATGACCCACAGTTCGGGAAAACTTCACGTAAGGGGTGAATGACTCGATTTGTTTTCAGGAAAACTTCGTATGGGAAGGGCCGTTAGTTATATACATGTGTCACTGTAAAAATTCACCCTCGGAAAGAATAACTGTAGAAAAATTGGTTTGATAAAAGTAAAGATTTGAATTCAGCTAAATTATAATTTTAAAAACGTAAACAGTACTCAGAATAGGGGTAAATTGTTTCAATATATATAATTAAATCATTGAATGTAAAATTATATTAAATGATAAAAAATAAAAAAATTAAAATGTAAACATATAAACATAAAAAAAAAATCAAACCTTTTTCTTGGCTAACATTTTTAAGAGCAAAACTCGTATGAAAATTTTTAGTATTCACTTGCTGGCATTTATAATTTTCATGAATAGCAGATGCAGAGGCTCCTCGTATTCTAGCCTTGGTTGGACTTTTATCGGATTTTTTATTTAAAGACATCTACACAAAAAAAAAAATTTATAAATATATATGACATGAGTATCATATAATACTAATTACAGCATTACAAGCATAAAGCTAAACTAGTCAATATATAATATACTAATTAATATATAATATACTAATTAATATATAATTATATACTAGTCAATATATAATATACTAATTACAGTATCTAAATTAAAGAAATCATTCATTCTACTTACTATACTCTAGAGTCAATTACTGTTAACTTGAATAATATTAGATAATTACTCCCCCAGGCTAATTTCTAGATATTAGCAGAGTCCAGTGAGTATCAATACTTATACTCACATATCTAGCAGCATCTAAACTAATAAATTGAGATTCAAAAACATCATAGGTTTTGGACCCAGACAGAAATTATACATTTTAATAATTTGTTTTATATTAATTACCACGCAATGATTAATCATCCATAATTTTAATTTAATGAAAGGTATACACTTTTTTACCTTTTAAAATTAAATATATTATTTTGGATTGAAAGTATATAATTATAAATTAATGTGCAATTTCTTTTCTATAGAGGAATCCAACTATAAAAATGATTAGAAGATAAAGATGATCAGAAGATAAATATTTTAAAGATATTATTTGTAATTTCTCTAAAAATAATTCTAATGAGAAAAATGCTTATAAGAAGGTAATCAATACTTCTTATTAAAAGATCAGTCATATAAAATTGGATGCACGATTAATCAATGCTTAGTTTTAAAAAAATGTCTTTATTATTTACTGCAGATTACATATGAGCTACAATAATCATGTGAAGCTTATTCCTCTAATTAATGAATTTATATATATATATACACACACATACATGTAATTTTATTAATGAGAAAGTCAAAATTACATTTTTTTATTATTACGTAAAGATATTGGTCAATCTATGAAAATAATGCATTCCAAATTCATCTGTAATTGTCTCTACATTATTCATATTTTTTTAGATTAAAAACTTATATTTGACAAAATAATTTACTACTATATATCAGGGTTTTTTTTTGGTCTAATATATAAATAGCATGACAATTTTACATTTACAATATTCTCTTCAAAAAAATTATTTTATACTTTTATTTGGCACTTTTCTGTATTTGAAAACTATATATAATAAATATCTGTAAATAGTAACTGTCTCAAAACAAACAAAAAATAATAGAAAAATTTAAAATGAAAACACATATGTTATCAAGTTATTTCCTGCATTATTTTCATCCTACCTTACTTAAGATGATAAAAACTTCATAATCTCAACTATTATTTAATATATATGGAGAACTCAATTTTTAAAAATTTTTTTTTGAAAAGTTATCTCCCAACTTTTTTTGGCAATATATTATTTGTAACTATTAACTTTTCTAAGTTATTTTTCTTTTTTTCATAACTGGTGATAGTGTGCGTATATATATTTGTGTATTTGGCAAATATAAGAGTAGTGCATTATTTTTCCAATTCAGTTTTGCTATTCTCAAAAAGATAGCAGAATCTTTAAATAGCACAAAGCAGATAAAAGATCTCTCCAGCATTCTTTTGTAGAACAGAGAAGATAATACTCAACAGAAAATAAATTCCAAGTGGTAAGGTTTTATGGTTTTGTTTATTATCATCATCTAGCTAAGAATAGCTTGATATCTATTTATTGACCAATTAGTTGTCTAGCTTATCAACTGGCTACTTGCAAAAAAAAATCCTATGTTGGTTTAGGGCATAAAACTTTTTAACCTGATTGATTGTAAAAAATATGTTTAAATATTGCAATGCCATCTTTAATTATTATTCTCAAATTGTGCATTCTCATTTATCAACTAAATATTTTATTAAAGATCATAATCTGATTCATTAATTTATTTTCTACTTTTATTAATTTCAAATTGTTCACTGCAATCTCCTATATTCACAGAATTTTTTTATCATTTATTTTCATTACAAAAAACTGAAAAGCAGAATCCAAAATTGTTATTGTACAGAGTTGATACCAATTAAGTATATAGCAAATTAATAAGATATAATTTAGAGTAAGACGTATATAATAAAAAAATATGTGAAATTCTGCATGCATATTTATCTTTAAGAGTTGGTAAAAAGGCATTTAAACAGCCTATTATAGGTAAAGATTTCCCAAAAGCCCTTGTAGAGAAACAATAAAGAAGAAATCATTACTAACCAGGCAAATTAGGATTTGTGTGCTTTTCTACCGTTGTTTTACAATGTAGCTAAGATCAGCTAGACATCAATTATTTTTTTGGAACAATTTTATTTACAAGAAGGATCACCATCATCTTTATTTTGAGTGAAATTCTTCTTAAAGAATCCTTAATCAAGTCAAATCATCAAATCCTTAAGAATCCTTTATATCAATAATTATTCCCTTTTTCAGTAAATTAATTTTATTCAAATGTAGCTTTCAAGAAAAAAAATTTCCTTGCAGAATTAGTCTAGAAGTTTCAAAAGAAATTTAAAATTTTTTATTATATACAATTAAGAGTGCCCATATTATTATAAAATAATCCGTTTATCAATTACTGATATTTTCAATATTTTAATTAGTTAATTCTTAATATGGAATAATTATAAAAAAATCTGCAATAATTGTTCACTTCTGCAAAAAAAAAAACTACATGCTATTGTGCAAGATAAAATTTGATAAGAATTTAGAGATTTCATCATAATTAGCAGTCTCTACTCTGGACTTTAAGTTAATTCATCCATACTTGTAATAACATGACTTTAGAATCATTGAAAAAAAAACTGGAACTTCTAATAATACAGTTTTAGAATCACTAAAAAAAAAAAAAAGATAGTCATGTCAAGAGAGCATCAGCTGAACACAATAAAGATAATTATCAATTCAATTTTCTTGAAATGTTAAACAGATGAATTCCGAGAGTAGATTAGAAGCTATTCCTATGAGCAAAATTATCTCAGGCTAGATATCCACATAATCTGTAATCCAATGCAAGATTTTTCAATTTCTTCTTAAGATTAATTGAAGACTCCAATTACATTCCTTACTTTCATTTACAGCATTTAATCACACACAACTGTTTTAAACACTCTTTATTATTGGCTCTTATACTATCCAAAACTTCATCCAATTGATCTAAGTTAACACAAATTTTGAGATTGGCTGCTCTTCCACATCTCTTCTACTTTTCAACTTTCTACTACTTCTCATTGATAACCTGTGCAGGATATTTATTTCTGAATCATATTTTCTCTAGGATATAGATTTTTTTTTAAATTGATTAAAATATATTTGCCTACAGATCAATATAATGCAATATTTTTTTCTCTTTAATAATAAACAGCTATTTCTTTTTAATCAAGACTAACATGTAAATCATGCTTATTATAATCTATATTCTTCAGTTTTAATAGATTTCAAAAATAAATATAAATTTCTTATGTTTAACCACTAATTTAAAACTCATTCAGAATAGCTAATCGAAATATCTGCAAAATGATTCCATATAGCACTATTACGTTAACAAATTTGTTGGAAAATTACAAAAAACAGAGGAAGCATTTTAGCTATTAAATATTACAGACTTTAGCATCTATAGTCAAGTGCAATACAAATGTTCTTAATATTTATAATCTGAAGATCATGAACCAATATCTAGACAAATGCAAATGCTTTTGAAGTAATATAGGCATTTTTTCCCTAAGCATATTCAATTATATATCTGGACGTTACTGACTTTTTCATCAGTAACTGCTTGGATTAAATCTGGTTTTTAATCATCTACCTTTTATTATATAATGCAAATTACTTTTCTGTACATCTGTTGTTATATTCTCATATGTAATGTTATTCTTCATACTTTAATTTTCCTTCAAGCAGGCACTCAGTCCATTTTAATGCCAACAAACTTTAAAAGCTTTATTTTCTATTATATCACAGGAAAGACTGTGTCTAATCATTAACCAATTATCATTCTACTTTCAATTATTATTTTTTAAACAGACTTGGATGAAGAGTCCACTGTAAAATAACTAATAATTTTTATTTATTCTATTACTTCACCTTCCAAAAAAATCAATAAAGTCATCAAATCCTTTGTCAAAGTTTTCATTGTTAAAAATGGCTTCTCATAAATATAACTTGCTTCTTTAATTTGATAGAAAATGAATTGCTAGGCACAAGAATTCCATTTAATTGATGAAACAGGTTTATTTTTCTAAATGCAAATCAATCTATGAATCTTTATATTTTAAGATCATAACTCTCATCATTACATTAAATCATAGAAGACAGTAAGCTTATAAATTATTTAATCATTTCATCTGCAATTATCAAAAATTGCTATCTAGAGAAAATATTTTTTATTCTTTTCACATCTCACAAAACAATGAATTTTGATTTTCAAACTATAATAAAATAATGAGAAATTTTGTACTATGCTGCCAAACAAAGAAATTCAATACCCAAAAATAATAGAAACACGCAGAGTAGTAAATGTGATCGAAAAGTTAACACATACAAGTTATAAGAATAAATAATCTTTGATGAAATCATAGTCAATTGAGCACATGTTAAATGAAGCATAAAACTCCCCATTATAGTGAATACTACCAGTAGCATTGAGAATCATGATTTTAAAAGAGATATATTTAACAATTATGATAGCAGAAAAACATCAGCATCATAGTATAGAGATTAGTGCAATTTAATGATGTCAATTTAAAAACACAATTACTAAACTATGAATGAGTTATTTATATCAATAATCTATAAATATTTTTATGTAGGAATAAATTATGTTAAAGCATTGGCATGCAATGACAAACAAGCATTGACGATAATCATGAGATATCACTTGTGCAATTTATTTTACCAGCCCTAGGACAGAGAACAAAAACATACCTAATAGAACCATTTTGTGTTAAGCGTTTCATAATAATTTTTCAGTATGGTCAATGCGTCGCTATTAGGAAAAATTATTTATAAGATATTTTCACAAGTAATTAAAGCTGTATGGAGGTGAAGAGAACTAGTTTTCATAAAAATTGATAGACAATAAATAAATACGATCAATAATTTACTATACGAATCTAAACGACTTAATGTTGTATGAAGAAGAAAAAAACTAATTTATTTTATGTACGAATAAGCAAAAAATATATTATCAAAATTATACTGAATAATTCGAAATGATAATTTAAGATTTATTGTTATGAAAAAATTATTTCCATTATCAAGAAGATAATTTTACTTTATACTAAATTTTAATGAGGGTGGGGGCAGAAAATTATAGAAAACTAGATTAATTTTATCTAAAATAACAATGAGTAACAAACTATATAAAAATGATAAAACTTTTACTAACTTCTAATGTTAACCATTAAAATAATATATAATATCTTTCAAAAATCCCTCTGCTCGTTCATGTCTCAGAGCGTAGAAAAACATAACGTAATTGGTTATTTATTGAATGCATTCAGCAGAATTGAAAGGCTTCGATTGGATTAAAAAAATATTTTTAAAAAGTAATTTAATATAATCTATTTAATTAACTTTTTTTTAATTTTTTGCATTTTTTTTTCAAATGTATAAGCCTTATGTTATTATATTTGTTAAAAATAAACATTGCATTTTAAATTTTTATTAAATATTAGTATTTGTATCCAAGGATACCAATAATAATGTTAACAAAAAAAATCTTTGCAAATATTTTTTTTTAATTAATACATCAAAGACTTAAAAAAATACGATTTGGTCAACACTAATTATTATTATTTATTTATATATATATTGATTTAAATTTTTAGATACTAATTTTCTGCGTAACTACTATATTCCTATGAACTTTTGAACAGGGGAGTTGTTTACAATACTTTTATATGTTATCGTGGAAATGTTTTAGTAGATTGTAATTTTAAAAATTTTTCTTATCTTATAATAAGAAATGAAAATTAATTATGATTATATCTTTTTTATTAGTATTATTTTTTTCGCACGAAGAAAAGCATATAATGTTCAATGACGTTAAGTAAGGTACTTATTCTTTAAATATGTTGTAGTGGATTTGTTTTTAAAAAATCCGAAAATATAACTATTCAGTTATAACGTCATCCATTTGATATATATTTCAGACTGTACTTGTAGATTTTTTTTTATTTTTAAATGAATAAGTATTTTAATTACATATTTTTTATTAACATTTTAATAATTAACTAGTATTTTAGTTTTTTTATCCGCATACTTATGCATTTACATTCATATAATGTGTATCTTATTTAGAAACTCCTTTTACGCATAATATATGCATGTATTAGTGTCCAAATTTTATCTTCTATATATCTAAAATTATTTTATTAAATCGCTTATTCTAACTTTTTGGGGATATTGAAATATTGTTTTAAATAATTAGCGATTATTATCTAAAGAGTAAAAGAAGGAAAATCATAACTGAAGGAATAATCCTGTTCTACCTTTTTCACTGATACTATAAGAAAATATTGAAAAGAGCTATTGAAGACCGTTAAATTAAGAATTATAATGTTTAATATAATTTTTCATTTGAATTTTTTATTAGTAATTTTAAAAGTATTGACTAAAAATATGTAGTTACCAAATATATAAGAATATTTACTTTTTAGTTTCGTAAAATTGGAAAAAAGAAACATTGAAATGTAGGACCTGATAATGGTTATTTACATAAAATATATAAGAATTCATAGTTCTTTTCATTATCTATTTCATTGTTAAATATACTGTATTTAGAAAAAATTCAAACTAAACTTTTTCAAATTACACTGATCAGACGAGCAATATTTGAAGAAGAAAGGAGAATTATATCACCTGAAACATTAAGTTATGTACTAATTTGTGTGCTATTATTAATTATTGAATTTATTTGGAAAAGTTTAAATAAAGTTTGATTTTTTTAAAAAAAACTTGACAATTCAACCAATTAGTGGAAGAGTTTGATATATAATTACAAGTAAAATGTTACTCTTTCTAAGAAGCATATAATGATTTGATTTATATGGAGTGTGATTTCTATTTATTATTATTCAGAATTTATTTTTAGAACTTTTTAATAATGAAATTAACTGAATGCTAAAACCAAACTATTATTGATTTTCTCTTTTGGTTGTATCACAACTTTAAATAATATTTTTATATATACAACTTTTTATTATTATTATAAAAAAAAGATATTATTGCAAAATAAATCAGCAACAACAAAATTTTAAATATTTAAAAAGTCAGTTAAAAACTCTTTATAATAAAGACATTCAAAACCTCACACCTTGCTAATAGCAAATTATAATTTTTAAATATTATAAGTTAGAAACTTTATTTAGATAAAATTTTGACATCAAAAATTATATATTTTTATCAAATGGATTCCCTTCAAATGTTATACATATCTTAGAAATTGATGGCAATGTAATATGATAATGAAAAGTTTTAGTATAGTACCTGCATTTGTCTATTGTAGAAATGTTGATAGTCCAAATTTCAGAAGCACTGATATTTCAGTTCAGTAAGTCTTCAGTAATTTCCACAAGAGGGTGGTATTTATATATATTTAAAAAAGCTTAGACTAACATATTTTAAATGATCATTTAAAATTGAAATAAAAACAAATCTTGATATCTTTTGATGGTAAAAGTTGATTTTTTAAAAAAACACTTTCTTAATAAACAAAACATTATTGTGAATGATCTTTAATGTGCACGATTTTCCTTTCAAGAATTAAGCAGATTAGACATAGTTTCAATTATTTTAAATTTTGAATTACAATAATTGCAAAAAATACAAATTAAAAATAATATATATATATATTTTATAATAAACATTTTTATTTATTGTGAGCTAAAAAAATCAAAAAATAATTGTTTCATTGACCATAATTGAGTTTTTATATTTAACTTGAAGTAAACATGGAGTGTCCAGAAATTAATTTTATCACTACTTTTTACAAAGGATTATTAATTTCTGGACATAGCATGCTTTTATTTCAATTAAATATAAAAAAACCTAATTGTGGGTAAAAAAATTATTATTTAATGTCTTTTTAGTCCACAGTAAATAAAAGCATTTATTATAAAATATTTATATATTGTACCAGTCACTTGTATCTTCTTTTGATCACCAAGAGCGCCACTAGGTCACTAACAATCTAGAAAATTTAATTTAGGTGATCAAAAGTTAATGATGATGAATGGCACCAGCTAGACCCAGGGAGAGAAGAGATATTTATAATTGTTCAGACAATTGAGAAAAAACAACAGAGACAAACGGCAGCCAAACTAATTTTAAATAATTTTAACATTTATTAAATTATAATGAAAAAAAATAAATCTCAGGCAAACACAATATGAAAGTTTTGACCTAGATTTTACTGGCATATTTATCAGAGAATGTACAAGGGTATTGAAAACAAATACACTGGCAGATAAGTTTGTTTTCTCACCTATGATTTGAAGAGGGATTTATACTATCTTCCTGCTAGCGATTTATAAAAACTAATTCCAGTTTCCCTATTTAGAGATTTCGAAAATAAAACGATCTTGCAAGGAATACAATAAAGCAGAGCAGGCATGCTTTCCTTGGTCCAGAATAAGGCATTAGGACCAAGAATGTCATACGTCTGCAGAACATCTCATGATTAACCATCTTCCAGGTTATTCATGATTGAGCCAAATACAAGACAATAAAAAAATACAACAGGAGATTACGATTATGTGTAATCTTAAATAGAAGAAAACAAAATCTCCAATTTAGGAAAAACAGTACACTATACTCGATAAACTGTCAGCCAAAAGATTTGCAGGAAACGTAAATCAAGCTTATCTAAATTAATTATAATGAAAAGGGGACAGGTGAGATAAAAGAAAATTACTAATATCTGCCCAAGTATTTATTAAGGGCTAGTAATATAAATAAATAAAAAACCACTAAGCATATAAAAATAGAAACTCGCAATATACTCACAGATAAATAAATAAAAATATGGAATCTTAAAACTAAGAGTCCAGCACACACTATAAATAAAATACATAATAAATGCTTAAAGATATTTAAATGGAATATGCAAAACGTAATATAAAGCGAGGTTTCTTTTAAGATTAAGCTGAGACTTTACTAAGAGATTTAAACCCTGGTTAGGATATGAAAATGTTTTACCTCTAGGCATAAGATTAGGTTTAGTGCACACAGTTTATTTCACTTGAAAGTTCCTATGAAGATTTTTGTTTCCATTTATATGTTCAGGAAGCTGAGGCAATCCTAGGGATCAGTTCTTGTTCACTCTTTTATGACATGATATTGAAGGAATAACTTGGGGGCTGTCTTTGGGTTGGTTTAGCATGGCATGTTGTAGAAAAGATTCCTCATGGTGAATAATTTTAGCATTCTATAGAGGGTAACGTTGTTTAGCAAATAGTGGTCCATAGTATGATATCAGCAGAAATTCCTATAGCAGACAGCAATTTTTAAAATATAAGGCAGCAAAGCAAAAGATAATATTCAACAAGCAGAATAAAAATGAATAGCTGAATAATAATTAACTTGAAATCCCAGAGGTATTTATGTGCACTCTTATCTCCTTCTTTAATTAGCAATTTTTGACCAGGGCAAATCTCTATCTCAAACTTAATCTTAATTAAAAATCTGACAAGGCTTTCTGACTTATCCAAAATTAATTTTTAAAATAATTGCAAAAATTAAGTGTCAGTTTTTTTTATTAAAATTAAATTAAAAATAAAAGAAACAGGAATGCAATTAAAACTTTCCCAAATTAAAAGCTTTCTTTTTTCTTTAAAAGATTAAAACTTTCCCATATTAATATGCTTTATCCAGAAAGGATTAAAACTTTCTTAATTAGAATATTTTTACAAATAGATTTAAAAAAAAAAGTGTCAAAAGAAACATTTTTAAACAAAAAAGTAAAATTAGAAAATTTTAAATTATAGTTGCATATGTGCACTATAATATATAAAACTTTTAAATAATTTAAAAAAAATAAAAGTATTAATTTCATGATGAATCTTTTGAAGTGGATAACGAATCCAGTTCAATATGTATATATATTTTATTTTTAGAATGACATTGAGACTTTGTGATTGTTGAATTCATCAGCATTTTTAATACTGTAAATTAATAAATGTATTATTTTTAAATTTATTACATGGAAGACTTTTTTTAATGCTTTGCTTGCCCTGCATGGTTTGATGCAGAGATAGAGTGCATATTTGGAACTCAAGATCTATGAATTGCAGCTCAGCTCTATCCGATGCTCACACTTCTTAATAACCCCTGAGCAACACCAACCATTTAATTTTTTTTTTTTAATGTTTTGATCATGATAACAATACTAGAATATTAAATTTAATTATTACATATTTTTTCAGTGTTTGAAGGTGTAATATTAATAGCATTTTAATACATAACTTTGGACATCTGGCTGTTATTAACTAGAGTAGAGCTATCCAAAACGTGACTTGCAGATTATGTTGTTCATGTTGAGATTTTGGCAGTGTGCCTAGAGATTTTTATTTTTTTAAGTGATGTAAACAAAATAATAATATGAACTGAATGCATGTTAAATATTTTATTTCTATCACTATTTCAATAAAAACTTATTTTTGAAATGCCTATTAAATTTAATTAACAGTACTAATCCTCCAGTAATTTAGTATATGTACTGAATTTATTTTTGATGTGATTCTTGAATAACTTAATGCTGGATTACCTTGTCCTCTAGGTTAAAGATTCCAGATTAATTTGAGTTAATCAAATGAGCATCAGTAACTTAGTTTAAAAACAACAAAAAAATATATTGTAATGTGAAGTGGCTATCATTACTACTGTTTGGGCAGTATCATATTTCTATAGATGTTGGATTAATAGTTGACTTTTGGCTTCTTTTGATTTAATGATTAACTAATTTATATAAATATAATATGAATTAGGAAATAGCTATCATTTGGGTATTGTTATTCATGGAAACTATTTATAGAGATTAGTATAATTACAAAAATATTGTTTTAGCACAAAGTGTTATTTGATTTGTAATTATAATCTTCATATTAATATAATTTTCTGTTTATTCTTTTTATATATATAATTGAGAAATGATTTAAGTAAAATAAACAAGTTTCTGAAAAAAGAAATAGAGCTGCATCCATAGAGTTTTTTCTCATATATCAAACATTAGAGAAGTGTTTGGTGATAGTTTCAAAAATTTGCTAATCAAAGATCACAGGTTATTTTCATCCTGACATTTAGATAAGAATAGGAAATTACAGTAGCAGGAGTATAGGATTTAATGATAAATCATTGTGAATGAAATGCTTAATATAAATGTTAAATGAAAATTTTAAAGAATTTAAATTTTGAATGTTTTATTTATAAATAAGTTATAAATTTTGCAATTGGAAATTATAACAGCATCAATACCCATGTAATGTTGCTTTTGTTGATCTTTATTTCTTTAATTTTATATAATTAAATATTGATTGGGGAAAAAAGTATAATGCTTTGATTTATTAAAGAAACTTAATGTGAAACTTCTTATTATTTAAGTTCCAAATTTGTGATCTTTCTAAACTTAGATGGAATTAATTCATTTTAGCAATAGTTTTAATCTTTATGAAAATATCTATTTATTTGGGTGAAGAATGAGTTCAACACTGTTGTCAGATGTCTAGTGTTTAAGGATTAACGTATTTTTAACTAACTGTAATGAAAATAAAATCATTACAAGAAAATTTTGTAAAAATACAGATAGATTTTTTGATCAGAATTGTTTTGTGTATTGATATATTATTTTTTTCTAAGTCATTGTAGATATGTTTATAAGGAGTATAATGTTAGAAGCTTAGCTATATACTATTGCAAATGATAGAATTGTCTAGAAGAGAGGACTTTGGGAATTATTTCTCCCAATATAGATGACTTCCATGTCAGAAATATAATAAAAATTTTTCCAACTCAAGACTTAAATCTCTGGATTCTCAAGTGAAATTGAAAATGATATTAAAAATAGAATGAAAGTAGAATATGCAAAATGAAAGAAAATTGCGGTGTTGTGAGACAAAATAATAATATTTAAATTTAAAAAGTAAATGTATAACTGAATTTTGGTCAATCAGAAAGGAAAGAATGATTGTATCAGCTTACATGAGAATGCCTAATATTTAAATTAACTTTGATCCTACATATGTTTTCTGCAAAGAGTATCTAAAAAAATAAATTCCATTTATTTTACATATACACATTTTTTCAACTTAAATTGTCAATCAATCTCAAAATATTGTTGTGTAAATATGCTAAAACATTTTAATCTCTGTAATGTCCAAATATCTGTAGCTGCAAAAAAGGGTTTGCTGTTAATTGAAAAGAGACTCTTTTATTCCTTTTTGACAGCTTAAAGAAATGAGCATGGCAAATTCCTAATGCCCACTCCAACAGTCTTCAGTCAACATGGTGTGTTTATTGACTTTTACTTCTGAATTTAACTCTAAGAAACATCATCATCTTTTTTCTCACTTGTCTATAGTTCTTAATTGAAATATGAGTTGAGTTTTTTTGAAATAAGATTTTAATGTATATGTGAATATTCTTTAGATATTTATAATTTTTATGGACAAAAGAAAAGTATGGTCCTATTTTCAGGAGGCTCTAAAGTCATGAGATAAGACAGTAGTTGGTAGCTGAAGTTTTATATTTTAATTAATATCTATTTTAAAATTTGGTATCATCTAGGGGGTAGGGGGAGGCTAAAGGAACCAAAAAAGTTTTTTTTTTTTTTTTTTTGCTTATTTTTAAATATAATTAACATTAGAAAAATTGTAATAATATTTTATTTCATTATGATTTTAAGGCTTTAGTAAATTAGTAGGAAAGTATAATAGTAATGTAGTGATAAGAACATTACACCTTTAGTATTATAACAGTTCAGTCACCATTTATAATATGGTAGCTGAGAATACAGGCTTTCAGGCCACTCTTATAAAATTGATATGTGAATTAGGAGGGAAAGGAAAAAGAAGGGAAAAAAGGAATAAGATAGTTGAATTAATTTTATACTTATAAGAAAATTAAAAGATGTCAATGCTTTGAACAACTGATCCCAATGGAATCTTTAAAAATCTCTTTTAACAAAATAACAGAAATATATTGATTTTGCTGTCATAAAGAAAATTTGATGGAGAATCTGTTTCATTGAAAATTATAAATTAGTAAAAGTATGAAAATTATAAATTAGGGATGTCCAACTTTTGGCATTTCTGGGCCATATTGGGAAGAGTTATCTTGGACGACACATTAAATATACAATCATTATTGAAAACTGACAATCAAAAAAAAAAAGGTCTATGCATAACTTTCATGATATCTACCACTACAGTTAAGCAAACAAATCATAAAATAATTCTAATTATGGACTGATCCTTTCAGAAAGTTTTTAAAAATTATCAAGCAGATTTCTAGTTTTTGATCACTAATATAGAAAATATACATGTCTAAAACAAAATTGATGGGTTTTTTATATTTTTTTTATTATAAAAATGAAAGAGGGAAACAAAACTAATTGGATATTTAACATTGTATTTGAGTGTGTATATATGTTTATTTTAATAACATTATGACATGTAATCACAAAAAATCTCATAATGTTTTTTATGATTTTGCATTGGACTACATTCATAACCATCTTGGGAAAGTCAGGATTAATTTATTATATATGTATTTTTTTAACTTTGTATCTGTGTATATTTTGAGCAGGAAATATTTTTTTAATGCAATAGTTAATTATTATTATTTGATCATAATGTTAATCTAATTTATGTTTTATTGATTAAGATTAAATAGTCTATCTAATCATAGTGATTTAGAAGGAAATTTTTTTTATTCCATGTTTCTTTATATATAAAAAAAAATTAAATATGGAAAGTTTAATGAATATTAATGTTAAAAAAGGGATAGAAAAAATATATATGCACTAGTCCATTAGATGGGCACGTCGCTTGATGGCATTGTTGCTATGCAAAAACAATCAAATGTAACATTATCAGGCCGCCCACCAGCAATTTTTTTCTTTTTCTACACTAAATTTTTAAATATTTTTTTTCCCTTTTAGTTTTTTTTTCTATTATATCTTTAACTTTTTTTTCTTACACAAACACATCTTTACCATCAAACTTTTATTATTTTTAAAACAAATTTTTATTACATTTTATTTGTAGTACCTTTTTTTTTTCATTCTACCTTTTTTTTTTTTAATAAAAACAACAAACCGAAACTAACTTTTATCTCAGTGACGACAAACTTTTACTCACCCACCACCCCCACAAAAAAGTAAATGAAGATTAAAACTTTTGACTTTATCAACTTTTTTTTTTTTATTGATTTATGTTATAGAAGCACAACCTTTTGTTTTGGAAACGGCTTATATTTTTTTCTACCTACTAACAAATTACGATAAATCAAAAACAATACACAAACACATATTTACTGCTGATATAGTAAAACTTTGATTTTTAAAACCAACTTTTTATTCCATTTTATTTGTATTCCCTTTTTCTTTTCTTTTGGTTCTATCTTTTTTTTTTGAATAAAAACAACAAACCAAAAATAACTTTGGTCTTTGTCTCAGTGACAATAAACTTGTTCTCAACCACTCTCTATCCCCCCACATAAAAAAAATAAGGCCAAAACTTTGGACTTTTTGCAACTTTTGGGGCTTTTTTTATTGATTTTTTTGGCATAGAATCGCAACCTTTTGTTTTGGAAATGTGTGCAAATCGAATAGCTTCACTTGCAGGAGCTTGCACGACATCGGAATTTTTGCGAAGTTGTTTTGCAAATGTAGACTTTCATGGACTTGCCGCCCTATAGTGTAGTGACAATCAGTAAGACTGCATGATTTAAGGAGAAATGAAATTTGTCTGCTACGGAGATTGTTCAGAACTTGTGGCCACCCTCAGAAATGATGCAGTGAATTGTGCAAATTCGCAGAACCAGGGTTTTGAAGTACAAAACAGGCTATAATATTTATCTGTGTGAAACAGCAATGTGCCATTTTATTTGTCTCTTACATTTTCTCACGAAAATGTGAGTTTTTGCGTGAGCTTGGCCGAATCCTGTGACACAGCAATGTGCCATTTTATTTGTCTCTTACATTTTCTCACGAAAATGTGAGTTTTTGCGTGAGCTTGGCCGAATCCTGTTCTGCCCTACCCTTTGTCAAGATTTTGCATATTCCAAGTTGTGTAGGGAAGAGTGTGACAGTTCTTACTGAGTCTGACTGCATGATTTAAATAGAAATGAAATTACTTTGCTATGGTGATTTCAAAAGTTATGGTCATCTGAAATCCAGCCACAATCAGACGATACAACTGTGAATTGTGCAAATTTGCATAAAGTGTCGCAAAGCACAAAACAGGCTGTAATATTTCTGTACAACACCAAAAGTGGCCTGAAATAGCTAATACAACAGAACTGTAGTATTAGCTGTAACTCCGATCACGTAAACAGCATTTTTATGTGTTTTTACACATAAACATCATCAAGCAGCGTGCCCGTCTAATGGACTAGTACAAGAGAATATACATGTAAATGGGGGAAAAATGGGTGATTTATTTTGTAAATTATGTAAGGAAGGAATAGAAAATACTAGACATTTGTTAATTGAATGTAAATGCTTGAAAACAGAAAGAGTACATATAATGAAGTTATGGAAGAATAAATAGGAAAAAAGTGATTATACAGAAAGTGAATTATTGTTTTTTATGCTGGGTTTGGGAAAAGATAAAGGGGATTTAGATATAAAGGTTATAGAGTTGACAAAGATTATGTTGTGGAAATGGGATGGAGGAGAATATGGAAAAATTTAGAGTGGGGAATGGAAAATAAAATGGCTAACAGGTTTATCTGGGTATAATTGCTGAGATATTCTTGACTTCGTTTAAGGAGAAGCCACAATACATCACATCACCAATATATATTTTTGTTTTGTAAAAGAAATATCAATTTATCATTAAAGAAGTATAATTAGTTAAAAATAATAAAAGAATATTAAAATGGATAATGGTAAAGATACCATGATTGTATTGTTTATTTGTGGGTCATGTTTATATAATAGAGTGAGTGGAAGTGAAAGGAGTTTTTAGAGGGTGAAGTAGGTGAGAGCTGAGAAAGAAAGTTGAAAGAAAGACTGTTGGTTAAAAAAAAAAAAATTATAAGTGAGAATTGATACACATTTTAACATTTTAAAAGACTATTAGCTATGTTTGAAGTTATTAGCTAGTCTAAAAGACTTCTTTCCTCTGTTCAAAAAGCCACTACATTGTGAATTTTTATTAAATTATTATGGCTTGTCATACTGTAGTTGAAAATTTCCCCATGAAGGGGTCAAATCTTTACAAGTACGATTGTAAACTGAAGCCACGTAGTATTCTACAAGCTTAAAGAGTGAATTGTTTCTGACAATGCCATGACAGAACAATCAGCTGTCTATTGTCTGTAGCTCAGTTTTTATAGACCTTTCCAAGATGGATAAGCAATCTGTAGATACAATCTTTATTTATAATGAATGGTAAAAGAAGATCAACTAGATGATGAACTAGACTTTGCATGAATTATGACTATTATACATAAAATTAGATTAAAGATTTGAACCCATTTTGGTCAATTGCTAGAAAAAAAATTCTGAATGTATTTGGTATTGTTTAATTTTTATCTAAATAAAAGGCCTTTATATTTAATATTTATTTTTGATTCTTAACATTTATTATTATTATGTTTGTATTTTTTTTGAATGTGTGTTAATCATTCATGTAAGCATATCAGAGGTCATGGGGTTAAATTCTGTCAAGTTTATATTGACCTTTCTATCTTATAAATATATCTTAGTTTTTTTTTTTTAATATTTATTTGTATTTAGTTTATTGGTATAAGGGTAATAATTGTAATTTTTTTTATATATATATTATTTTTAAACCTAATTGTCTATTCTCTTGTGCTTATTCTGAAAACTAGATATAATATTTGGTCACATTCCCATGAAAACTACATGTCTAACTGATCTGTTAGGAGGAAGATACTGATCTCAGGATGATGTTGCCAAAGGGAAGTTTAAGGCATTCTTTCAGCAATGAAAGTGTCACTTAGGGATCTATATTTTATAAAATGCTTTAGAGATACAAGAGCTTTCTGCTTTATTCTTTAAGTATTGATTTGGTGTAAGGTGATCAGGAAATATATCCAACTAATAGTTGGATCATCCTCATCAATGTCATATGATCCAATACAACAACTATTTAGGGTTTTATAAAATGTAGACTGATTCATATAAGCCATGCTTAAATGTGTGATGAAATTGGTTAGGTCACGATCATCAAAAGGAATTCAGTACAGTAAGAGTAAGTATACAAGCACAATTTTATAGATTTTCCAAGAGTATATTATTATTTTAATTTTTTAATGTAAGTTATTTTATTATCCTTGTGATTGGCCATTGTTTTATACTGAGATTTAGATCCAAGCTTTAATCATCGTTGATTATATATACTTAATATATTAAAAATAGTAATTCAATAAAAAATTATTTAATCAGCCAACTTTTATAATAATATATTTAATTTCACCAATTTGGATATACTTTTATGTTGTGAATTTTATTATGTAATAATAGTTATTTAATAGCTTTTGTTTTTAGGTGAGTATATTTTTAATATTCAAGGAACTATTTGTTATTTAAGAACTGCTTAAGAAATCAGAATGCTGGTTTAGAAGAACTATGAATCCAACACTGTCTTCTATTGATTATTATTAGTTCCATGGAAGATACAAATAAATTTTTGTATTTATGTTTATTAAAATTATATGGGGATTGCATTGGTAGACTAAATTTTGTTTTGAGTATATGTATGCAACAACTGAATACAAATTTGATTAAATAAATGGATTATATTTTTAGAAGTCATGATATTTGGAATTATATCCTGGATGCATTAAAAGTCTTAGTTATTTGTTAATTGCAATAAATACTTGATAGTATCCTTATATTAGCAGTTGTAGTTTATCTAGTTAATAGTTATAATATTTGATTATATATAAACCTTGAACTTTTATATAATGTTTGAAATGTTATAAGTATATAATGTTTGAAATGTTATAAGTATGCTGATAAATATTGTCTCTCTACATATGCTTGTAATCTGTATGTTTATTGCTAGTGTTAAAATAATTACTTGTTAACTTGACCATAAATAAATTTTGAACACCAAAGATGGAATCTGTTTTATTAAGTTTGGCAGGATACTAGATTGGTTTGAGCAATTTTTATTTATCTAAAGCAAGCTATGAATAATAAACACTTAATTTTTTGAGATGGTGTGAATTCTGTAAATAAAATTATACACAATATTTTTTTTAGTAAATGACTATAATCAGAATAAAGCAGATGAAAACAGGAAGAAAATAGAACAGAAAAGCTTATCAGGTTGCAATGAGATCCAAATAAGGTGGTATAAAGCAGTTAGTATAAATCCAGTTAGGTAATTGTTAGAAAAGTGACTGATGAGTTTATTAAGAATTAAGGAATATCTTCAAAGAAAAATGAAATAGTGAAGAAGAAATGAGTGAAGGAAATCAGGAGTCTTGAAGCAAGTTATGAACAGAATGACTTAAGGAAAGAAAGATCTATAGAGAGTTCTGAAATAGATAGTGAAGAATCTTATCAAAAGAAGAATATAGGAAAATAAAATAGAAAAATAATTGTATATAAAAGGAACTTTAGAATGTGGCAACATCAGCACAAGTAGACTTGATGCAAATGATCATTGTATTTAAAGCAAATGAATCAAAAGATAGGTGGACAAAATAATCAAACTTGTTAATAAAAAGAAATAGAGGATGTACAAAACAAATAAATTTGCAATTGAGCAGGTGAATCAGAAGATAGAAGAATGACATTGCAATTCAAGCTAAAGGGTAAAAATAGATGAAGCAAGAGGTTGTAAAAGTAGCAAAACAGATGAGTCAAATAAAGAAGTATGCAGAAGAAAACCAGGTCCATATCAAACAGAAATGAAGGAAATTCATGGGGGAGACTCAGATAAAATTCTAAAAGACATATGGGTAATAGTAAACAAAATGCAAGAATTGGAGAGAAGTAAATAAATCAATGGATACCAAAAATTGGAAAGTGAAGTGAATAGATTAATGAATATGGTAATGGTATAAGAAATCAACATAGAATAGACAGAACTCATACATGAGATGTCTGAGATAATGGACATGAAAGAGAACCAGGGTTTGTTTCCAATATAATGATATGAACAGAGCAAACCAGTTGAAATCAGGAAGAAAATAGGGCAGAGGAGCTGACCAAGTTGCAGATGGGATCCAAAGAAGGGTAGTGTTAAGCTGTTGCTGTAAATTCAATTAGATAATAGTTAGGAAAGTAAGAATGTGTTTATTGAGAATAATCTCCAAATCAAGAAAGGGATAATAAAAAATGAAGAAGAGATTAATGGAGATCACGAGATTGTTACAAAAAAGAATCTTGAAGCAAGTTATGAATTATATAGCTTAAGAAAAGAAAGCCTATAGAGAGGTCTGAAAAAGCAAAGAATCTGACAAAGAAAAATATAAGAAAATGGAATAAAAAAATATTGTGAGGATGTAAAAGCAGCTGAAGAGAATATAGCAACATTAGAACAGATAAACTTGATACAAGAACATTGGTTGAGCAAATGGTTTAAAAGTTAGAAGGTAGACAAAAGCAATCAAAATTGCTGTTAATAGAAAAAAAATAGGGGATGTACAAAGCAAACAAACTTGGAATTTGAGCAGGTGAATCAGAATATAGAAGAGCATTTGCAATTCAAACTGAAGGGTGAGAATAAATAAAGCAAGCAATCCTAAAAGTAGTAAAACAGATGGGTCAAATAAAGAAGAATGCAAAAGAAAACCAAGTACAAGTCAAGTAGAAATGGAGATTCACGGGAAAATGAAGAAAAATAAAAAAGTCACAGATAAAATTTTAAAAGATATGCAGACAATAGTAAATAAAAATCCAAGAATTGGAGAGAAAGCTAAGTTAGTCAATGGATATTAAAAATTGGAAATATGAGATAAATAGATTAGTAAATATGGTAATAATACAAGAAATCAAAATAGAACAACACATACATGAGATTGCTGAGATAATGGAAAGTTACAAATGATGACACATAAAATGAAGAACTAGATTCAGTTATAAGAAAATTAAGGGCAGTGAATGTTGCAATATACACAAATTAGATATCAAAGGAGTGATAAAGACACTCGGTTGGTGCAAGACAAACTGGCTCACAAATAATAAAAAACAGTGAATGATACTCATAAATTATATATGATAAAAGACACAGTTGATGCAAAACAATCTGGCTACACAAATGATAAAATCCAAGATAGGTGCTATAGAGAAAATGCAGAAGCTAGAAAAATATATGGATATATAAATATGAGGCTTGAGACATTGGTGTCATGAACACAATAAAGGTAACAAGCTAATAAAGATGGGGAAGAGCGATGAGGAAATACATACAAATGGTGATGTACTTATGAATTTGTGCAGTGGTTCTTTACATTCAAGAGGATGCAAGGTCAGAATCCATAGGAATATCTGGTAAAACTGCAATTATTTTCATTCTATAATTTAGCTGATGAAAAGAAATTACAAATAGCAAGCATTTATATAATGATATCAAGAATTGGTGGAATTTTAGGTAATACCAACATCCAGCCACATATACTGACTATAATGTTTTCCTGAAGGTTTGTGATAATGGTGTTCTAGTTGTATTTTTATATTGGACTATTTTCATCATCTAATATGAGTATTGAATGTCTTTTACAAAAATTTAACTTTTTAAATATTCCAAATACATTCAACTATTAGTAATAGCACATCAGCACTGCATTGTAGGTTCAAATAGAAATAAAAGTAATAACTTTACACTTTAGATAAAATAGTTATAAAAAATTAACACTACTATTAAGATTGCAGTACACAGCAGTCTGTCAATGAAAATGAAGGAGCAGACTGCACAGATCAGACTAGACCCTTAAAAATTTATGATTCTGAATTTCTTATCTGCTGTGACATATGTTAAGATTTAATTACCTCCCTCTGAAATGTAACCCCATATGGTCAAAAGGTTAAACAGTACAAGGAACTAATTAAGAAAATTATGTAACTTCAACTAACTTTATTTTTAAATGGACACATGATTTTTAAAAGCAAGTTGAAGAAAATGTCAATGTAACTGATTTTCTTATCAATTAAGAAAATTAATAAAAATAAAATAAGATAAATTATTTTTTTAAAAATAAATTGCCTTTTTAAAACTCAGGTTTATCAGATGTACTATATTTAAATGTTTAACCCTTTCTTGGTTAGGTTTAATTAATGTTTCTTTATTTAAATGGTTTAATAATTTTAACACTTATCTTGGTTATTCAAACTAAGAAACCTATATTTACCCATGCATACACATGTATACACAGGGGGAATGACATTTCCAATTTAAAATTTTGCTTATTAACTTATTTCTTTTTTTTAAGCAATTATAAATAATATATAATTGCTTAAAAAAAAGAAATAAGCATTATTTTTGAAATATATTTTATATTCAAAATAAATTGACTAAATAAGAATTTAATCAAAACATTTTATGATTTAAATTATAACTAATTAATTATACTATTAAATAATTATACTTTAACCCTTAACTCTGTCTATGATATTTATAACTTAATTCTGTTTATTTTAAACATACTTAACCAAATACAATTTTTATGCTAAAGCATATCTCTTATCACTATAAAAATTACTTTAATAGCAATACTTATATTTGCAAGTTATTAATTATTTTATACTTATTAAGAATAAAGTAAGCATTTTTTTTACATTCAAGTTAGATAACACAACTTATACAAATACAGTTGTGGACTTTTTTTCTTTTATTTATTATTTACTATCTTTTTTAAAATAAAAAAAATTAATGAACACCATAAATTATTACATGATGGCCTTCACTAGGAACAATGTGCAAAAGCACAGGTTAGACTATATATATATACCATTGACGAATAATATAAATTACATGATATATATTTTTCTACGATCAGAGTAAGATATTTGTAATGTTCACAAACTTAATATGTGTCAATTTAATCACTAAAGCATTATTAATGAATTTTGTGAAAGTTTTCAGCCAATACTTAAAGAATATCATTGATTTAAATAACTTACATCTGTGTAACACTAATGAAAAGAATTTCTTGCAGAATACCTTACATAGATTCTTATATCTTTTATGAGATTTAAGAATGTTCTTTCATGTTTTAAGATTTTGCTAGATGATTGATATATATATATATATACATTCTTAATACAAAGCTAATTTTTTGCTTAATAGATTTTGTAAGTATTTTCTCATTCATGATAACTCAATTTCTTGTTGCTCTAAGACTTAAAGCTTTTTATTGGATAACATATTCAAGTTGCAAAAATGAGTTCCAAACTTTTGCCCTCTGAAATTCATCTTAACACTTTTATAGTATTCTGCTCCCAATCTCCCCTTAAAGAAGTTTTTTCTCTTTCTTCAAATCTTAGATAAACTTAAAATTACACTTTTTTTTAAAGTAGAAACTAGTGTAATAGTTTTATCCATAACTCAAAATATAAAACATACCTTAATCTTTTTAAGAATTTTTTTCCTTATCTTTAGAAACAAACTTGTTTGTTTTATTTAATTAATCTGCATATTCTAGTTATGTGTCTGAAAGTAATTTAAACATTCAATAATACAATTATCTGCTTAAGCACTCACCTCTTTTTTTATTCATAAAATAACTTTTGTTAGTATCCTTTTATAATATTTTAAAGTTATTTTTATTATTTTACTTGCTTCACAGTTTGAACTCATTCTTCAATGCACGAAACTACAGTGATGACCATGAAATAGTTATGAAATATCTATTTTAATACCTAATATCCAGATCATAAAAGTGTACCAAATGATTAGAAGAATGTTGTGGTTATATTGATATTTAACAAATATGATAAGAAGGTATTAGAAAGTATAGACATCAGTTTTATACAAACTTTGTCAAGATAATTACAACTCATTTAAAGCGAAATTTGGATTCACATTGGTCAAAAAAAAGTTGGATTTAAAAGTGGTTTTAACACTGTGGATCACATCCAAGTATTGAGAAATTATAGAAAGGACTAATGAATGATTTGTCATTTTGGTTTGGATTAATAGATTATGAAAATGCATTTGATTCTTTATTAATCTTTCCTCAGTAAATTAAAGCTTTGGACCATTATTATATAGACCTGGATATCATCATATTCTGATGAATATTTGTCCCAAATCAGTTGTAATTATTAGAATATTTGTTGATACTAAGATTAATATTGATAAAGTGATTTCATATCCCCCATACTTTTTACAGCACTTTTAAAAGAAATATTTTGCAGATAATGAGTTAGTTTTTGCAAATAATATTTCAGAGCTTCAGGAAATATGGTAAAAGTTAATAAATGAAAATTAAAAAATAGCGGGATTAAAATAATATTCAATTGAATGTTTCAGAAGAAAATAATTTATAATCCTGAATTAGAAATTAATGCCAAATACTTTGATCAGATTATATGTATGGAAACAGTAGATGAAAAACTAATTTATATAATTAAATTTGGATGCAGTACTTTGGTAAAAAATAATTAAAAAAAAAAAGCCTATGTTTTTAAAATGGTTTTATTAGATACATTTTACAAACCATTTGAATATGAAATACTTGGGTGAGAAAAGGAACAGGTATCATTAAAATAATTAAGAAATTGAAATAGACCTGGGTTGGATGAATTGTTAGTGATGATAGTTATGCAGTTGAAATCTTAAATGGGATCCTAAAAGTTTATAAAAAACCTAGAGAGAGACCACATATGAGATAGATGGATGAAATAAGGAAATTAATTGTCGTGATGTGGAGAAATGAGATTATGGATAGGAGAAACGGGATCATACTTAGAAAAACTCATTTTATAACTGGTTGTTGATGATGAATGTCTCTGTTCTCCATATTTTAATAATGGTGGAAAACATGTTTTTTGTTTATTGATAAAAATAGTAATTTTTTATTTAAAAAAAAAAAAATTAACACACACATATATATATATTTGTTAGGCACTTAAATCCCTAAGTAAAAAAAAAAGTCTTAATATTTTGACTTTTTTCCATTCGTATGATTTTTTTATATTGGTTTTATTCAATCCTACCTCCATTTTTCTTTTTTTAGTTTTTTGCATTTTATGTTGGTCTTAACTTAAAACTTGTTTATTAATTTCAAATGTAATGTTATCTAGTTATGATGACTTAAAGTGTTGTTATCTATTATTGATTATCAATTTCTATAGATAGTTTAAAGCAGTGGTCTTCAACCACCGGGCCGTGGACCGGTACCGGGCCGCAGAAGTTTTTTGCTGGTCCGCAGCTAGACTGGCAAGAAAGTTTCTAATAACAAAATAATACGATTTTAAACTTTTAATTAATATGAACAATTTTTATTTATTTTTTCATCGCATTTTTTCCCGATTAAAAAAAAAAACAGAACAAAATCTAATCAATCATACATAAATTAATTTGTTTTTCTATTTATCACAGATGTTTATTGGGGGGGGGGGGAGAGAAAAAGTTTTTTATTTTACAAACTCCGGTTGTCTTTTGATAGCCAATCATGGCTGCTTGTCAGCATTGTTAAAACAATAAAATGTAATGTGACTTTTTTTGATCTCTTAAATTTTTTCTACTCTCTCTTTTAATATTTCATTTTTAGGTTTTTTTTTGGCTTTAAGTTTTATTTTGAAAATCAATTTTTATTACCTTTTTTTAAAAATAAAAACCAAAAAATAAGTTTTGTCTCTAGCATTTACAATGTATTTCTCAGTATATCCCCACCACCCCAAAATAAAGTATGATCAAAACTTTTGACTTTTTCAAGCTTCATTTTCTTTTTTTTGTTTAAAAATACGCCCACTTATTTTTGGCCTAACCAATTTCTGTTACCTTTTTTTAAAAATAAAAAAAAAACTTTGGTGTCTATCTTTTGTCTCAGTTGATGACAAAGTATTTTTCAACCCCCCCCCCCAAAAAAAAAAAATAAGATCAAAACTTTTGACTTTTTCAACATTCAGGTGAATAACATTTTATTCTTGCATATTTTAACAATGAAATAATAAACGTAAAATGCAAGCACATTAATGAGAACGATATGTTTTCTGTAGCAGTATGACTGCGCAACTCGAGAAAGAGTGTTCAACATGTGAAGGTAAGCAACACCATTATTATACACATTAACTAGTGTGCTGTTTTGGTCAGTTATAACAACTATGCTTATCTAAGGCTAAGCAGGTTATATCTTTAAGAAAATTTATCTGTAAACTTCTGCCGGTCCGTGAAATCTTATCCTTATTTTTACCGGGCCGCAGGGGTGAAAAGGTTAAAGACCACTGATTTAAAGTGTCTTTTAAATAATAACAAGAAATGATGTGATTCTTACAAAACTATTTTTCTTTCCATTTTTTTTTGAACAAATGATATTCATGTTTGATATCTTTTTTTAAATTTTTTATAGCTTTTATTCTAAAACAATGAAATTAATTGATAAACATTTTAAGATAAACCTGTTAAAAACATAACGTTTTAAAAAGCTTAATGATTAAAACCAAACTAGTGGTTCCCCATAGGGGAGCAGTTTGAGGAGCAGTTGATTTTTAAGGAAGACAATTTGAGAATGAGTTATTAACTGATTTTTTTATTTTTGTTAGTTATTAACATTGAATTTGAAAGCACACTAATTGTTCTTATATCTTATTATTCATAAATTAAGCTAAGAATGTTTTTTAAATTTCTCTCTTTCCACACCATCTTGTCAGTGTTTATTCTGTTTAGATAACCTTTACTCCTTACCTCTCTATTGTTTTGGAGTAAGTTAAGTGGCTTAAAACTCTATTGTACTGCAACTGTCTATTTATTAATAACCTTTTAGACTTCCTCCATGTGAATAGGAGTTCACTTTTTGAATAATAGGAATGGGGAGGGATCCATCAGGATTTTTACAAATGTTTAAGTGAAGCATGACCAAAAAAAGATTGGGAACTAATAGACAAGATGTGTCATGAAATCAGTCTAGATTACTAAATAAATAAATATGCATATTTGATTCTTATAAAATATCAATCATTTCTTAATTATAAATAATTAAAGCAATTTAAAATTAATTTTTAGCTTATCCAGAAATGAATATAAGAAAATTTGTTACAGCAAATAGTAGCAGTTCTGTAGCAAATATAAATACTACATCCTTTGACAAGACTTATTATAATATCAGCGTTATCAGCATGGATGAACCGCAGGCTAAAAGAGTGAAAACTAATACAATAAAATATAGTGAAAATTACTTAAATTTTGGTTTTACATAGACTGGAGACAAAAATCCCTCATTGTCTTTATGTGTTGTATGTGGAGATATGAAAACAAACAGGGTGCAATGGTTCCTAGCAAACTAAAATAACATTTGGAATAAGTTCACTCAAATTTGGTGTTCAAAGACTAAAAGTATTTTGAGAGATTAATGATAAATAATGTCAAACAAATTCCAAAAGACAATAAGAATATCTGATAAAGCACAAATTGTCTTCCATGCAAGATAGCCCAAATTATTGCACAAAGGAAAAAACATTCAATTGTAGAAACGTTAATTGGTACCACTTTGTGAAATGTATGTTTGGCAAAAAAAAAAAAAAAACAGAAGTAAAAAAAAATCTCCAACAATACTATTAATCAAAGAATCATTGATATGTTGGAAAATGTAATTTAAGATGTTTAACAGAATCTTAATAGTGAAATTTTTGTGCTACAAATAGACAAATCAACAGATGTCAGTGGAAAAGCACAATTAATGGGATTTGTTTGATTCATTAATGGTGGTTCAATTATGAATCAATTTTTATTTTGTCAAGCATTGCCAAGAAAAACAATGGGGAGAGAAAATTTTAATTGCATTGGCATTTTTTTTTAAAATACAAACTTATCATGGGATTTCTGTACAGGCATTTGTACAAACAGTGCTCCATCAATGGTCAGATATGAGAAAAGTTTTTGGCCATTTAGAAAGAAAAAAAAAAAAAATCAGATATTGTTTCCACACATTGCATTATTCACCAATAAGCTTTAGTAGCTAAAATTTCTCTGACAGAATTAAGCTTTTGGATGATGTGGAGAAAATAGTTAACCGTATTAAAAGCATACCTGTAAAATCGTGATTATTCTAAGAATTATGTGATAGCGTAGAAGCTAATTATAATTGCTTATTATTGCTTAATGAAGTTCACTCGCTTTCCAGAGGAAGAGTTTGGCTCGTGTATTTCAGTTAAGAGAAGAACTTTGTATATTTTTAAAAGAAGAAACAACTATGGCAGAAAAAAAAAAAAAGAATATTACTAAACACAAAAATTTTGTGACTGTTTGAGCAATAAAATGTGTGTGCAAAGCTAGCTTACCTTTGCACGTCTTAACATTTTAAATATAAATTTGCAAGGACAAAATTAAAATATTTTAACATTGATAGATAAATGAACTGTATTTAAGAAACAATTATGTCTATAAACAAAAAAGATCAATGGAAATAGTTTAGCCATGTTCTCAAAAATTCCTAAACATAAAAGAAATTTTCTTGCACCATTGGTGATAAACTATTTGGATATGCTTCAGAAGGCAATTAGTAAATATTTTCTATCAATCCAAACAGATAAATATGACTGGATTCAAAATCTTTTTGTTGATGATATATCAGGCTTCCATCTTTGCCTTGAAGAAGAGGAAGAACTTCCCTCTCATCTGATTGAATATTAAAAATAAAACATTCGGAACTTCCATTGAATACTTTTTGGATATTATTAAGAGATGAATATCCAAAGTTATTTAAAACAGCAGTAAACATTTTATTGCAATTTTCCTTGTTGTATTTATGTGAGTTAGGATTTTCAATTCTCACTATCATAAAAAATAGTAAGCAATCAGAGCTGAAACATCTCTAGGACAAACTCAGTTGCTCTGTCAGAAATAAAACTAGATATAGAAGAACTAACAACACATCGTCAATCATTTCAGATTAATTGTCATTTTATTACAAAAATTGTGTTGGCTTACATCAAAGTATTAAATATTAGTCAAATTAAAAGCTTTGTTCATATTGTTTTTAGTTTTTGTTATGGTACTTTGGTATTTTTTCTTCTATGATATCATGTCATCCAAGAATCCTGGCATGACTAATCCATGTCAAATATAGACATGTTATCGACTTGTCACATTTATGTACTTCGCCAAGTTATAAAACATGCTCATCTGTATTCAGTCTGCCACAATGATGTTTTTTTCCTCTACTATAATACATTTCTCGCATCATTTGTAAGTAATATGGTTTTATATTTAAAAATACATTTATAGATAAAACTTTTTATATCCTTGTTTTGTCTGTCCTATATATATATAATTGGATTTTCCACAACTAATTTTATAAAGTAGCCCCACCATAATATTTACATCATTTAACTATTTTGCATTTATTTAATCATTTATCTAAAGACTAATATTTTTCCAAACTATTTTTACATTATTCAGCAGTTTTTCTTTCATTAATCTTTTGTATACCTTTTCTGAATATGGAAGATGTTCATTTATTAGCTCTATACTTATCCTATTATTCTCATTCTATTTATTATCAAAAATCCTTCTAATTGCTTTTCTTTTATAACCTATTTTTATGTAATCATTTTCCACCTTTAATTTCTGTTTATGCCTTTTTTTAAATATAACATACTATCATTCTAAGCTCTTTAAAACTCCCATTTTCAGGCATTATGGTTAATAGGACTTTGGATCAATCAACCCTCTAGTCTTTTCATCTTTAATATAATGTTTAATACATATTTCATTCATCATCCCTCTTCTTAAAAAATGTCAAAATACTTTAGTCCATTTTTTTCTTTTTCCACTGTAAATCTAATATTATTCTTATTTAACACATTAAAAACTTTATTAATACTTCTATTTCCTACAATAATTATATCCACATATCTAATATACTTTAATCTCATTATTACTTATAACTCATCAATTATATTCTACTCAATACTATTTATTTACGACTGATGATCCTTTGCATAGACTCCAAAATTCTATTTAAAATACAATGCCTCATCTATTATTAATAATGCTTCATAAATAGTATACATCCATTCTTCTGATAAAATATTACTTATTTTTAATTTTTCTATAACAATATCAATATTATTCTTTCTAGGTACACTTTGATACAGCTTTTCGATATCAAATGGAGCTATCATTCCATTTCTATTTAACTTGATATGCCAGACCTTCATTTACCTATTAATGTTAAAAATCTTTTACCTGACCTTTTTTTATCTTTTTTTTATAGCTGCCTAACACATTTATTGTCTTGTCTTGGTATCATTATTACCTCACTCCAATTTGTTTTTCTCATCGGTGTAGATAATTTATATACAAGCTGATGGTATGTATCTTAATAAATAAAACTAACCATTTTTAACTATGTCCAAAGTTTGTTTGCACTCTCCTTTTCTGAACTTACTCATTTAATGTTTTTATTTATTGCACAAGCTAGATGAAACTACTGAGAGAGTGATGCATAACTATCAAATAAGTTAAATAAAATATTAACAATTTATTTAGATACTCTCAATTTATTTCATAAAAAAAAAAACCCAATAAATTTACTGAACATTATATAAAATATATACATGATAGATGATCTATATCTTATGATATCTTAAAAATATTCATTAATGAAATAATACAAATAATATGCATTCAAATAATAAAAAAAATTAAAGACAATTAAAATCCCAATTCCTAACATTTAGAAATTATATTATTTTAATAAAGCCATATATATACATACATATATATATAAATCAATAAATTTTTACTGCAGATTGGTTCAAAGGAATTTAGTAAGCTTACTACACTGTAAACTAGTTCTGATTTTAATTTTTATGATATCTCTGTTGGTTGATTTTCACTTCACTTGTTGTTTGCCTACACAGGCAAAATAAGTACAGTCAGTTGGAAAACAGTTCAGTAAGCAAAAAGTTATATTTCACTAGGCCCTTTGTTTATGGACTTTGCGAATTTTAGAAGTTGGAAAAACTACATGATGAGGTCTGGATGGTATTTCGGGTGCAACTTAGCAGTTAATACTTGTTCTATTTTTTTCAATTAAATTGGGCATTTTGGCTGGCTGGTTGTGTCATTATTGAGAAATACTATAACAGCAGTTTGAAACAAGTTGGAATGATTCTGCTTTTAAAATAGGATTTTTTTTAAATTTATATTGAGCTGATATTTTAAGTCAGCTCATATATATATATAAGCTCACATATTTATAATTTGTCATAAATATTTTTGAAGTTAAATAGTTTGTAAAATGAAAAAAAAAAAATTAAATAACAAATGGTTTTGATTTAATGGAAAGGGTAAAAATTTTGAACTTTTATTTTGAAATAAACAAATAAAATTGAATATAATTTATTAAAAAAAATGTTAAAAGTGTTTAATTAAAAGGGAGAAAAATTCGAGAGATAAAAGGGTGGGGAAAAGAAAAAATTAGATTCTTGGTAGTAATTATACTCTATTGTTGAAACTTTCACAAAGTAAAAATATTTGGTTAGTAATTGCTATTACGCTAATTAAAAAAAAGATAAGAAAGAGTGGAGATAAGATCGCTTTTAGAGAGATCAGTTGACTTGACTTTTAGAGACCAGCAAGGACAATAAAGAAAGCAGCTGTGTTTCGAACAATAAAATTATTATTATTGAAATTTAATTTTGCGGACTCTTGTCAAATGTATAGCGGCTAAAGTTATCACAACCTTCCCCTTTGGGGAATTGACCGCCACTCCATCTGAATGAAGCTATCGAGAGAGTTATGGAATGGAAGAAACGGATATTGCTAGCCGGACAACCAAAGGAACACTCATGGAATTCGCATATACAAGGACAAATGCACGACCAATGGAATGTAAAACCTATGAAAATCAGGCCACTGCTCTGATCGATCAGGGTAATTATAAACTTTTAATTAATGAGAACTCTAAGTAAAGCATAATAGAACTTTATCTTTAATTTAATTTTCATTTATTATGTTTATTACGAATGTTTCAACAATAGAGGGGGGAAATAAATTTGTTTAATATTGTAATCTATTAATGTTAATTTTCGTTCAATATTTTTTATGAAATATTGGAATAACTGTATTTTAAATTATTTAATATCTATTCGATCTAGAGAGTAACAACAGGGTGGGGGTATAAAAGTGCGTCGCCAAGTAACAGAGAACCTTGGGGCATTACTCGTTTGTTAGTAGAAAATAAGGAAAGAATTGAAAGTATAAGAAAACGAAAGACACTTATACGTTCATTGTAAGATTTTTGCAATTTATTTATTTACCAAAGAAAGTGGAGTTTAAAAATAAACTTCAGGAAAGATTAAAAATACTATAAGTCGTCTTATATACACGTCTGCTAGAATTCGCAGTATTAGTGTAGGCGCGAGTAAATCTATGGTAAATATTTGGGAAGCATAATTAGAAAGTAAACAGAGGGAAAATCAGAAATTGTAAGTCAGTTCTTTCTGGATCGGATAGAATTATAAGGTTATTAATAATAAATAGTAGTAAAAGAAATTAAAAGTTTTTTTTTGTCCAACGTATTCTTGAATTATTTATAATAATTAGTTAGTGTTCTTAAAGGAAAACCCCTGTGAGATTATAATCAAAGTTTATAATCAGTGAATCATCGTTCGAAAATAAATAAAGACCAGGTTTATGTAAAGTTACGTGACCAGGTTCCAAGAGAGAAATCCTTGGTGGCGCCCTCAACGACGATTCTAATAACTAAAATTCAGTTAGTAGGGGAAGAAAGAAAGTTGTCGTGTCACAGAGGAGTGAGGAGGGGAAAGTTAGAAAATGGCGCCCAACATGGGGCTCGTTAACAAGAGAAACGCCCAGAGATTAGAGTTAAAAGAGAGTAAATTTTTTAGTAAGGGGGTGGATTTCAGATGGTGGTGGTACGTCAGTATTCTCATAGGGAAGGTTATGAGTTCGAATATAAAATTAAATAAAACAAAAGAATAAAATATGAGTGAGGACGAAAGTAGCATGGAAAGCCCGGTGGTAACATTTAAAAACCCCGAGCGGTGTCAGTTGCAAGAAATATTGAAAGCTATCGCTGAGCTCAAAGAAATTGTAATGGAAGACCGTAAAGAAATGAAAGGCATGATACAAGAATTGAGGAAAGCTGACAATGTGTATTGTGCTTTCTACCAATGTAATTTAATTTTTTTCTTTTTTTTAATTTCTTGGTAAGCCAGGACAAACCTTTTTAGAAAGCTGACACATATTTACCCTTATTTTTAAACCCTGGTTTTGGTTTTCTCTTTTTTAATACATTTAATTACAGTTCTGATTAAATTTATCTGTAATCAAACCTTATTAACACCACTTAAATAGTTATTTTTTTAATAAAAAAAAAAGTGTTTGTAATCTTGATTAACTTATTAATCAAGGTCATAAAATATATAATTTTAATTTATAATCTAGCATATTAGAAATATGCATTTTTATAAATTTTGCCAATTTCTCCAAAAATAAAAATAATTATAAATTTAAGTTATACTTTAATCTAATCTACACATTCAGATATATGAGATTAATTGGGAGAATCTTTACTATATTATTTTCTTTTATTCTATAATTTTCAGTTTTATCTGGAAATGTTTAATAACTTATTTTGAGTTCATTTCATTGAAACAGCTTGAATTATAGACATGGTTAGAGGGCCAATGTTCATAATATTACAATATGTATTGATATATTATCATTGCTATTGATGTGATCATTTGAAAGTTTATTCTACATAATTCAAGGTATGCATATTATGGTAAATGATTTTAAATCAGTTAAGTGTGCTAACAAATGATTAATTATTGATCCAACTGTTTCAAACTGAAAGCCAGTTATGTAAAACTTTGGTCAAAATCATTGGGAAACTTAATAAATATTTATTTTTTGTTGTGTGAATGCAATTCATTTATCAGAAGACTCAGTCAACATATTTGAGATGATATAAATATTATTGTGTTTTATATATGAATGAAAAAGCTAAAAAAAAATAGTTGTGGCATTAAGTGTAATTGATTATTTTATGTTCTTCTATTTTACATTGTAAGCTATTTTTTTTAAAAACTATTATAAATTGTCCTTTTAATATATATTACAATACTTTATTATGAAAATTAATGATTTTTAATTTACTTATGTCTGCTTTATTTTTATTATTTGTAGAACATTACATTTATCTAAGTTATGCCTAAATTTAAATTAGTAACATTCGATGTTACTAATACTCTACTACATTTCCGACAGCCTGTTGGCCATCAGTATGCTAAAGCCGCTTCTTTGAACGGTATCACTGTTGAAGCAGAAAAACTACAGAATGCATTTCGCAAATGTTACAAAAAGCAAGTTGCAAAATATCCAAATTTTGGACAAAATCATGAAATGACATCAAATCATTGGTGGAATGAAATTGTAAAAAAAACATTTTATAAAGCAGGTTATTCAGATATTAGTGACAGAACTATGACTTTAATTGCTGATCATCTTTATAAGGAGTATGCTGATCCAAATTCTTGGACTATTACTCCAGGGACTGATTATATATTCAAGAAATTAAAAGAAAATGGTGTAATTTTAGGTGTGATATCTAATTTTGATGAACGCTTAGAACAAATTATTACAGGAATCAATCTTGGTCATTATTTAAATTTTATAGTTACTTCAGTAAAAGCTGGAAATAGTAAACCCAGTAGAGAAATATTTGACTATGCTTTAAAATTAGCAAACACATCGGCTCATGAGGCTGCACATATTGGTGATCATGTTGAAAAAGATTATTTGGCTGCTCGAAATGCTGGTTGGACATCATATCTTTTATTATGTTCAAATGGGAATCATTCGGAAGAGCTGAAGAAAGTTGATAAAAATTTTATTTTAGAAAATATTTTAGAAGTTGAGAAAATTGTATGCTTATCATAAAACTTCTTATTTCATTTTTACATTATTTTTTAATTTAAAAAAAAAAATGTACACACTTTTTTTTTTTTATTGTTAGCTACATGTACAACTGATTTCCCTTTTTTCCCCTTTAAGTATTATGATAATATATTGTTTAAAATTACAATTTTTACACTTTCTTTCAATGCCTTTTTTAAGCATTGTTTTTTTTTTAATGTTTTGACTAGTGAACAGTTTTCTTGGATGCAATGACAATATATTTATTAATATTTTAAATTTTATTTTAAAAAAGTATTTTATGACTAAATAATCATATGGTTAGTTGCTTGGTATGATGTGATTTTTGAGCCCCCAAGTAGCAGATTAAGGACAATCTTTTTTTTTTTTAACAAATTAATGTTTTTATTTTTCTTAATTTATTTAAGGAATTTTCAACTGAAAGCTCTTCAGTTTATTACTATGCTGAACTGCATGACGATAAATTTTATAAAATATATTGTTATTATTTAACCTGGAAAAAAAAACTGCTAATGTTTTATAGAAAAACAATAATAAAAATAGTTAAAACAATAAAATGTAAAATTGTAATCTTAAGCAATATAATATCTATTGGCATAGTTAGGAAAATGCAAGAGAAAATATCATTTTGAATGATTTATAAGTAAAAATTATGGAATAGATTGTGATCTGTACAAATTTGAATGTGAGATATTTAGAAAAAAAATCATCTATTTAAAAAGTGATGATTCATATATATATAAATTAATCAAGAAAAAAAAATTAGTATAAAAAGTATTACAAAAACTATAATATTTTTTTTTAATCATCCAAAATCATTACAAACGATAATAAAATATTTTTAAAATAAATATAATTTTTAATAACAAATTTTAGAAGTGATCTTAGTTATATTAAAATAAATTTTAAAAAACTGATCTGAATATTAACTATTAATTTGGACATTCTGGATATAGGTAATTATTCATATTTTCAGTACTAACATTATGTAAATTATAATGATAAATTATATATAAAACTTCATCTTATTTTTCTCTTATTTTTAAGCATACTCTTGTAATTATAATTTTTCAAACAAAAAAACAACTGTTTGATTTTTACTATTAATATGAAAGAAATATGCATGGCTATCATATTAACAAAATAAATAAAACATTCATTTATGTATCATTGAAATTTATATCACTGATTTTATACTAATTATATATTACAAAACATTTTGAATCTTTCATATATATATTTATCAAGGGATTCGTGGTATGGTTAGTGCTTTTACCTGGGATTTGAATCATAATGAAGCTTTTTTTTACAATTTCCAAACAAGTTAGAATTTTTTTAAAGTAGTAAGTTTCATGGTCAGATTTTTTCCATTAGTAAATGACTATTTAGCTGTTTGTTTTTTTTTTATATATCTAAAATCTAAGATGGAAAATGGTGGATTTTCATCAACCATTGGTAATACTATTGAATAACACCACAAACTTTTATATTTCACAGATGCTAATATCTTGGCTTCAGTCAGCAGTTATCATTTTTCCATATAGAATTTCTGTTTGAGGAATTTTGTGTCAAGCTCATGGAATAAATTTGTATCACAGTCTGCAAAAAAAAAAAAAATAGCCTGATATTTTATCCAGTGCATTTAGAAAACTGGACTATCTGCAGCATAATTCGCAGCCATATCTGATCAATAATTATCTCATTGACTTTTGAAAGGGAAGAATCTTTTCAATAAAGTAATGGAAACCTCAGAGTTTTATACATGTGAACTTGTCATCATATGATAACAGAATTGCCTTTGATATCTGTAGATTCTACTAATATGACCAGAATTTTTTATATCAAATTAGGCCTAGACTTGTGATATCATAAATCAAAGACAGATGTACTGATCTATCAGAAACTACATTGATTTACCTTTTTCTTACTAAGATTGGGTGCTGTCGTTATGAATGACTATTTGCAGAATAATTTCAGATCATAATACTTTATTTATGACTGAATGCAAATAAAGTACATATGGAATGGGAAAAATATACAGAAATAGCTGACAATCAAAAACTAGAATGATACATATTTCAGAAGCATATGGGTTAGCATTTTTATTATTTCATGGATTAATTCACAATAAGAATTTGGCTATTAAGGTCCATCTCTAAGAGCTAAGATTAAAATGAAAATAAGATTTTAATCCAAAATTTGTTTTTTTATTTAGTCTGTGGAACTATATCAAACTGACTTTGGCTTACTTATTCATTATGATATTGGGTTCTAGTAAACTATTAACTGTGCAGCCTTTGGTGGCGCTGTTTCTGTGTAAAAACACAGAATTATACCGCTTTCATGGCCGAAACTCGAGTGATCATTAATATACGAGTAGATCGTATGTAGTGGTTATAATACGCGGCCAATTCTTCCGCGTTCAATAACACTACGTCTACTAACAATACTATGATCGTATAGTTTGCTGTTGATTTCATTGTGGGTTGAATTCCTATGCATATTGACAGAATTTGTATTGTCGCTAGAATTTAAGATGAGAGTGTGAGCATTGTCATCTTTTTCAAGTGTTTATTTGTTGATGTTTATGATTTTCTGTATTTCCCAACTGAAAGATTTTTGCGTACTAGTAATTTTCAGCGTATTATTGATATTTGTCAAAATTTTTTTTTTTGGCTAATTTTGGCTTTTTTGGGGGTCAAAAAAGACAAAATACAATTTCTCAAGCTCTCTGGCAGATGATTGGAGTTGTTTGCGGAAAAATACCGTTTCTGTCGTGACTCTGATGAGAGTTGAAAAAGAAGAACAAAATGTCTACCACGTTATTATATTTGTGGGATGTCCCAAACAGAGAAAGTGAGGCAGTTGCATTTTTGCAAGCCCAAAACATCCTGCCATTCGTTACAGTTGATTTAGTTCAGTCATATGTGGTTAATAAATTTATTTTCTGGAAAGAATTTGTGTTTTGTTTGCGATTATTTTTATCTGTAAATCATGTAATTAACACCCAGAATGACAGTGTTAAAAAGGGGCGGCGTAGTTTGTTGGACATCTCTTGATTGATTGATTTTTTTTTTTAAAAAAAAAAAAAAAACTTCTTTTGACATACCTATTCGTTCCATTTAGAAGCAAAAAGAGGTTTTTTGTTGTTGTTTTAAATCAATAAACAGCACGTTAAGTAGATTTTAAAAATGAACCCGAGCTTAATTTTTGTTGTTAAAAAAGAATAAAAATACCGGATGTTTTATTTGTTATGAAAACAAAAAATCTTTAACAAACTTGTATGACTCTTAAAAAAGATAAATAAATAAATCCTACAGAATGTAACAAAACCGGTTAACATACATATTTTTTGTGTTAAAAAAACTACCGCGATTGGCTTTTTGTTTTTGACGTTTTATTAAAAAAAGCAAAAAAATCAAAACCCGCCGCCAGATATTCCAAAAAAAAGTTAAAACTGTCCCTTATTACTTTGAAATGTATCGAATCCAAAACAAAAAAATAAAAGACGTCTGTAAAAAAGAAACAGTAGATTTAGAATGGAATTCCCCCCCTCCCCCCAATAAAGGCGTATGTCAAAAATTATGTACTTTTGAGATCCAAAAAACAGGTCAGTCTCCTTTATAGTTTGAAATTTATCAAATGAAAACCAAAAAAATAATTATGTCCAAAACAAACAACAACAATATATTAAAAAAATAATAATAATTATGTCCAAAACAAACAACAACAATATATTAAATATTAAAAAAAAAAAATTACAGTCGTATGTCAAAATACGATCTATTAGATAAAAAAAATCTAGCGGCCCAGTAATGTTATTACGCTCTGTTTTTAACTAGAAACAGCGCCACCAAAGGCTGCACAGTTAATAGTTTACTAGAACCTGATATTGTATCAACTTAGTAACAAATGACACGAACAGGTAGAAGCATATTGTAAAACATAGCCCCTAACTTCATAAACTGAATGTTTTTCATCACTTCAATATAAATATTCTCTTTTGCCTATATATCATTGCCCTCATTTTCAACCATTATCATTTCACTACAGGATGAAGATCTCTTTCCAAGTTTAATCCAATTTCTCCAATCCCTAACCTCTCTTCCACACAGCACATCAGAAAACTTCCTTATTTCATCCATCCATTTTACATATGGTTTCTAATCATTTATAATATCTTAGAATTGCAAATTGCCATATAAAGCCCAAATCTATCTCACTTTTTTAATGTTTTCAACGATGTTAATGATTCCTGTCTGTTTTCTCATCCATGTATTTTATTTTCAATCTCTTTTTATTTGTCCTAACATAGTCTCCATATTTCATTGAGTGGTTTAAGTCTCTATTGTTCTTCTGTAAAATATGAAGCTTCAGATCCATCAGAATGAACTGATAAAAAAAAAAATACATCTATTAAAAATGTTCCATTTCAAACACACCCATTTTTTCTTTTAAGATTAATTTATTTCTACCAAAGCCCTTCATCCAAATTTAATTATGTTTCCATTTGCATTAATAATATGATCAAGATATTTGAAAATTGTTAACTTCTAATTCATTCTGAGAAAATCCATTTTCATTTCTTTAGTTTACATAGCACTATTCTTCAAATTACTTTCCCATTTGATAATTCTCACATTTCCTAAAATTCTAAAGCATTATTTGCAAAAACAACCATATATTATCTGCAAAATCCAAATGATTTAAATAATCTCCATTTACTTTTATTGCCCTAACTATCTATTTTAATCCACAAAATATTTCTTGCAAAACTACTGTAAAAAGTTTTGGAGATATGGAATCACCCTGTCATATATACACTTCATTGTTAATCTTTTTAGTATCACCATATAATCTAATATTTGCTTTTGCATTTTGATCAATAATCTTCCAAATATAATATTATTCTGGGTCTATGTCTTGAGAATCCAACATTTTAATTACTGCATAAATGCTTATAGCATCAAATACCTTTTCTTAAGTTAACCTTTTTGCTTGCAAAGCAGCCATATTGATTATTTAAAAAATTATGTTAAGCCACAAATTTTATTGTAACTTAAATTTATATTTCTCACAAATGATATATATATTGTTTGAAACATAAAACACCAAAGAATGTAATTAAGCTGAAAAAAATATAGTTATTGATATTCAAAGTAATAAAAAAAAAAGAATAAAAGTTAATATTCCTAATAATTATTTTCATATTATTTCATAAATTCAGAATTATCATGCATACAACTTAACATTATATTTTTGTTAGTAGGTTAGTTGGAGTCATCATAAAATTTCTAAAAAATTGGTATATAATAGCACCTAAAGTAATGCATCACTTGAAAACTTCATAGAATAAAGTCATTAGTACCTTTCATTTTTCCTAGTAGCCCTTCAAAATGTATTTCCATATTGGGGTTTGCAATGAATATGTCTTCCCTTATAACAAGTAGTTAATATTGATCAATAATTAGTATAATTTGAATATTATAATGTAATTTATTAAAAATTACTACTAAAATAGTCACTATATACAAAATAAATAAAAATAAGTTGTCTAAATGATGTTGAAAAAAATCCTGGGTGCTCATCATTTTCTCATTAAATGTACGGTTATTATTATATTAGTTAATTAATTACATTTATTACAGTTATATTTGACATTTATCTGATTTTTTATATCTTCAAGATATAATTGATTATAATCAATTATTGTCTTATATATGTTTTAAAGGTCTTGTTGTGCAGAGACAACACATTTGTTGGTTCTACCTATGACCCAGAGCTTGAATCCAGGGTAATGAAATTCTTTTGAAGAATCTTAGAATTTCCCCCCCCAAATAACTGACATATAGCTGATCCTGCTAGTCATCTAATATTAGTTAGTAAATGAGTAGGTTTTTTTTTAGCTTAAGAGGTAAAATATTGATGGAAAATTATTTAAACCATCACTACCAGATAACTGGAAAGCTTAACAAGTACTGTCTTTATTATTTCAATATGAGAAATTGTAGAAAAAAACCTTTACTCTAATTCAAAAGGCTATTATCTTTTATCTATATATGTATAAAGGATTTTAAAATACAATAACTAAAGTGCATAGAGGATTTTAAAATATTTTTTAGTGAAGATGATAAAATTGACGTTACCACTATTTTTTAAGTGACCATACAGTGTGTTGAATATATATATATATATATATATATGAGTGAAAGAATATTAATTTTAAGATAAGAATATATTCAATCAACATGACATTTATATAGATGTATTCTCTTATCACAAGTAATAAAAATGAAATTGAAAAGACTTATGAGAAATTAGAACTTGTAAATGACAAAGATAATAATATTTTGAGGGGCGATTTTAATGTATTATTAGGTATACATGAAAATTCAAAGTAGATTGGTAAATTTAGTTTGGGAAATATGAATCCAAGAAGTTTATGACTGATTGAATTCCATGTGCAGCATGAAATGATAATACATTTTATGAGTATCTGGAGATTTTAAAAGATAGATATCTAATTGATTATATTATAATCAAACAGAGATATAGAAATCAGGTGAAATATAGTCATGATTATCGTGATATTGATGTGGATAGTGATCATGTATTTGTTTTAGAAAAATGGTTAAATTAAAAAAATAAACAAATATGCAAAGTAGCTGGTGCTTAAATAAGTTATAGGATCCTTATATAAGCTAAGGAATTCAAGAATGAAAAAAAAAAAACTGCTTTGGAGAATAATGACAACATGAAGTAAAATGATTTTAAAAAAAGGATATAAAGATACAAATTACAAAGTTTTTGAGAAAAATGAGTACATAAAAATTGTAAAGATCTAATGATCTTTGATTGAGTTGAAGTAAAAGACAAGGTTAGGAATAAAGGCTTTGATCACTACAAAGTAGTTAAAAATTTAATAAATAAATATAGAATAAGAACAGTAGAGAAATTGTAATAGTATAGAAATTGAAAACTTAAATGGAGAAGAAATAATATATATATATATATATAAAGATTAAATTGTTTAAATATTTCAAAGGAGAATTTTTTATAACATTATCACTAATAAAGAAAAGAATATACTTTTTAAGAACAAAGATGTGTTTGAAGGAGAAGTGGTTTTGAATATGAGAGATTATATAGAGGTTGAAAATAAGATTGTAGAGATTGAAAGAGGATCGGCAATAACAAGAAAATAATTTTGTTAAGCTCTACCGTAGGTAAAGAATAATAGAGTAACTGAATTAAATGGTATTTCAGTAGAAATTTAAAAAAATTATAGTGATATTATGAAAAATGATTTCTTCAATATGAAAATTAGGAAGAAAAAATAATTCTATTGGATTTCATGTTTATTAAAAGTTGCATTTCCAAAGCAAATACAAATGATTGCTTAATCTATAAAACAATAACATTTCCATTTCATTTGTCCAAAGTTCTATTAACAATAATTAAAACAGAATACTCAAGAATATAGATTAAAACTTAGATGACATCAATATACTTTTAGATTTGGAAAAGGAATCAAAAATTGAGAAGAGCAAACAAATGATTTTACAGAGAAATCTAGAAATGAATAGGAAATATTAATATGGCTTTTGTTGAGTTGGAGAAGATTTTTCAGAGAGCAAATTGTAGTGTTGTTCCAAATGATGAAGAATGTGGATCTTGATTGGAAGGATAGACAACTGATTCTGAATTTATTTATATGTCGAAGATTTCACAGATAGATATGAAAGTTGTAAGTATAAAGCTAAGAAAAAGTATGAGACAGGATTGTTCACTATCATTCTATTGATTTATTCAACTTAATTATTGGAAGTATAAAAATGATCTATAAAAGAAAAATAATAGTAAATGTATTCATGGGATTCATTATGCAGATGGTATGGTTTTAATTGTAGATTCTGAAAAAGAAATGAATAAAATGCAAAAGATGTTGAATATGTATTTGGTGAGTTTCAAATTAAAGATTTATATTGATAAAACTAAAATTATGATGGTGGATATAATTGGATGTTCAAATGTATAATGTGAATCTAAGGCTATTTTAAAAATTTTATTTGGATAGTCTGATTAGTCATGATGATTATGCATATCTAATTGAGATTAAATTTAAATTAAATAATATTGGGGAAATGAGTTTTTCAAAATAAAAAGACCTTATTAAATAAACATTGATATCCAAAAGTAAGATAAAATCTGTTAAACCTTTGGAGTAGTGATTTATGGATATGAGACTTTATTTGGTGGGAAATAATAATAAGATTGGAAAGTGTGAAAATATGACTTGAAAAAATTGAAAGAAAAAAAAAAAGACTAATAGTCAAATATTGAGAGAAATCTTTATGGAAAGAGAACTATGGAATATGATAAAATTGAAGAAAATAAAATTTTGGGAAAAAGTTGAGAAATAGGCCAAACACATTTTGTCTTAAAAACATAATCCATGAAACTGAATATAGTAAATATATACTATATTATAATGTGTGGGTTTTTTTTGTAGTTCTTTACACTTGAGAAGTCTGCTTGTAGCAGTGAAACCTTAGGTTGTGTTTTAATATTATTTTTATGCTGGTCTGGTTTAATTTTAGATTTGGGGTAGTTTTGATTTTATATTGACTAGTTTAGCTTTATGCTTGTAATGTTTACTATATTAGTAGTATAATTAAGTGATAGCCAAGCTTATATTGAAATTTAGTAAATTTTAATTAGACTTATTTTGCCCACAGTCATCTTTTTAAATAAATAAAATATATAGTTAAGTAATTAAGTAGAATTTAGTATTTGGTGCTTGTAGTTATCAGGATAAGTTCATCTTTTTTTTTGTCTTCAGTCACATTGAGATTTGGGACAATGCCTTTATTATTGTTTCAATTATGATGTACCTTTTGAAATGTAACATTATGCTATAATAAAAGTAAACCATTTTCATTTTAGTTGCAGTCTAATCTTAATATTTTAGATTTATTTTACACATTTAACTTAACTATATCTTCCAAGATATTAAGAAAAATATTGATGATTAAGGCAAGGTGATATTAACAGAAATGAAATTAAACTTAACTATGGCAAGTCAATTAAGTTTTTGTTTGATAATCAAAGATTTAATGGAATATACATTCATGTCTGAATACGAGCTAATAGATTTTTATTTGATACAACCAAAAGTACAGAGTGAGAGTTTATAATCTCTGAAACAACTTTATCCGAATCACATTTGAAGGGATAAATGATAAGCAATGTTCTTCACAAGCACAGTAACTAATAAATGAATAATTTTGTTTAAATTCATAATTCTACTTATGTATATGCAGTTTATTTTTGTCATTATTATTGAGTGACTTCTTTTAATCCAATAAAATCATTATTCAAATAAAGCTCAGAAATCAAAATATCAGTGTTCTACTTATACATTTTATTAAGAAATCTAGCTTCCATTGACAAGTGTTTTAGCACAGTTAATGAGATGAGGTTTTTCTATAGAAACAAGCCATTGTCATAATTTCACTCTACAGTATTAAAATAAATTGAGATACAGTATTGAATAGATTACAAACATTTGCCATATTTATTTAATGTTCCTTTCGTAATGAAGAGTTGTATCTCATACCACTATATATATATTATCCCATCCAAAAATTTGAAAATGTCCAAATAAAATAATAAATATCCTCTCCATGATTGCCATCAACTTGGATAATAATTTAATATAAAAAATTACAAAAAGAAACAGTATTTAAATAATTCATTATATTGTGATTTTACCCCCCCCCCCCATTTCTACACAATCACAAATTTTTAACAAAAAAAAAAAAAACTTTAATATGAAGGTTGTTGCAACCAGTTCTAGATTTTTTTACTTGCAATTAAATTTTATTCAGGTCCGATAATTTATAATGATGCAGAAATAGTTTTTTTTTTTTTTTAATTTTATTTTTGCATTAAATAGATTTAAAATTTTGCTTCTATGTCTCTATAAAGTACTTGTAAATAGAGGCAGATTTAGTGGTTCACAAGTATCTTGATGTAGAATTATAATTAAATGATAATTGTTAATTGCATTTTGCTATTACTTGCCACCTTCTAACAAATTATTTTCATATCTTTATTTGTACTCTAATGTAAATTTTAATAATAACTATGGAACAATGATTTTTTACTGATTTTATATACATAATAATATTTTATTTAAAGTTATGTTGCATTTAGCATGCAATGTATTTATCATGTCAATCTGGGATTTGAATCCTGGTAAAACAATTGTTTTTTAGGTAGATGAAAATTTCCAAACTTAGATTTGTCCACCAGTAATTCATTTAGCCATTCAATTATTATTGATAAATCATTATCTAACCATTCTAGAAGATAAAACAATGAAAAAAATCAAAAATTCTCATCAAGTGACATTTGAAAAACTCGAATTAATATATTCTCCTTCATTGGGTTTTTTTTAAGGAAGAATGTGTTACATTGTATTTTAATTCCCTATTGAATTAAAATTCATATAATAGTAGCAAATTCAAACACTAGAAATAATAGCCTATTCTCATTCTTGGATATCATGAGCTATTTAACAATCAATCAATAAATAATGAACTAATAATTTTTTATAAAATTTATCATGCAAAAATTTTTAATTGGGAGGGGGGGTGATTTATATATATATGCATTTCGGTATTGTTTATCTTTTATTTAAAAATGTATTAAAATTTTTTTGTATACATATGTTTTATTACATCAAAAAATAAATAAATTTAAATGTAGATAAATCATTTGTCTGTTTTATTTTTTCTTCCAGCATCTTTTTTTTTTTCAATCAAGATTTTTATCTTATAAAATTCATTATGCAGAATCTTCTATCAAGTGAAGGGATTTTTAAATAATGTTTTATTTAATATATTAGAACCATCGTTATCATTAATTTATAAAATATTTGTATTATTTTCAGCAAAAGATTTCATTTTTTTACTGACATCTTTAGTCATCTGCTTTGTAATGGTTACCTCAAACTATTGCTTGCTCTTTAATCTTTTCAATATTTTTTAACAATTTGTAAAAAAAAATAGATCTAATGTGATTCTTAATTTGAATATCATATTTACACAGAGGTCTTGATCTCTAGTTCTGCTTGTTCAGTGAACATATATATATACTTTTTCACTGATTAGAGCTTATTCTGTTCATTTAGATAATAGAATGCATATAGTATTATTAAGTATTCATAAATAAAAAAGTTTACAAAATTATATATTTAAAAAGTGTAACAATTGGCATAACATTTTAAAAACATTTTTTTAAAACGAGTTTTGTGGTTTTAGATGGTTTCATTGATTAAAATTTATCTTTTATGAAATACAAGTAAAAATAAAAAAATACAAGTTAACTACTGATAATGTGGAAGAGTTGGTTCTGAAGCCATTATAGATTATCAGTTTTTCTCTGTCAAGTAATGGTTACTTAATGATAATGGTGAAAGTGAACGATATAACCTTTATTACTATGTTAATTAAACAAAAACTTAAATGCTAATTTGTTAAACAATATTCTTTTAAAAGATTTTTAATTAAAGAAAAATTAAATTTTATCATTTTCTGCAATTGTAATAAACATTATTAACAACTCTTTAGATACTTCATTTGTAACCATTTTCTTTTCAAATTAATGCAAAAATAATGTACATATTATACATTTTGCCTTTAATGGCAATTTATTGAACTTTAAATAAATTTTCTAATGACAATATCCATTTTTTTGTTATTTTAAATTAATTTTCCAATTATTAAAATTGACTATCATGAAATACACTATATTAGCAGCATTATTTTATCTAATAAATTTTTTTGGTGGTGATACATGTTTTTTTTTTTAATCTTTAAAATTAAAGATTTCTGGAGTTCCATTATTTTTTGTCTCAAGGCCTCTCTCCCCAATTTCAAAATAAAAATGGATTATTTTGCCCATAACAATTCAACTTATGCTTCTAATTCAGTAAATTATTTTTTTGCGATTATTTTTCACAAGAAAAAGTTATTTCCTTCTCTCCATATATACTCATACATAAATCTATATATGCATACATGTATGCACACATTTTTATATATTACTATTATATATAAGCAGATAATCTTTTTGCATTGCTAAATTATAATTTTCCAAATTAATATTTAGGAACAAAAATTATTGCCTGATCTAATATTTTTATTAGATGTTAATTTCTGCATGGGTCATTATGAAATTGCCACCAAGAATTCAAATTTAAATCATATTTATTGAAAGTTATAAAGTACGAATAAACAATTTAAAAAAATAGTATTTTTTTTTTCTAATAGTAATGACTATTATATATTTTTATCTTTGCTTTATATAAACTGAAATTTTTATGAAAATGGTAAATTTTAGATCATTCAAGTTTGCATTACCAGTGATTAACTATATAAAATAAATAATGTTCATTAATTAAAAATAATTAAAAAGTTTATGAAGATATTTGATTTTTTCCACAAACAAAATTATTATATGGTTTGAAGAGATGTTTGCTGCAGTGTTGCAAAAATAGAAATATCAGACTTAGAAACTGGAATTAATCTAAATAGATAAATTATATTTAAAACTAGTATTATATTCCATAATTATTCTCTATTTACAATTTATTTCTATAGTAAATTAAGTATATTTTTTTGGTTGCCAGAATTTCATGCAATAATTATTATAATTTACTATAACCTTCCATTTTAAAATCTCACAAAATAATCTCTCAGTAATAATAATATAAGAAAAAACTTATTATTGGGTTCATCTTTTCAGCCATTGTTGGTTCTGCAGGATGATCTATGAGTTTATTCCAATACTTCTGGTTTATAAGTTAACTTTTTTACATCACTTTAGAAAACTTTCCTGATTTATACATTTATTTCATAAGTATTCATTTATTATTAAGATTCATAAAGCACATGTGCATTAGCTTGAAAAGCTGTTCTTTAGTTTATTACAATTCATAAACATCATGCTATATAAAATAAATATCTCATTTACATAAGTTGTCTTTGAAAATCTCATAATCTTATTTAAGATTTTAGTTATTATTCTCCATTTTAGCATCTTGATACTTTTATTTTTAATAATGATATCTAGTTGTTCTCTTAACATTGTATTTTATTTGTTCTTTTATGTTTATGTATGTGTGGTCTAGTCTTTGTGTTCTGTTCTATTAAGTGTGTAATTCTCCGATTCATAATAACTTATAGAATGCATTTATTAAACAAACAAAAAAAAGAAACTATTTTCAGATAGGAAGACATTTTCATTTAATATTAAATTATTTCTACTAAAACTCTTCATCCAAATTTAGTCATATGATCAAATTTATTGTTTTCATCCATTTTAATAATTTGCCCTAATTATAATTATTAATTTCTAATTTGTTTAAAAATACATCCAATATTACTTTAGTCTTATTATTCATTTTTATATTTATCTGATATCTTTTATAATATTTCCCATAGTTCAGAAGCATTATTTTCAAAATTTTATAATCTGCAATGTTTTAAATAATCTCATCCTATTATTTTCTATTTTTATCCATAAAATACTTTCCATAAAAATGCTTTAAACATATTTTGGAGAAATAGAATCATTTTGCCATATATTTTTTAAAATGTTAATCTTAATGTCACCTTGTAGTCTAATCACTACTATAACATTTAAAAAAAAATATGTAATTCAATAATTTTTGTCACAATGTACTAAAACTTTAATCATAGTGGAATGTCTTTTTATAATCTATAAATCTAATCTAAAATCCCAACTCGTACTTATTATTCCTTTAGTTCGTTTAAATTCAAAGTTTTCTAAACATTCTATAATAATGCTAATAAATATCATACATAACTTTTAGATTATTTTTTAAAATATTAATATCACTACTGCATTCTTTCAATCAACTGGTTAATTATTTAGATATTAACACAGATAACTTATTATGTTATAATTGAAATATATGAATGAGAGATTAAGTGCTCTTTACTGAGCTCATTAAAGAGAAAGATCAATATTATATAATTGCCTGCTCCTTAATTGTAAACTATGAAAATACAAAGATCGCATGAGTTGTTTCAAGAGAATTTTCTAGATCGGCCATGCTAAGCTTTTAAAAAAATATTAGCCACATATCAGAATAGTCTAGAAGCTTATTTTATATAAATTTTACTTTTTATTTTAAAATATGAAAAATTAAAGTATAAATTATGAAATTTTTTATAGTAAGTACATATTTAGCCAAATAAGTATAATAAATTCCTTTTTTAATATAAACCTTAATACACGTGTGTGTATGTAAAGAAAGTGTTATTGATTTTTGAAAATGACATAAAATTTGGTCATAATATATATATATAAATATGAGCATTGTATTGATATAATTTGCAATTCAGAAATATACCGTATCGAATATTTATTTCACAGTGAGTTCAGTTGAAAACGAGCCAATTCATATGTGTAAAACTTGGCTAACAATTTTTAAAATATCTATATATGTTATTCTGTCATTTTTTGAATATTTGTTTATCCCCAAAAAGAAATTTAGCATTTTACTTTTAATAGATATATCATTAACATTAAAAATTATTAATTTTTTTCTGAAACTTTCTATGCATTTCCACACATTCATTTAAATTTGTTGCTATAAAATTATATTTTCTTTTCCTTCAATTAAAAAAAAAAGAATAAATTCAATAAAAGTAGTTGCTAGTTTTATATTTTATTCATGAGCCAATAATTTGATTTAGTGGAAGAATTACGGAAATCGCTACTATAATCTTTTATTATATATATCAATTTAAAAAATTGTTTGTTACTTACTAACTCAACAAATATTACATTAATATTGATGAATCTTGTATAATTTTCTTTTTTTTTTTTTTAAGAATTACATAGGTTATGGATTTTTGCTTTATAGTATTTGTTTGAAAAAGTTTTTAGGAAAATACCATGGATACAGAATTTGAAAGTTTGTATTAACAATGATCTTTAGGGAATATTTAAAATATTGTAATGGATAATTTTTAATATTGTTTTAAGTAATTTATAAAACACTTATTAAAAGATTAATTTATTACACATGCTGTTTTTAAAAAAATAATTTAGAAAAACCATGTCAGAGATTGATCATCTGCACATTCTAAACATGACATATATTAAAGGAATTATGTTCAAAAGAGAGCTTTAGCAATAGGTGTTATAGTAGAATCCAAATATTTCAATTTGCAATCAACAACCAGGATAAATATTGGAGTTCTAAAACAAATAATTCAGAAATATTTAAATAAAAAGTAGCTCTTGCTGTAAGTTACTGGTAATCCTTTATTGTTTATATAAAGTTTTTTTATTATTTAATAACTCAACAAATATTGCACCGATCTTGATGAACTTTGCACAATTTTTTTTTTGCTTTATACTTGGTTTTAAAATTTTGGTAATTTTCTAGTAATGTGAATGAAGCTATGGGGACAACTAGTTAACAGTAAATGTAATGCAAGATGTTTGTGCTACTGAATAAATATGAAGGACATAGGTATGCAAATTCAAATGTTTTAATATTTTGATTTTTAGATGTTGTAATCTGAGTAGAAAGTTGCAGTTTTGTGTGCAAGATAATAGTTTGATTACAAGCGATTGTAAACGATTATCAGGCAACTATTATCATTTTTCTGTAGTAGCCTTTGTGTCTTACTTTTCAGATACAAAATAAATATTTAGGAAGAGAATAATTGGAATTTTCTGATTTTTAAACAAATCAAATTGTACGTACTTTCTATTTCTTATTAAAAAGTTATTCAAAGAACAATTTTAAGATGATCTGAGAGAATTTAGATTTAAAATTCATTTACTATCCAAGCTTACCCAAGATTAGGTGCTACATGAAAATACTCTTACTTGAAAATAAATGTCAAGTGTAGTAAAAAAACAATAAATGTTAAATTTAAAAATTATAATGATGGCTTAACTTTTTTAATTTGATCAAAGCAATTATATGCATTATTAAAAAGTTAAAATTGTCAGATGGCTAGTGATATTTTAAAATTAAAAACAATTGAAAAATAGAAGTTACAACATTTACTCTTACATCTTTAAATATAGGAGATTTGAACTCAGACTTTCAAGCAACCTTCAACTATCCATACTATCTCATACTACTGATACACATGATCACACACATGTAGAAAAAATAAATAATCATCAATATATGTATTTCATGGCTGAACCAGCACTCATCAGTGGCCCAGATTATCATCTCACACATATATAATCAGTGCTCAGTTTATATTAAGATAGCAAACTTTATACTTTAATAGATAGGCAAGCCTGTATAAACATTTGCTATCTTAATATAAACTGAACACTGATTATATATGTGTGTGAGAGATGATAATCTGGACCAACTGATGAGTGCTGGTTCAACATGAAATACATATAATTGGTGATTATTTCTTTTCTGCATGTATGTGGTCATGTGTATCAGTAGTATGAGATAGAGTGGATAATTGAAGGTTGGTTGAAAGTCTGAGTTCAAATCCCCTATATTTACAATTAAGTTCCAGGTATAAGAATGCCTGTATTTCAAATCTTACATCTTTAGTAAAAGATCATGAGTTGCTATCTTGGCTTCTATCAATGAAGAGCTCCCAGATTACTGATACTTACTTTACAAAGTTTTTGGTTTTTATTTTTGCCACATACATGATCCTAAACTTAATAATGTCCACTTGGAAAGCATTAATATCTAAAATATAAAAACCTGATTACTCAAAAAGCAGAAAAAAATAATCTTTTAATGTATTAAATTCCTTCACTAGAATTCTTAAAATATATTATTTTCATGGAATTCTGCTAAAAGAAAGTTTTTTTTTTTAATGCTATAGAATTAAAAAAAAAAGCTGTTAACATCATATTTGAACATGATTAATGTTCAAACAAACACTACATAAAAAAAAAAAAATTATATGCAATTGTCATTTCTAAATAATATTTTCTAAGTCTTAATTTGGGCAAAGGATTTACTCCTATCTCATTAATAATTTATCTTGACTTGAAAAGAAAGTAGTGCAATGTATATTCTATTATTACCCTAATTATTTATAATTAATTTGTTAAATCATCATGTAAGCCTATAATTAAATTTTTATATACTTCTTGTTATTGGATACAAATTTTAATTAGTATATATACATATACTGTATTTAATAATAAAAGATCACTATTTTGATTTTGTATTTAAAGAGTAGCTGGTAGCTTGAATGTTTTACAATATGAAATTTAAAAAAAAATTATTAGAACTCACTGAAGTAATAGATTTCAGACTTGTTTCTACTATTACCAATAATGATATTGTAGGAGTCAAATTTAAAGAAAACAGTAAAATTTATATACCTTTAAATTTAATTTGAATAGGCCAAATTACTAATAGAAGGAAAAAATGCATAGTCAGCTAAAAGTTGATACATCTCAGAAAATAATTTTAAAAAAATTACTCTGTATTTATAGACATAATGCTATTTAAAGACCCTACACGTGCACATTAGCAGTATACTTGAAATTTGAGTTACTTTATCAAACACATGAAAAAAATTGTTTCCATAACAAAATACTTTATATCAAGTTCTTATTTCTATTCAAATGTTTTGAACATCAATAGCGATGTTGAAACAACACAACTTATTAATAGCATGTTAAACTAATATGAGTAACTTGACTTTATAATTTTCTGTATAGCATGTTTAATATTAATATTAAAGTGATTTCTTCATACTGTAAATTAAAATCAATTTATACCATTATAGTATATAAAGACTTTGTAATAAAAGATGAGTAGTATTTCACATATTTTAAATTTTGCCACCAATATAAGGTAAGCAAATATCTCGTGAGGTTTGGTTCTCGAAAAAGATTGCCAGTGCCTACTGCGAAGCATACAGTTTGTAAAAGATAAAATCATTTATACAACAGCATTTTCGACAATGTTCTATGAATGTTGCAAAAAGATCTTGCAGATTTTTCCAACATTATTTTTAAATGTGCTTGGTTCTCTATTTTGTTCTAGTTTCCAAAATCTGAAAGACTAAAATATTAACTGGACTTGTAAGCTCTTTTAATAAACTTTATTTAAAATTTTTTACGCATTTATAAATTTTCATAATGAATGTCATTAATATATCAAATCAACAGCACAATCTGCACTAACAAAATTATATTTTTGTATTGTCCTATTTAAACGTTTAAATGCTATTGGCTCCTTTTCTATGCACTATGTTATGATCCATTGTGTTTAAATTTTAAAAAAAATATGAGCAGCTTTATTTGTATCAGTTTGTAGATATTTCAATTTAAAAGAAAAAGTATGCTACAATATTTCTCTATTAGGAATATAAAATAGTCATTTATAGTGAGAAACGATGGTCTGGAATTTTTGCATTGATGAATAATTGTTATATAATGGAGGTCGAGATAAGGGATAAACTGGTAAAAATTAAAAAATTTGAAAATATTTGTAAGGCAATGATTGTTTCCTCAAAGTGATAAAAGTGTATAGAAACTAATAATTATCTTGCAAGAGTAGTTTAGTAGAAAATTATTGCATTATCAGCACTTGTTGGAAACCATGGTTAATGTCTCTAGTTCACTTGATGAACATGTAAAATAAGAGGGTCATACTGGTGGAAAGCTGTATTATAAGGGAATTTGATATGGGGCTGTTGTAGTAAAAAACTTAAAAATATCTTCAGCACAATAATTATCCATTCTTCTGTAGGACATTAGAAGTAAAATTACAAAAAAATCAAGTCATATGACATTAGAAGTAGATAGAAATCAATTTCTACTTTATGAAAGTGTGTATTGGAAAAATGTGACTGTCAAGACAATCATGGAAATATAATGTTTAATGCCTCTAATTCACTTGAGAAGGAAAGATTATTTATGAAATGTATAATAAGAGAAATGTTTGGAATTTTTGCACTGATTAACAGTAGAGATATAATGGAATTTGAAAAGAGAAATCTGATGAAAAATTAAAAATATCTTTATATACGAGAATGCATATTTGTGCTTTTATGATATAAAATATGTGTTGGGTACTTAGAGAATCAGAAATAGGCATGATCACACACAAAAAAAATAATAAGCAATTTTAAAACACAATAGCCATATTCTGTTTTTGTAAAGATAGTAACTAATTTAATTTGATTGTGTAACCCTTTCATATTAATAATTTTAAGTATTATAATACACATAATGTAAATCTTTTTAATAACATCTCTTTAAAGAAATATCAAAAACATGTCAGAGCTATTTCAAGTCTAAACATCCAAAGTATCCTAATCTTTAGGATTTATAACAAATAGAATCAATATAAATCAGATTTTAATAAGCAATATATAGAATTTGTAATTTAAATTAAAAAATATAGAAAAATTGTTTTTTAAAAAATTACTTGAAAATATGATATAAAAGATTTTCTGATTTAAAATGTATATTATAGAACTACTTGAAAATGGCGGATAAACAAAGTTCAGAATTGTGTATATAGAGCTAATATTGTGAAATGAAATAAATTATAATTTTAATAGTGACTTCTCTAAAGAAAATGAATGAACAGTATTAAATTAAAAAAATTGCCTAAAAGTAATGAAATTTATGAATTTAATGTCAAAGCTTTAATTATTTTTGACATACAATATCTAAAAAAAATATATATATTTTAATATTTGGAATAATGCACTTATCCCATCATAGATTTAACAAAATTATGAGAATTCATAATAAAAATGATAAATATACTAGTTTTAAACAATTAAGAGACAGTAAATACTACATTTCATTTCAATTTGTCTTTAAAAAAATATTTGATGGAGATGATAATAAAGCTTATCTTTTTGAATAATTGTAATATCACTACAGCATTGATAGCTAATCATTATTAATCATCTAAGGTTGTATGAATGAATGTAAAGATTATTGTTACACTTCATTGGGCCAAAAACTTGGTATAGTAGAAAAAATGTGCATCTTGGGAATCTTGCATCTTTTTCATGTCTTTGGTTTTACGTTTATGATTACATCCCTCCACCAAGTGTTAAAAGCAGATAAAAACCTGTTCCTATCCTGCATGAAAGTGGTTAGTGAAAATTACACTACAGAAATATTCATTAAATGGATAATCTCTGGTCTAATGAATGACTAATAAAAATTATTAATATACTTTAAGTGGTTTGTGTCAAAATTGTGATGCTGCTACGTTAACAATTAAACTCATATATTAAACCATTAAACATCATATGGTTATCATTCATATACTTATACAAGCTGTTAAAACAAGCTAGAAACTAATCTGGGGATAGTGAATGAGTAGGCAATAGATAGGGATTTTACGCACAAACCTTCCATTCACTGATTACTCTGGCTTGCACTGAATGGCACTACTGTATGGAGAGTTTTGCCTCTGGTTTATCTATAAATATTAAACAATGATAAAGATATATGTAAGAGACTGATCTGGGGCAACTGATGAGTGCTGGTTCAGCATGAAATGTGCATCTTGGGGATCATACATCATCACATCTTTGGTCATATGTTTATGATTACACTTCCACAAGATGTTAAAAGCAGACAGAAAAGTCCCTACCTATCATTAAATGGAGAATCTCTTAAGTCTAATGAATGACTAATAAAGATAGAATCTTTATTTTCTTAATACCTAAAAATAGCCCAACAATTTTATTTTCAAAATAAAATCTTCCAAATCTTCATGTTATATATAAATTTTATAGTAATTGTAGACTTTTATTGAGAAAATAAGGAGTGGAAAGGATAATAGGCAATTTTTTAATTCAACATTGTTATGTTATGAACAGATTGTATTTGGAGCCAGACTTAGATGATCTTTGGATTGTGTTATTTTTTTAAATGATTTAATCAAAAGTAGTTTTTGGAAGCACCATGGTTTACTTTAGCAATAAATTGTTAATGAATTCATATGATTGAAAATATGCTATTTTATTAAAAGATATTTGAAAGCTTTTATTTTACTTATATTATTTCTTAAAGATAAATATTATGAATTGATTTTATAGTAAACAATACAATGAAAAGTAAACAGAATAACCTAATATTTACTTGAATTGTTTAATAATATATGATTCTATAAGATAACTAATATCTAAGTGATAAACAGTTTGTAGTGACATATGTAATTAACTTTATCTGCTTATGTAAATTTATATATGCAACTTTGCATTAAACGATGTTTGTAATCAAATATATATATATATGTTGAGTAATTAAAAATCTGCATATTTAATTGATTATGAAATTAAAATTATAGATACATAGTTTACTGAAAAATGTTGCTATGTTACCATAAAACTAACTAGAATTTTAGAATCTCTCTTTTTTAATTAAAAAAGTTTAATCAACTTTAGCATTTAATATTAGTAGCAAGCCATGTACATAAACTTTTTCTGTTAAATTTAGTAATTATAAAAAATTTAAACTATTACACTACTCCATATTAATCAGCGTAGTTGGAAGCGAGAAATGAAAAATATATTTATTTTTTATATATGGTACTTGTATAAATAAGGAATTTGAGATTTCAAAAAATAATTAAGTTCCAACTAAATTAAATATATAATGATAACGTATATATTAATAATATATACCTAGATTTTTAAGACCCCAAATAGATTTAGGATTTTTCTTTCAGATGCCTTGTGGTCAATTCAGGTAACCATTCAATATTAGGCTGTAAAAGAGTATATGGCTATTATTAATTAGAAATAGAAATAAAAAATTCCAAACTCTAACAACTGATAGTTGGCAAAATTGATAATGCAATCTATATTTTTTAGTGGGAAACTATTGCAAAAAAGATCTTTGAACTGCAGTAAATTAATTTATTTTTTATCTGTTTGAAAATAAACCATTGGATTTTTTTTTTTTTTTTGATGCTTAATTATTCTAAATAATAAAAGTTCTGAATTTAGAAAAATAGTGCATATTAGATTTTAGTGGTTATTTATTAATTTTTATTATCTATCAAGTGATTTCAGATTTGTAAGATTTTTCTAATAATTTTGGATTTTGTATATATTTTAAATTAGTATAAAAAAAAGACATTAAATATTTTATTTAAAACAATGGTACTGGTGGAGATAGTGTACTGCCACTGCTAGAGACATCATTTCTGCAAAACTAGCAGACATATCCACAGTAGGGGCCCAAATAGCAGCAGTGCTTGCTCCAGCCGTTAGGTGGCGCTGTTCACCATGTGTATGCACAGGAACATTTTACCAGCTACCTGGAAGCAAAGCTGCCCACTTGGTGGCGCTGGTTGCCATGCATAAGCCCATTTAGCTTGTCGTCTGCTACCAAACTAGCCCACTACGCGGCAGTTTCTCCACGCTACTGCACGGAAAAACTGCGCACTCTAACCGCAATATTATTGCGAGGCAAACCTCTGCACATATTATTTAAGATGTAGATAGCGTATAATGTAAAGGTGTCAATAATGTACAAGCCACAAGTATCTAAATCTGCTTTTTTATTAATATTGTTACATGCAATTTCATCGTGGCATAAATCCATGTAACTCTATAAAAACAATATATTCTTACTTGGACATTATTATTATAAAAATCCATTTGTTATTTCAGAATATTTATAACATTATATACAAATATATTATAAAATTTTTGGCAATAACTCTAGATTCATAAACCTTTTCTCCAGTCTTATTTAAAAAATTCCCCTATCATCTCTGAGATTTCTTTTTTTTAATAAATTTTATTTATTTATCTAATAAATTGCATCATCACTTTCTTTAACATTGATTAAAAATATTTTTTAATTCTGATCAGTGCCAATAAAAGTAAGATATTTTCTTTATCAGTTGTGAAAGTTGTATCATATTATAATTACATCTTTTTGTTTTTAAACTGTTTGGTAAATGTTTTGAAATAAAGATTTAATATACTTACATTCAAAATAATTTGTTCAAATTTTGTGCATTTATTATAAATCACTAACAATGCAATATGACATTAAAATATTTTAAGTAAGTTTTCTAGTTTCTTAAATCCACAAAGAGTTGGTGGATGAAATTGCAAATATTTTGATATCAAATTTCAAATACATTCATATTACTTCAATAAGTTTAAAGTAATATACGTGAGAGGGCAGTATATATATACTTTTTTAAAAAAACAATTTTTGATTATGTATGATTTTACTTTGAAAAATGATAAAATATAAAAAATTTTTTTACAATAAACACTTTTACTAATTTACTTTAGATTAAAATCACACAAAATAATTATTTCTTCAATCATAATTGGGCTTTTTATATTTAACTTGAAATAAAAGTGAGGGGGAGAAGACAAGTCAATCTCTTGTTATAAAAAAGTCCAATTGTGACTGAAGAAACAATTATTTTGAGTGTGTTTAGTACAAAGTAAATAAATGAGTTTACTATAAAAAAAATTTTTTTTAAAAGTCAAATCTTAATTCTACTGCTAATAATAGATAGGTATTTGTTTACCATTCAAAACTGGATGTTATCTGGGTGAGTTTCTCTTACAGGTTAACTATTTGAAGAAAAAAATGAAATCTGCTAAGACTTTAAAAAAGTTTCTAAATTCACTCCATCAGATTTGAATCCCTAATTGATATATGATTAGTAGATACAAATATAAAATTCTTAGAACAGATTCATTTCAGAAAATGATTATTTCTATTCACAAACCCATCATGTTTCTATTTCATCATATTTGACTATTTTTTTTTTTAAAAATACATTTATCAATCTGTCCATGTTTTATCCAATTTTTCTTAAAAGTAAAAAAAAGTTTATGTTGGGGGCAGAATTTTGCAATACAACACAATTTTAATAGAACAATTTCTCTTTTTAAATAAAATATCAAATATACCTATAAATCAGTTTAATTCCAATAACAAAATTCAAATTAGTTTTCACTGAAATAAAAACATTCAACAACTTACTATGATATGCAAATTTGATCAACACAGGAAATAATAAAAACAAAGTAGAGATATAATAAATATTAGTAAAAATCTAATAACACAATGTAACAATATAATATAGGCAGATTCATAAATCCAAACACTAATAATTCAAAAACATCTATTGCCCATAAAAAAATGATAAAACACTTAATTACTGCTATATAATTTTTTGTTGTTGATATAAATAAAAGCATATTTTAAAGAATTATATTATTATTAAATAAATTGATACATATACAAAAATATAGATAATAAAGTAAAAATTTAAATTTTCACCAGAGTTTGGGTTTATAATGAAGGAGCAGAAGATTTATTATTGAAATCTGAAAAATTGACAAATCCAAAAAGCCCTGAAATCAGGGGATTTCATATTAATGGTGGTCTACCTGTAGCATGAAATTATAGTGATGCAGAACAAAATAAAGTACAACAGACCAAATAGGTAACATTTGTAGAAATCCACATTCCTATTACAACAAATCACAGCAAGATACCATAAATAACATTTTAAAGATATTCTTTTATAAAAGCAAATAAAAATTGATAAAATCATGCATAATCTAGAAGAATAAGAAAACAATACAAGCAACATTAGCCTAAAAACCTCTTGCAGACACAAACTTCAATAATGACAATGAAAAAATATTTAAACAATCCTGGAAATTCATCAAGTAGTCTAAAATAACTAGATATTTATAGTAGTCAAAGCAGAAATTCCAGTATATATACTATTTTTAGATTATAATAGTCTCCAAAGAAATAATTCAGAAATTATTATTTAACTTGCAGCAGAAATATAAAGTAAAAATATTAATTTCCAAGGAGTAAATATATTGTATTATACCAAATTTGATTTGTAATATTACTTTCAATGTAGAAAAAAAAAAAAAAGATATGTTATTTTGAAATAAAACTATCTTTCAAATAAAAGTAGAATTACCAATAATGTTAAAAAAAAAGATTTTCATCAGATAAATAAAATAATCACAACTGCTTAGTACTTGCCTTAAAGGATTCTGGTTCTAACAAATTGCAAAAATCATTACCATAAAAATAAATATACTGTTAAAAAAAACTATCACATGTGAATGTCAAAAAATTCTTTAAAGGACAGAAAATATTTATTCAAACTCACCCACAAAATTACTTGTATAAATGCAATTTATCCATTACTTTGAACACTTTTTAGCAAAAACCTTTTATTGTACCTATATGCATACACAATCTTATGTTTCAACTGTCCTGCAGTCTTCTTCACAGCTATGATATAATGAACAACATAAAATAAAATACATAATTATATAAATAATACCATAAAAAAATGTAAATAAAATTAATAAAATAAAATGTATAACAAAACATAATGAAACTGAAATAAATATAATCAAACCCAAATAAAATAATCCAGTTAATATAAAAAAATCACATGACCTCATGCTTGTGTATAACTGTTGCTAAAACAGGCAAAACTCATTATATATATTTTGCCACACACAGCAAGCTAGAGTAATCAATGGATACCAGAAGGTTTGTGCATAAAATCCCTATCTAGTGCCTACTCATCCAATATCCCCAGACTAGTTTCTGGCTTATGGCCTTCGTCAGTGAGGAGCCTTGGATCTGAGAGCACTGCATCTAGATCTTAGGATCTAATGTAACCTTCCAGCAACCACCTTTTATCTCCATTTAACTACAAAACTAGATGAGGATTTTATGCACAAGCCTTCTGGCATCCATTGATTACTCTAGCTTGCTGTGTGTGGCAAAATATATATAGTGAGTTTTGCCTGTTTTAATATAAAAGATACAATATACATGTGTATTCCTAACTATATACAAACATATTCATGAACAACTATTAATTTAAATATTTATTTTTATTCTTTTATTAATATTCTAATTACTTTTATTCCTTATAAACTTAAACTTTAATTTTATTAGCTCCACCTTAATAAAATACTTAATAATAATAAATTATATGGAAATAAAATTATTAAGTATTTTATTAAGGTGGAGCTAATAAAATTAAAGTTTAAGTTTATAAGGAAGAGAAGTAATTAGGAGATTATTAAAAAAAAACCTAATATATTTAAATTAAGTTGTTCATGATTATGTATGTATGTATACACTCAGAATACACATAATTTATATTTATTTTATATTCATATTATATATCTTATTTTATATTAACTGGATTTGATTATATTTATTTCAGTTTTATTATGTTTTTATATATTTTATGTTTTTTTTTATTATTAATTTTATTGTTTACATTTTTTATGGTATTATTTATATAGTTATATATTTTATGTTCATTATATCATAGCTCTGAAGAAGAGTGCAAGACAGTTGAAACATAAGATTATGCATGCATATAGATACAATAAAAGATTTTTGCTAAAAAGTGTTCAAAGTAGTGGGTAAATTGCATTTATATAAGATATTACAACAAAATAAAAGAAGTGGTGAATTTGATATTTCTGAAAAATTACTTGTAATCTTTATGACACTTCTACTGGATCTAAAATTCATGATGATCCAAGTGCTACATCAATCTGCATAAGTAATGGATTATCGAATCAAAAATATTCTTATATTGTAAGAAATACTTGAGGATTTGAAATAGTTATATTATAATCACAATTACTCTGCAGATATATAAGAAATCTAATAGAGCAAAGTGTACTAAAAATCCAATTCTCTCGGAATATAACAAACTGGTTCTAAAATTTTTGTTCTTCAAATAGATTTTACAAATTTTATAATATTCAAAAGAAAATTTTGAATCAATTTATACAATGAAAAAGACAGAAGATTCTTAAGAATTTAATTGTTTTCATATGCAACTTCATTATTATCTATTCGGCTTAGAATAACTTTTGCTATTTCCCTATACATTCAACTGATTCTTCATATGTAGTCTGTTTTGCTTCTTGCATCTATGCATTCTTTCATGATAGTCTACAATTTCCTATTCTTTGTACATAGCCATATTATTTTGCTTACATATCATCTATTAGTGTTCTATTGTTGTTTAATATCTTCATTTTTCCAAAACTTTAAAATTCTTTTTATTCTTTGCAATCATTCTCACATTTGGATCAAAAATTAAATAAAATGAAACTGTTTTTTTACAAACAAATGGATACAATTTTTTTTTACTTGTTTAGCTGAAACTATGTGGAAATATTAACTAAAAGCAAAAAAAAAAAGAGAATATTTTAAATGAATTAAATAATTTTCAATAATGATCAAATATGTTAATTATCTAAAGTTAGACCGTAAATCTCAAATTTCTTTTAAGAATAAAATTAAATGTTATCTTCTCATTGTAACATACTTAAATATAAAAATCACTTATATACATCTAATTATTAGTAAATTAAAAAAAAGAGAGTAGGCAAGAAATATATGTTGCAAATTATAAATATGAATACCCAAAATTATCTCAACTTTGCAAATTTTCTATTTAAATGCATTCATTCATAGACAGTTTCCAATAGCAATGCACATACCATATTCTTATCATATTCAAACTTAAGTGCCAGTCTGCAGTGCAGATTCAATTTAATGATGTGAGGGGCTTCATTATTACAAGATGCAGCTCTAAAATTAAAACACTAGGATTTGTATTAAAAAATGGAAAACAATGCAAAACTGATATATGATAAATATTATCATTCAATTATTGCTTAGTTACCCCAATTTTCTTTAGACTTAGCATACATACAAAATACAGATAAATTAGCAGTAAAATTAATGTTGTAACTTCTTCATTTCTGAAAAGTAAATCCAATTTTTCTAAAACTAATTTTAATAATTGTTTGTAAGAAAAATATCCATCTACATTAAAGTTTTCCTAAATACAAAAATTAATTAGATAACCATTAGAATATATATATATGAACTTTGAGTTTTATTACATTTGAAATAAAATCAGACATATATAAAAAAAAATGTTGGCAGGTTAATATTTATAAATCAAATGTCACACGACTTGATTAAAATGTAATTTTTTGTAGAATGTATATTTTTATCAGCACCGAATAAATTATTTAAAGATGGGTTTTACCAACTAAAAAAATTTTATCAAATAATTAGTGCTCTTAATAAATTATATATATTCTTATTTGTGTGCACTTTACTAAAATTAGCATAGAATCAGATTAATTTTTTACACATTTTAGATAAAATTTAGGATTTTTACATTCAATTTTTTAAGTGAGAATTTTCTAGCTAGATTAATAGATTGAAAAGTTATATAGAAATGCCCCTTCTCCACAACTTTTTCTAAAGTTTTTGTTGTTATATTTGATTGAAGCTCAATCAAATACCTGTACATAAATTTAGATGTACATTTTTTCAAAACAAATTAACAAAATATGCTATAAAATTTATATATATATGTAAAACAATGTTTTCTATCATTATATGACACTTTTTTCTTTTAAGAAAAAAAAGATTTTAAAACTGAATTAATGAGGCTTTTTTTTTTTTTGTAGATGAAAAGGAAGTTAAAGATTATTAAAAAAATTTGTTTTCATTCTTATTACTATTATAAAATATATATATTTGGAAATAAGTTGAAGCTTATTTCAATTTTTTGAAAGACAAGTATTTCCTAGAAAATGAAACTGATTTTATTTTCAGGGTTTACCATTGCCAAGTACTGTACAAAGTTGGAAAGTATAGAACATAAAAATTGATTTTTAAAAAAAAATGTTTATTAAATATAGAAATTATATTAACAAGATTTCCATTTTTTTAAAACATTGCTTCACCTTTAGAATATACTGTATAGTATTTGTTATGACAGTTTATAGAATTTTTAATGTTAAGAATAAATTATACTAGGAGAATGACAAATTACCATGATAAAGACCAAATGTTAATGCTTAATTACAGTATCATGTTTCCTAGTTACTCTACCTATTTTCTACAAGTTTATTCATAAGAATTCAAATAAGAGCAAAAATTGTTAATCAACATCTGTCATTAATTAATAATGTATGTATACATTATCTGATCAGTAGTAAGACATAAATCCAAACTTACAAACTAAGATGGTGTAAATGTAGTAAATAACTTTTTTCAAATTTATAAATTATTATAGCATACATTTCTATCATACAAGATTTTCTTAAAGAATTAGTAATGTATTTTATACATGTTTAAAAATAATTATTTTATTGTATTGTAAATTTTTTATTCAATAAATATTACCCTAGGCTCTTTATAGAATTGCATTGAATGACATTTTATGTGTTAAACAATTTTTAAAATTGTATTGAAATTCACAAAAGTGCATGTGTAGTATAACACTAAAAATACAAAACATTTTTGAAAAATTAAAAAAAAAGACAATTTATGCAAAGTAGACATATCTCAAATGTCTCTCATTTATATTAAAAATCCACCACGAATGGTAACATTAATATAATTTGTATGTATTATATATATTTACTTTAAACAAACAATTTTTTAAACTCCAGTTGAAGGTCCATCAATTGTGTCAGAATGATTATTAGATACTGAAGCAATTGTTTTTTTATCTACATGACGCAATTTGTGTCTAACTAAACTGCTTTTGATTGCAGTTTTAAAATCACACTGATTACAGTGAAATGGTTTCTTTCCCGTATGTATTATTTTATGTCTTTTCAAGCTGCTTTTAATCGAAGTTGTAAAATAACACTGATCACAAAGAAATGGCTTTTCTCCAGTGTGAGTTAAATTATGTCGAGTTAAACTACTTTTAATACCGGTTCGAAAACTGCAGTGGTCACATTGAAAAGGCTTTTCTCCAGTATGTATTAAATAATGACGTATTAAGCTACTTTTAATAGCAGTTTTAAAAGTACACTGATTACATTGAAATGGCTTGTCACCAGAGTGTATAAAAAAATGTCTCATTAAACTACTTTTTACTGCAGTTTTAAAGTCACACAAGTCACAAGAGAAAGGTTTTTCTCCAGAGTGTACAGGTTTAGGACGAACTAATGTATTTTTCATGGTAGTAGAATTCTCACAGCCAGAATAAGCATATTTTTCACGAGAATTAAAAAGATTTACTTCAGATGGCATATTCTTTTTAATTAAAACTTCTTTTCCATTAACATTATTTGATTCTTCACTCAAGAATGGTACACAGAAATTGTTGAAATTATTTTCCATGCTCATTTTAATTTTAGAAGGACCTGATTCAGATTGTGATACATTATCCATCATTATTTTATTAGGTAATTTTAGTTTGTGCTGACAAACTTGTCCATACATAACTAAGCATTTACAAAATGGAAAATCTTTATTTAAAGTTTCATAATGAAATGATGTTTGATCACTCTGAAACAGTTTGAATGTTTCAAAATTATTTTTTCCTTGAAAGCAAAATGTTTTCAAATTTGGCCAGGCATCGAACTTGAATTCTTGTTTAAAATGCCCTTTCAGTGACTGCTCTGGAACAAACGACAATGGATTCATCAAATTATTGCCAAATGTTATCTTTTTAATAAATATTTTTAATTAAAAAAAAAATCAAATAGCATTTTTCATGATGTTTTACCTCTTGTTTTAGAAATTTGAAAAATTACATCCATTAAAAATATATTAAAATTGTTTTATAAATGTGAAATGATTCAGTATTGATATATGCATACTAGTAGGAATGACTTTCTCGACAAAAGGTATTCTGTTTTGTTTCCAGAAAATGACCTGAAAAAAAAAAGAAAGAAAATGAATCTATTTTTTATTTTATATATAATTTTAAATGCCATAAAATGGTACTATTAAATAAGTGTATATATAAAATATTTGTGTGTAATTTTAATTGTCAGATAACTTTAGACATACAACATGATCAATACTAAATACATATATGAAATAATTTTAATTACTTTTCTGACTCTGTAGCAGAATAATAGAAGAAAAGTTTAATTGCATTTTACAACTGGATGAATAAAACACTACAGCAACTAAATAAAGTCGATTTAAGTGCCTGCTAAAAACCAAAATATCCATAGATAAGAATTAAATTACTAAATGGATGAAAATAGAAAAATCATTGAACAGCAAACAAGTAATGTTTCAACATATATCTTGTGAATAGTCGCTGTTATGATTAGAGTTAAAAGATAAAATTGTAATTTACGTTTTTTTTATTATGTATATATCCAAAGTTATTAAGTTTAATTTTTAATTAATTCACAACATTCCTGATTTATACTTAATATCTCGGAAACTATTGACCTAATGAAAAATATATCAGTGATCTCTCTCACTACATATATATATATTTATTTTTTGGAACAAAGTGCCAATCATCAGCTGAGCTAGATAGAGTTTAAACATCTGAATTTCTCAATCAAAAATGATAGTCTGATATTTTATTTAAATACTTTGATTGCAAGTTGATAGATTTTAAATATAAATATATATGGTATTTAACCTTAATAAACACAGTATTTAATAGGAAATCAGACTAACATTTTTGGTGGAGATATCAAGGTGTTTACATCTCTAACTCAACTGAATGGAATTTTACTTCAAGAAATGTATAGTGAGAGTTCAGTCTGATATATTTTTTCACTCTACAGATAATTTACAAATTATGGTACATCAGTATGTTGTTAATTTAATTTCCTTTCAATGCAGTTTAATCATTATATATATATATATAAAATAAATAAAATATCCATAAATTAAAAACAATATTGTAATTATAATTGAAATAATATAAAATCCGCAGAAGTACTTTCTAACCTGCCTCAACTGCCATTAAATTCAAAAACCAAAAGCGGAAGCAAACGTCATCAATTCAAATTCCACGAATCTCGTATTTTAATATTAGAAGCTTGTCGATTTATTAAATGCGTTTTATTCCTGTTTATAAAAATTGCCTCTTTAATTTTTCTTTTACTATGGTTTCTCTCTTCATGAAGAATTTTCAATATTAAATTTAAATTTACATGTTTTTTCGTGATCAAAGAAAACTGAAGAAGATATTAAATCACCATTATTTTTATTTTTTACACACTTATACAATAATTCATGTTCCTTCAATCTTTTCTCAATACTGCACCTAGATTCACCTATATATGATAGCATACAATCACAAAAAATTTGATATATGACATTACTTTTTTGCTTGACAGGTATGACATCCTTCGAATTATTGACTAATTTATTAATATTGTTTGGAACGTAGAATGAAACATTAAACACATTCTTATATAAATCCTTAAAAAATTTTACTTGTGGATTTGAAATAAATGGAATAGATATCCATTTTTTATTATTAATCTTCATTTCTTTTAAATTATCATAATTTTTTTTAAAATTGACATAAAGTATTGTTTATTTGTTCCATTTTATAACCGACATCAATCAATTCTTTGGCAAATATCTCAATATTTTTTAGTTTATCACTTTGGTAATGACATAATTTTTCATTCCGAAACAAAAAAGATTTAAAACTTGCCATCTTATGCATCATTGGTACTTTTGATTTACAATTTATATATCCTCTTTTTTGCAGTGGCTTAATTATTAGTTTATAATTTAATATACTGTTATCTCTTGTGATCATTAAATCTAAATAGTTAATCTTATTGTCGTGTTCTTTTTCAATAGTCCATTTCAAGCCATGGACTATTGAAATGGACTTGAGATATTTGCCAAAGAATTGATTGATGTCGGTTATAAAATGGAACAAATAAACAATACTTCATGTCAATTTAAAAAAAATTATGATAATTTAAAAGAAATGAAGATTAATAATAAAAAATGGATATCTATTCCATTTATTTCAAATCCACAAGTAAAATTTTTTAAGGATTTATATAAGAATGTGTTTAATGTTTCATTCTACGTTCCAAACAATATTAATAATAAATTAGTCAATAATTCAAAGGATGTCATACCTGTCAAGCAAAAAAGTAATGTCATATATCAAATTTTTTGTGATTGTATGCTATCATATATAGGTGAATTTAGGTGCAGTATCGAGAAAAGATTGAAGGAACATGAATTATTATATAAGCGTGTAAAAAATAAAAATAATGGTGATTTAATATCTTCTTCAGTTTTCTTTGATCACGAAAAAACATGTAAATATAAATTTAAATTTAATATTGAAAATGTGAAAATTCTTCATGAAGAGAGAAACCATAGTAAAAGAAAAATTAAAGAGGCAATTTTTATAAACAGGAATAAAATGCATTTAATAAATCGACAAGCTTCTAATATTAAAATACGAGATTCGTGGAATTTGAATTGATGACGTTTACTTCCGCTTTTGGTTTTTGAATTTAATGGCAGTTGAGGCAGGTTAGAAAGTAACCGAAAGTACTTCTGCGGATTTTAAGATTGTTTGTAATTGTTTATAAACCGTTAAAAATATTATTTCAATTATATATATATACACATACACACACACGCACCAGTGATGGGATTCAAACAAATTGTTCACTGCCCTGATGACAGTTTTAAGTATAAAAAAAAATGATATACCAAAAGGTTATTACTTCATACAGTTAATAGTTAAATAAGAGATCCACAAAACTAGACTATAAGAAAGAGTTTTAAAATATTAATGAAAAAATAGTAAATAATACATAACAAAAAACAATAAAACTGTTCAGATTGGCATCTCTCTTGCAGTTTTCTTCACTTTTATCCAAGCATCATTGACTGAGTGATTTATTCTTAATATCTTTTCACTGTAGTAGAATCCCATTCCTTTAGAGGTAGATCAATTAAACCAATAGCCATTGTATTTATGCTAGAAACAGATGATTTCTCTTCTCTGAATATATTATGTTCATTTTTGAAAAACCCCTTTCCGCTTCTGTAAACTTACACAAATTGCTCTGACAATATTTTTAGTTCTTTGAACACTTTCAGAAATTGCATAATTCTGGCAATTTTTAAAATATTTTCCACGAAATTTCAATAAACATTAATATCAATTTGTTAATTAAAAATGTCATTAAATATGAGCAATTGTTCTTCAGATGCTTTCTATGGAACTAGTACTTCTTCAATATTCCAGTAATTTAGCTCCAAAAAATTGTAACTAATTCCTATCATGAAATTGGATAAAACTTGCTTTTATAAATAGAATATTCACATTCCATTAGTCTTTTTTCCAAATTTGTTACAATGTTTTCTAAAAGTCTTTCCCAAAGATGCCCGATAAATTGATTTTCTACTAAGATTTCTAAAGTAATTAATTCATCAACTTCTTTTCGTATGAACTTCATGCTTTAATAGATCTTATCAGAAGTTTTTCAACCTTTATTATGGTTATATTTCTTGCAAAGTGCATTTGAAAGAGAAATTTTAGTAAAAAAATATCAATCATCAATGCCAAATTAGTTATAAAATATATATTTTCAAGATGGTAGCCATATCTAAGTATTTATTTGAATAAAAATAGAGATTTAGTGTTGGATGTGTGCACCACACAGCTAGAGTTGACCTTAAATTATAGACAGACCATCTTGGCCCCAAAACTCTACCAATCTTTATACTTTCAATTCCAAGTTGTTCAGATATTTTGGTAAGTTTAATTTAGTTCTTTAAAATATGACAATATCCTGGGTCTATACCTTGATGATCCAATGCTTTAATCACTGAAGAAATGTTTATAGAATCAAATGCCTTTTCATAAGCTACAAATCCAACACATAATGGCAACTCGTAGTCATTTGTCCTTTCTACAACTTCTCCCAATACCTAGATATAATCTACTGTACTAAAACCACTTTTAAATCCAGCTTGTTCTCTTGGTTGGTGGAAATCCAATGTTCTCTGTAAATGAGTTGTAATTATCTTTGTAAAAATTTTGTATAAAACTGATAAAACACTGATAGGTCTGTAATTTCTAACATCTTCTTTATCATCTTTTTTTAAATATTGATACTGCATTCTTCCAATCATCTGATACATCTTTATCATTTAGACATTTGGTATATAACTTTGCTAAAAAAATTTCTATTTCTTCACCTACTTCTTTTAATATATCACTTATAATTCCATCATTACCTGGAGCCTTTCCTTTCTTCATAAATTTAATTGCATGTCTCACTTCTTCATTTAAAATTCAGGGCAACTTAGATAACAGATATAGGAGGTACTTGTTTTTTATTACTATATAATTCTTGATAGAAGTCTTCTATCCATTTCATGATGACATCTCTCTTTTTAATAATAATTCATCTTTTTTTCTTATTACAAATATAAATTTCCTATCAGTACCAAAATATTGTTTTATACTCTTGAGACATTTATTTTCTTCTACAGCTTTCCTTCCTAGTTCACAGTTATACTTTCTTATATCATTTTCAACTCTTTACAAAATTTGATATTCAATCCTTTTTAATGTATCATTTTTGTATATCTTCATATTCCTTCTTTTCTTCATAAATTCTCTAGTCTCAGTAGAAATTTTATTTGTCAATTGTTGCTTTTTTCTACCAGCTATCTTTATTGCAGTTTTTAAGTGTATAAATTATTTTCATATTAATTTCATTCAAATCTGTATCATGTTGAAAATCTATTAATACTTGAAACCAATTCGTAAGTTCTAATTTAAATTCATTAGAATGTTTCTGAAGATTAGGAATATCAATTGTAAATATTGTTTTTCTTAATAATTTTTGTCACTCTAGTTTTACATTAACACGTATCTTACATCTTACTAATCGATGATCACTTCCTATCTTAAGATTTATCTGCCATCTCTAACAACACATATATTCTATTTAATATATATGTTACTGGGAAAGAAAGATGTGCAGTAAGTTGGTTATAATATTTATATAATTAATATATAGCCATTATATGCTTCCATTTTATGTACAAATTTAGATTTTGACAAAGATATCTTGTTTAGTGAAGTTAAAATAGCTCTTGGCAATCTTACAAATGGAAAGACTGCAGGTTTTGATGAGATACCTGGAGAAATTTTAAAATATGATGATGTTAACTTCAAAAATATTTTTAAGAATATATGAACTCATAAAGTTATGCTACTTGATCTTAAGGATGCTTCTATTATTCCAATTTTTAAAAATAAAGGGAATAAACAAAATTATAGTAGATTATTATGAAATATTGATTCATTAGATACTTTCAAGAATTTTATTGAATAGATTATTTCCAGTCATGGATAAATGATTACTAGAGACCCAGTGGTTTTAGAGAATCAAGAACTATAGACATAATTCTTGTTGCTAGGAAAATGCAAGAAGAGTGATTTATATAGTATTTTTATTGATTTGATCAAGGTATTTAATTCAATTGAATAGATATATGGTATAGTTTGAAATTAATTGATTATCTATCAAAGTTTATTCATATTATACAACTTTTATATGATGGAATGAATGAAGGTATTATTATTACAAGTGAATAATGAGAGGTATTTAAAATAAAAAGGGGAGTTAAACAAGAATGTACACTAACTCAAACTTCATTTTCAATTTTTATGACAGTGGTCTTTAGAATTATTTATAAGTAGATCAGAACTTCAGTTTTTTGGATTTACAATTTACTGATGATTATACTTTCCTTCCTAATGTATTTAATGTTCTGAACAAAACATATAAAGACTTTGATTTGATAATGAATGTTCAAAAATCTAAAGTCCTTTATCAGCCAATGATGGAAGAAAAAACATCAGCAATTTTTAGTTTGGATCATTATAAACTTGAGTAAGTGAATAAACATATCTTTCATGTTGATATTCAGTGCAGACTCCAATGTACGGTTGCTGCTTTTAACAAGATGAAAAATAAGGTATTTTATCATAGTGAAATAACTACTGCAACTAAACTAGCTGTATATAGCGAAGCAATAGAAAAATTTTATTTAAAGGTGCTCTACAAAATTTTAAAAATAAGATTGCAAAATCATAAGACCAATTAATATTCTTTAGTTTGCTAGATGAGATATTATGGAGTCTACTGTCATAAAATCACATCATTGGATCGAACATGTCAAACAAATGAACAATATCACAGCTCCCTAAAAAAATGTTTTATGGTGAACTTGGGCCTAGTTTTCATAAGAGAAATGAACCCCATTTACTTTATAAAGATTATCTCAAAGTTAGTCTAAAAAAGTGCAATATTGATTGCTTTCATTGAAAAAATATGGCTGAGGATAGACTACAATAGAAAGCTGTAATTAAATAAAATAAAATCTTTCAAAGAAGAAAGTTTCCCGTAGAAGAAATTAAAGCAAAATTTCACAAAACTTCAAATAAACAGAATAATGGACAAGCATGATCTACATGTGAAATTTTCTTATGGCTCATGATCACAATAAATACATTTTCTGTCTTTGTATCATTTTTTCCTTCTTGGAAGTAAAGTGCTGGCAGCTGCTGCTAGCATATTTTGCAGGATTAATTCTAACTTCATTTTAATGCATATAAAATTAAATATATTACATTTTTTTATATGCAAATTCTCTCTTTTGACTCGCCACTAGGGTGACCAGACTTCCCGATTTTTAGGGATTTGTCTCTATTTTTGATTAGAGATCCCAATGTCACCAAAATGTCTTTTCGGGACCATTGTATGTCCAATTTTCAAATACTCATAATTATTATTTGTCAACATAAATAATTCATTGCAAAAATGAGTTTCTTGGCACTCTCTGTCCATTTCAGTCTTTACAGTAATATTATAAAAACTTTAGACAAATTCTAACACCAAAACAAAGATCGCTATTATGTTATATGGTCAGGTTCTCAAGCTAGACATATTCTCACACCAACCTCACCTTGGAGCATGCGCAGTTGCATTTTTATAGAGTAAAATTTGAATTGCGCTTGCACGTGCTTTGATTGATAGTGTAGTTTTACTAGTTCTTTACTGATATCAGTTTTCTATAGTGATAAAATTAACAGGAATATTAATAACTCTAAACAATAGACAATATGCCAAAAAGGAAGTGTACTTACAACAATGGAGTTTTATAAAAAAAGGACGCAATGCCATAAAAATGATTGGTCATTATGTCCCGATTTTTGATCGAACCAGTCTGGTCACCCTATTCACCACTCTCTATTTTTGACCAAGTAAAGAAAATAAGATTTTGTAAATTGAAATACAAATGGCAAGAGAAAATGTTTAAATATTTTTGTTTGTTATAAAACTATATTAAAAGTTAAACAATTGAAAATTCAAATTTTACTAAGATGTATATTATGAAAACAGTAATTAAAATTTTTACAATGTTCAATTTCCTAACTCTCTACATAGCATCAACAGCAGCCACTCAGGTGAGGATAACCATTTCAACTACAACAGAAAAAGTTAAAATGACAAAAAATAATAATATCAGACTAGAGATAAATTGTGCAATGACTACATAAACTAATCTGTAAACCATAAATATGTCTTACTTATAATACTTCATTCATATACACTTTAATGCAAGTAATTTTCTTAAACTTTATTTTCTTACAGTTTCGACTATCCATCAGTCTTCGTCAGAGTTCTATCTTCCTTACAGTTTTAACTTTAATTACTCTGACGAAGACTGCTGGACAGTCGAAACTGTAAGAAAATAAAGAAGTTTAAGAAAATTACTTGCATTAAAGTGTATATGAATGAAGTATTATAAGTAATATATATATGATTACATGAAGATATGCAAAGAAAGTGAAGGAGAAGAATAAGAGAGTATACCATAAATATGTCCATATATAAAATATGATGGTTCATTTTTCTGTTTTAATATTTTGGGATGCTACTTTTAAACTTCTGCAAAACAAACTTCTTTTTGAAATACTTCCAATACCATATCTAATTGTAGCTCTCCAATCAATACAATGTAAATGGGGTTTATCGATATCCCCAAAAAAATCATACTAAATTTCACCACAAAACATCCTTTTAAGAAGTCTTGTATTGTTCATTTATTTTACAAATCAAATCCAATAAAGATGTAATTTTATAGTAATGAATTCTGTAGCATCATATTCCAGTAACTTGAAGAACATACAGATTGGTCTTATAAGTTTACCATTGTATTTTTAAAATTTTATAGAGTATATTATATCAATAGTGTGTCCAAATCTCACTACAATAAATTAGATAAAAATAACTGTATTTACAGCTAACTTAACTGCAGTAGTTATTTCACTGATAAAATGTCCTATCTTTTAATTTGTTAAAATGAGAAACAGCACATCGGAATTTGTGCTGTACTTCAACATTTATGGCCACCTTCCTATTTAAAACATTCTCAATAAATTTAAATTGGCTTACATTTTCAGATGGCTAACCATCCAAATTAAAAGTTATTGAAAATCTTTTTTCCAGTTCTGGCTAAAAAACTTGAGGTTTTTGAACAATAATTTAAAAACCTAAATCTTTATATGTTGCATTCAAACATTAATATGATAATATGAAATCGTGCTATCACACTTCCAACGTAAAGCTGTAACAACAAATAGGAAACTAAATTAAATGGCTGAGCACTTTCAAGATGTACTTCTCATATCCATAGCCAGTTATGATTCTTTGAAATCATTATATAAATAAATACCATATGCAAATGAGTCATTAAGACCATCTTTTAGATATAGCAAAACATGCATCCTTACGATTAATGGCGAAGGAGTCCTCTGCTATAAAGTAAGCTGCTTTTACCTTTCGCTTAATATCATGCCTCTCATTTGCATATGATATTTATTTATATAATGATTTCAAAGGAAGAATCATAACTGGCTATGAATATGAGAAGTACATCTTCTTGAAAGCGCTCAGCCATTTAATTTAGTTTTCTATTTGTTGTTACAGCTTTACGTTGGAAGTGTGATAGCACGATTTAATATTATCATATTGAAGACAAACGTAAAGTATAAATCTACAGGTTATTACTTAATATTCAAACATTAAGTATATTCTGTGGATCATTTTTTGAACTGATAAAAATAGCATAATCATCAGTATCTTGTAAGTCCAGAATCTATTAGATGAAGTTCTTGTTTTTGCTTTTAACCAATTTAAATAAGAAATTCCATTTTAAACCTGTATCACATCTTGACCTCAGATTCTTATATCTTTACTAAACAATAAAAAATACCCAAGCTCTTGCACCTTTTAAACAATGCTTTTTATTAATCCAATAAAAACAATATCAACTTTTCATCAAAACAAGAGAGAAATATCTTTTAATCATATAACCTTTTGTAACAATAGATTGAAACAAATTCTATTTCATGCTATTTAGGAATAATTTTAAGCCATAGTCTAACTTATTTTCTCACTTATCTAAAATTAGATTTAAAATAAATTCCAGGAATAACCACTTTAGAAAGATACTTGATACTGAGATTTTCACGCAAGTACTCTTAGAGACGAACTATTTTACAGGTAATATTGTGCTCTTATCTAGAGAAAGTGTCAAAATACTAAACTTCTACATATTCAATTAAATATTATCATGAGAAATATTACTGGCATACTCAAGTCAACTCCTATGAAATAGTTTCCTGTTGTTTTACATTTTCTCCGAACTGAAATCAGAAAAGCTGTCCTATACAATAATTATAAAAAGCTGTTAAGTAAATCAGACTTGCCACAAATCAAGAACCCTTTTCTGAATGCTCAACTAAGAATCTCTTCATATCACCCAAAAAGAGAGCTGAGATTCCCAACAGTTTTTTTTTTCCCAGATCCAATAGTAAAAATACTTAGGCTTGATCTTATTAGAAGCTAAACAATGGTTATCAATTAGATTCAGGACAACACATAATTGTTTAATTTATCTGTTTCATAAATGAAATTTAACAAGTGATCAAAATAACTATTAACCATATAGTTAATGACTATCAAATCTATTGATACAGTCGCATAATTGCAACATTTAATAAAATTATATCTTCCAGTTGGAATTTACAAATTATTTTATATTTTATTAATAGTCAAGTTGCTAAAAAAATAAGATGGTTTTATCTTAAAAGTTTTGATTGATTAGCAGTATTTTTCAAAACAGTAAAATACAATTTATTATTTTACTTGTATGGTAAAAAATTTATATCTGCAATAAGAAAAAAAGATCGCATTATTACTAAAAAGAGAGATGACATCATGAAATATGTAGAAGACTTTATCAAGAATTATATAGTAATAAAGAACAAGTATCTCCTATACCTATTATATCTTCTGAATTGCCCAGAATTTTGAATAAAGAGGTGAGACATGCAATTAAATTTATGAAGAAAGGGAAGGCTCCAGGTAATGATGGAATTATAATTGATATATTAAAAGCAGATGAAGAAATAGAATTTTTTTTAGCAAAGTTATATTCCAAATGTCTAAATGATAAAGATGTACCAGATGATTGGAAGAATGCAGTATTAATATTAATATTTAAAAAAGGTGATAAAGAAGATATTAGAAATTAAAGACCTATCAGTCTTTTATCAGTTTTATATAAAATTTTTACTAAGATGATTACAGCTCGTCTACAGAGAACACTGGACTTCCACCAACCAAGACAACAAGCTGGATTTAAAAGTGGTTTTAGTACAGTAGATCATATCCAGGTATTGAAAGAAGTTATAGAAAGGAGAAATGAATATGAGTTGCCATTATGCTTAGGATTTGTAGATTATGAAAAGGCATTTGATTCTATAAACATTTCTTCAGTGATTAAAGCACTGGATCATCAAGGTATAGATCCAGGATATTGTCATATTTTAAAGAATATTTATAAAAATGCAACAGCAACAATTAGATTACATGATGATAGTAGGAAAGTCAACATTGAGAAGGATATAAGAAGGGTGACTCCATATCTCCAAAACTTTTTACAGCAGTGCTGCAAGAAGAATTTTGTGGATTAAAATGGGAAGCTAAAGGAGTGAAAGTAAATGGAGATTATTTAAGTCATTTAGATTTTGCAGATGATGTACTTGTTTTTGCAAATAATGCTTTAGAGTTACAGGAAATGTTGCAGGAGTTATCAGATGAAAGTAGGAAATTAGGGCTAAAAATAAATGTTAAAAACACTAAAGTAATGTTTAATAGATTTTCTCAAAATATGAAAATAAAGATTGATTATGATGAATTAGAAGAAGTTAACAGTTACAAATACCTTGGTCAGATTATTAATACAGATGGAAACATAATGGATGAAATTAATCATAGAATAAACTTGGTTGGAATGCTTTTGGTAGAAATAACTTGATACTAAAAGGAAATATGCCTATGTGTTTGAAAAGGAAGGTTTTTAATAAATGTGTTTTGCCAGTTCTTACTTATGGATCTGAGACTTGGACACTTAATAGAAAAGCAATACAGAGACTTCAAACCATTCAAAGAAGTATGGAGAGATGCATGTTGGGAGTAACAAGAAGAGATCGAAAACGCAATGTATGGGTAAGAGAACAAACAGGTGTTACTGATCTCCTTGAAAAAATTAAAAGACTGAAGTGGAGTTGGGCTGGACAAATTGCTAGAAGAGATGATAATAGATGGACAATTGAAATTTTAAACTGGATTCCAAGAGGTTGTAAAAGACCCAGAAAGAGACCACATGTGAGATGGATGGATGAAATAAGAAAGTGTGCAGGGGTGATGTGGAGAAGAGAAGCTAAAGATAGGAAAAGGTGGATTGAACTTGGAGAGACCTTCATCCTGCAGTGGATTGATAATGGTTGATGATGATGCAAATACGTAATAAATAATCTTAAATTGATATTTTTATATGTACACATTAATACATCTTTATATTTTTTTAAATCTTTTATGTATTTACAATTTTAAATGCATTTATATATATAATTTTTAATAACTTATTTCGTTTTTAAATATTAAATTACATAGTTTTTTCAGATGCTGAGAGTTTACTAATGTTTATACTATATAGTTTTTTCCTTATTTCAATTTTAAAACTTTCAAAATTCTTTAATTAAAATATTATTTACATCTTTGTTTTCTAAACTGCATATTTTATACATTTTATTTTTATTAATAAAATTAGTGGTTAACATTGCAATTCTATGCATTAAATAAATAATTTCATAAAAATTATAAATACAGTATATACAGAAACACGCGGATGTACATATTTTAAAAGCTTCAATATTAGCCAAATCATTATTATTCTCATACAATGCCATTAAATCTTTTCGTTCGTAATTTCGCTACAAAAAAAATAATAATAGTAAATGGTTGCTTTATTTTAAATCTACATTTTTTTACTATAAAATATTTTATATAGAAATGTATATTTTAATAATCAGTTTCTTTTTTTTTTTTTTTTTTTTAAAGTTATAATGAAGATCAAAGTAAATCGTGTTAAGAAACAGGAACACAAAACAATGGTAAATTATAAATGACAAAGATCAAATGTCTTCACACCTATTGTATAGATACCTCAATCTGTATACAGGCCGAGAATTTATAGAGGCTTTAAACTTAAGATATCAATTTGTGCTTAATGCGTATGCAGCGCCTCTACCAGAAAAATTAGTAGAGATGAACTGAAAACTACCAAATATATCATTTCAATCCAACTATTTTAAAATTTTATTTTATAAATTATATGCTAACAAATTAGTATTGCAAACATTAATTTATCAAAATGATAAGCGGATAAACATAAGCAATATATTAAAAAAAAAAAAGACATTTTCCAAACATTAGTGATTACAACTTACGTTTGCAAATATATAAATATATTTATTCACAATATCTGAAGATTATTATTAATAAAATACTATTTATTTATTTATTAGTGATATAAAAAACTTCATTATCTTAGAATGCAGCTTTAAATGTGAGCAGAATAAATTATGTTAAGAGATGGCAAACTATCATTGATAATCATTAAATGCCTATTCCTTAATCTCAGTATCCTATTATCTAATTAAACCAATTATTTATCTTTAGAAAATGAACTTTAAAAAAAGAAAACGATCACTAATACGTTAAATATTAGCTATACACCAAATATTTTTATAATTAAAACTAATTTTATACTGAGAAGCATAAAATATTTGTACTTACGTTTATTGAAATTATGATGTACAATTAATATAATTAAATAATAGCACGACATTTTACATTTATAGATTAGAATTATTTTAAATAAAGATTTTTAAAAATTATGTATTTGAATTTTTCATAAGAAATACGTATATGTAACGATTAAAATTTGGATCACTTCTTTCACTGGATCAGAAACTGTTGTCCGTCGGTTTAAATTTCTTTCATGCGCATTGAAAATGATGCCCTACTAGGGCATCTAGTGGTAATATTTTGTTATTTTTAAGATTCGGAATTCTCTTAAAGTTGATCAATAATTTTAAAACAAAATAAATCATATAATCTACAATGTTGTAATAGATTTTACATTTTATTTATCATATTTTCTGTTATGAATATTATATATGGTGAAGTATATGAATTTAATTAGCTTTGTAGACTCAGATATTGAATAATTTGATAGTAGTTTTATGATCAAACAATAATATTTGATCATCGATGCTTTTTGTTTGTCAATATTTTAAATATTATTTATTCTAGAATTTCAGAGCTAAATATAATTTAATGAATCTTTACACGATGCACAAATTTAAAATTGGTACATATTTTTCTACACTTTTTAAAAAAAATTGATTTTTTTTACTTTATAATTTTTGAAAAATATTGTCTTTTTTTAACTTCTTGAAGTTAACTCTTTCAACCTAATGTTAAAAACATTATGATCTAAACCTTTTTTTAAAAAAAAAAAATTATATCCGAACTTAACATAATTTTTAAAATTGAATCCAATCAATTAAGAGTATAACTATGCAAAATATAGGTTGTGGGAATGTAACTCTATCGTTGACAAATCCTGCAACCCCGTCAGGTAATTTGGAACTATTTTGTTGGGCATGCATTTGCCTCTTTGCAAGGTCTAAAAGAAGATATTTGAGCAGTGCGAATCTGGTCTTATAACAACTAAGGAGTATGGGAGAGATTTTAATATGAAATTTATTACTATATTTTCATGTTCCATAGAAAGTGTACTTAGGAAATGCTGAAATGATATGTGTGAACTGACAAAATGTATAATTTGTCTTTATTTCTTGGTACTTATAAAACATAAAAATTAAGAGTTGGAAATACAAGAATAGAAATAGATGCATAAAGCATCTATGCTTACCACCTTAAAAATGTATCATTATCAAATTGAACAGTGATAATTGCAAATAAATTAAACATGGTTTATTGGCCAGGAATATTTTATTCAATCCCGTAAATTTATTTTAGTTATCAAAAGAACTCTTGCTATAGCTTTATAATATATTATCCCCTTTCTATAAACACACATTGTTTATTATAGAAAATACTCATTCAGCTGGTGAAAAAGTATCAGAAGATAAAATATATTCTATTATAGCTTTAAAATTTTTTACTAATAAGTTTTTTATAATGAGTAAAAAAAAAGTCTTGCCATTTTTTTTTCATTTTTATATTGCCCAAATTTCTGTCTTAGAAGACCAAAAGTTATTAAAACATCACATGACCAACATTTTAATAATTTAATGTCAATCATAGCCAAAAGGATGTTGGTGACTATGGCTATAAAATAAAAAAAAACAAAGACCCCAAAGTATATAGATTGAACTGGGTTGAGACCCATATGACTATACCAATAAATTAATTTTATTGAAAACATTATTGTGTTTTTAGCATGGAGTTATTGTTTTATAGTTGACTAAATGCGTAAAAAGTAATTGCTGGAGTGATGCATTAGATCCAAAGATCTAGATGTATTGCTTTCAAATCCAAGCACCTCTCTGATGACAGTCATAAGCTAGAAACCATTCTGGAGATAGTGGATAAATAGATATTGGATAAGAATTGAAATGCACACTTGCATTAGATGGTACTATCATATAAAAAGAATTGCTATTAAGATCAAAAGCTATCTGTAATAACATCATCATCAAATGAACAATATTTATTACTTGCTTGTCAATTTTTAATTCATTTTGGTTGCCAACTTTTCAACACTGGGTTAAGATAGATCTCCAGAACTTAATTAAAATATTTTATCTGTCCAAAGCTACATCTTCCATAAAATCTTTTAAATTTTCTCTTCACTTTTTCTCTGCAAGTCCTTTGATCATTGAGATTCAAATTCATCTTTTTTTCATTCTTCAACATTTGCATTACTTGTTTGATATCTATTGCACTGTTATTATTATTCACCATAACTAAAATCACTTATATTAAAAAAGTTAAGCTGTCCATGTAAAAAAAATAAACCATTTGATTTTTTTTCCTAGTATGGTTTAATGCAATGGTAGAGTAGTAGATTCTGAAGCTTTAAATTCATGGATCATGGCTCCATATTATTATTTTTAGTGTTCATATTTCTTATGATTCAAGCAATAAATTGTTCGATTACACTTTATATTTCTATTGTCAAAAAATTGCTTTATTAATTCTGAACATTATTTTTGAGATTAAAAATAGAAATTCAAGATATCAAAGATATATATAATTCTTTCATCATCTGGTCATATAGACAAAGATCTGGTATTACCATGTTATAATAATTTTTATATTTCACTCTGGAAAAGTTACCAAATTCATTTGGTTGTGTTACACAAATTGTGATAAAATGATAATATTTGAAAATTTTCACAATAAATGCTTGATATAATTGTGAACAGTAGCAAACAAAAAGGGTTTTTCCTATTTTGATTTTTTTATCAATTAAAATAAATGCTTGATATAATTGTGAACAGTAGCAAACAAAAAGGGTTTTTCCTATTTTGATTTTTTTATCAATTAAAAGTGTTAATCTTGTCTTTACATTTTAAATTATCAAAATTTGTATTTTATTTGTCTTTGTAAAATTCAATGACTTTTTCCTTCAACTTGTATTTGTAAATAACTATGAATAAGGCATCAGACAAAATCACAATGGGACTGTTTGTTCAAAATATCCATAGAAATTGTCACAAAGTTTGTTGCTGTTAGATTTTCAAGATGTTCAGGTTTGTCAATAGTGCAATTAAATACAAAATCATTTGGTTCAAAGAATTTTGAGTTCAACTTTGACTATAGATGTCTTGAAAATCAAATCATAAGAAACGGTATGAAAAGCAAAAGTAGCTTCTTTAACAGCAATGAGAAATTTCAATTTGATTGTTTTTGATCTTTGTTAAAAATTATCTAATCATGCAATATAGTAATTAAGAAAATACCTTGTGTCTTTGAGATTGCAAATGATTTTTCATATCAGACTTCCTTCCTTTTTTATCACAGTGTCTACACAAAGCTTTTTTAAAAAAGAATAATTCTTTTTTGAGTTCTTTGGTAAATGTACATTTTCTTTTTGCATCACTAAAATAAATTAGAATTATAATAATACAAATATCAAAATCTTTGCTGAAGTAAAGTTCGGAAATACACAAAAGCCAACAATCCATGTACATAATTTGTGACCCCTAATCTATATATAAGTAATTTGAAGTTTGATAACAAAGTCTGAATGCACACACAAGCACCATTCCTTCATGTTGATAACAAACATAAATAATCACAAGCACCATGATGTGAAACTCAATACTTTAGTGTTTAAAATAATTTTATCTTTGTTGCATTAAATTTTCTATCTGATAACCAGAAAAGTCTGATATTAATGAAAAATCTTACAATTTGAATAGGACAAATTGCCTTTAATGAATTCATTAAAATTTGGATTGAATTTCAAAGTAGGTGATTTGCTAAGATAATGTTGCTAAACTGGGACAATCCCTATCAAACCAGGTTGATGTAACTCTTAATTATAAACTGATAGTCTCATCTGATAATCACTTGTAGACATTTATTCATACAAGCACATCTATTAGCCATGATCTGGGATATATTTCCCTAGTCAGGTATATTGAAGTAGGGGGGGGGGGCATATTTAGGGATAATTTTTTTTTCTGGCATTTAGTCTATAACCAATTCATCTAGCCATCCAGTTATTGGGCAGGAAATAGATAAAAGTTTCAAATTAAAATGAGATAGGTAAATGTTAAAGCACAGTCTGTAAAACAATATGAAACTGAGTATGATGTTGCCTTCACTAATGGTGAAGGTGTTATACTTCTATAGGCATTCAATCCATATTTAACTTTTACTTTAGGCATAAAACCTAACATACATATATATTGTAAAAATGATAATTTATCTAAAATGAGTCTGAAATCAAACTGTTTATCATAAATTTAATTCTCTATATGCACATATCTCTAATAAATGAGTGAAGAGCTACAAAATTTTGCAATTTTAACTAAAAAATTAATAATTCATAATTTTTTTAAAAGACTGCATTAAAAGATAGGATTGGGTATTGCTTCAAAATCCACAAATTGTTAAGATACACTTTATTCCACTGTATCTCAAAATTGTTTCATTTTATGTCTATGTGATAGTCAAAAAATGATTCTTTTCATTACATATTTATATATCCTTGTGTTTTTAAATATTATATATTGTATTTTTAAAAAAAAATGATAAAGTTTTTATTAAATAATACTTATATCGATTCCTAGCTTGTTATTTTATTTGAATATTCTTCATACACTTGTCTAAAATATTATGTGCATAATTTTTCTACTTGTGTAATATGATCAAAGATTCAAACTATTTTATTCTGAGTCTTTATGTAGATACCAAAAAGATAATAGTGAATGTAGTATACAATTTTAACACATGTGTATATATTCAAATAAAAGGTTGCATTCTTAAATAACAGTAATAAATTCAAGATCATTTGATATAATCTACATAATAAAACATAAAAATCTCACAAATATTAACACCCAAATTGTTATTTTTTCATCAACAAAAGGAGATCCTCTTCCATTAAAATTTGTTATAATTTTGTAATTTGCAATTTAAGTAATTTCATTCTTGCAAGTTATTGATGTTTGAATTTATTATTGCATATAATATCCAGTAAGTAGCTGAAGGGGATCTTTTTTAAAAATAGTAATTTATGTGTTATTACTTGTGAGATGTTTACAAGTTGTCATATTTCACCTTGCTTTCAAATAATGGATTAGTCCAGATTCTTTTCTTATTGCAATCGGAGTGAGCATTCATTGCTGCAAACCAATGTGTACATATAAAGATAACAGCCAATGGCAAGAACAGGCAATAGGCAATGATACTCACTGAATCTAAATGTTCTCATTAAGACTGGTGATCTGGCAATAAATAGTTAGCCTTTTTGATGATAAGGGAGAGAACATCTGTCAAACCTGAAAGATAGTGTGTGTTCTTTGGAGAATCCTGAAAGACAATATGTGTTCTCCAGAGAACAACCATTAAACCTGAGTAACAGTAACTTAATTCTCCATATATGATCAAAGGAACTCCTGCTAACCTGAACAGTTGTGATTGTTCTCCAGACTATAGCTATTTAAACTAATGGTCAATGCCGAGAGGCAAGTCCACATTTCACGACCGGAAGCTGCCATAACCAAAGCTGATTCAAGGCAAGCTGTAAATACATCTGGACTAAACACAACTTTTCTTACATAGATTGCATCAGATGATTTTGAATTCATATATATATATATATTGAATCGGATACTATATCCGATTCAAAAGTTCTATCACATAAATTAAAAAAGAAAAACCAAGTTTTATATGTGCAATAACACACATACCTATTTATATTGAAATCATATATTTTTAATTCTCAGTTGATTTTAGTATAAAATAATTTTTGTTTATGACGCTTGTTTTTTTTAAAAATAATTAAAAGCAAGCAAAGTTTAATTAGTCTTCTTATAAAAGTATTTTATTTAAAAAACTAAAAAAATTTAAGTTGATTTATTTTTAAAGCTGAGATTTAGTTTGGTATGTTTTTTTTTTTTTGTTATATAAAAAATAATAATAATAATTTTGTAAGATAAAGCCCTGTAAGATATTGTTTTTCTAATTAAGATTGAGTGGGAGATAGAGATTTACCTTGGTTAAAAATTGCAAAAAAAGATTGTGCGGGAGATAGCAATGGACATAAATAGCTCTGGGTATTTTTTATAGAGTGGTCAGATTATTTAGAGAGACTATTCTGGTCATTGAGTTCTTTTATTTTTATTCTGATTGCTCAGCTTATTCAGCTTCTTGTTATTGAGGATTCATCCAGATTTTAGCTGTTATTGAGCTGCTGCATTGTTAAAGTGATTCTAATTTTTATTCGATATTTGTTCCATGAGAATCACCAAGTTGAATTTCCATTGACCGACAATAATTCTACTATTTGCCATGATAGTAGCAGCCATTCAGATGCCTTGCCTATAATATATGCCACTAAGAATCTCCACAACATGATGGGCTGAGCCTTTCCAAAGATGAACCTCCGGAGCTCCAAATTGTGACTTCAATCATCACCTAACTGTCAAGTCCAGAGCGGATCCCGATAATGCCTCCATTCTTCTGAACCTATAGTAAATGACAGCCATTATAGAGGACTCTATAAACCGAACTTTGTGTGAACAGCAGAAATTAATATTACCTCGAGGTAACTTACCTTTCCATATCAAAATCAGGGCTAAATCTCTAATTAAGTCTCTAGCAAGCTTAATCTTAAAAAGAAATTATATTTATGATGTGTAATCTATCAATTTAAATATTAATGTATTGGGTTTTTTTTTTTACATTACAATATTTGCAAGATTTTCCATCTTAAAATATTACATATTTGAGAGTGTATGGCTAATGATATTTTATATGCTTAATATTTTCTCAGTTCTATGATTAACCCTTGATAAATACTCAGACCGACCTTAGTAGTTTTCTTTTACCCTTTTTTTTGTTTGTTTGCTTTGTCGTTAAACTTAAGCAAACTTGGCTTTGGCTGGCGGTTTAGAGGATGTATGATTTTATTTTCTTGGTATCGAGATTTATTTTCTATAATTCAGATTACGTAGTTCATAATGTTACTTTTCTTGTGTGAGACTAACCTTGGCTCATTTAAACATACTTGTCCATAAGCGTTTTGCAGAATTAGGACATTCTTGGTTCCGACGTTTCTTTTCCGGACTAGGAAAAGCTCGTCTGCACTGTCCCGTTGTTCTTCACAAACATCCATCTTACTAAATCTCTATAGGGAAAAGGGAATTGATTGGGTGAACCACTAGCAGTAAGATATAAGCTCTTATTATGTTATAGATGAGAAATGAACTTGTCTGCCTGGGTATTTAACGTATTAATGCTCACATACACTCAATGTTAAGGTCTGCTAAGAAAATGTAGATCAAGTTTTCATGCTTATTTTGTTATTATGTTTAATACATTTAAAGAGTTCTTGTAATTATTTTGGCTGACGTTTGTCTCAGTTTTTCTCAATTGTCTGAACCACATTCATGAGATTTTGCTCTCCCTGGGTTTAGTCTGGCACATTCATGTTCGTATATTCTTCCCACCCTTAAAATAAATGTCTAGTTCCGATTTTTAGATTAGTGGCGCCCTCATGGTCAGAATATACTAAGCCAAAATCTTTCGTCTGGTACATAAATATATTAATTTTAGTGCAGCCAACGCGGGGCTTCGATTTTAAATCTCACGTGAGATTTTGTTCAGACAATTGAGGAATATTTCAGTGTTGGAGGCAAGATTCAGTAGGTAGGAATCAGTTTGTGAAATTTTGGGAGAAAGTTTGGGAGGGGGGGGTTCATCTTTTCAATATGAATAATTAATATATAGTTAAAAAGCGTTCTTTAGAGTTATTACTGAACGGACGGGTCAGACAGATATTAAGAAGTTATATATTTATTTTGTTTCTTTGTTTTAAAAAAGAGTTATTAATTCTACGTTCATTAAATAATAATAAATAAATAAAAAACAAAGAGTTTGGGTTCGCGTTTTAGAAATAATAAAATATAAAAAAGATTTTTTTTTTAAAGTTAAAAATTAGCTGTTACGTTCGTAAGAAAAAAAAAAGCAAAGAGTTTAGGTTTGTGTTTAAAGAAAAAAGTAAAGAGTTTAACTTTTGTGCTTTAAAAAAAATATATATAAAATAAATAGCAGTTGAAGATTAAAAAAATAAATAAATAAATTTCATAAATAGACAGAAGTTTCGTTGGGAATTTAAATAGTTAGAGAAGAGGCTGAAGATAGACGAGCTAGCATCATGGCAGAAATAGATTGGCAAATAAAATCTTTTATGGCTGATATTTGTGAAAGCCCATTAGAGCATTTGGAGAGCCTGTAGGAGATGTTTTAATTTCATAATTGGCAGGTGACTGAACAAGTGGTAATTGCACACTACTATTTATAAGGAATGGCTGAGGATTGGTGGCATATTTTAAAGATCAAGTCACAGACTTTTTGGGAGTACAGATGTAAATTAGTGCACATTTTTGGAGTGATGAAAAGCATTATCATATCTTCATCAATATATCACAAGAAAGATATACTAGGGGTAATGGAGAATCTTACACCCAGTTTTTCTGCAGACAAGCAGCAAGGCTGAAGTCATTGATAGCTTTCTCTTTGTCTGAGAGGCTGATATGCAGAATAGTATTGGGCAATATGCCAAGGGATATACAGCAGATCATGTGTAGTAGCAACATTCACTTTGAAGAAATGATCAAACTTAAATGAAATAGAGCATAATCAGACCCAAGAAGCAGTGGAGAAAAGAACAATGCAGGGTGATCAGGTAATTTCAATAGAAAAAGGTCAAAAGAGTCAATTATCAGCTCCAATAAAGAAAGCCATAGAATCAGCATGGTTATCAGCTCCAATAAAGAAAGCCATAGAATCAGCATGGAATGGAGCTATGCAGACTTGCCCAATTATTAGTATAAAGACTGGAGATATCATTACAGAAGCATTGATTCAGGAAGTCAGATGTCGTTGCTCTCTAGTAAGTTTTATGTGAAAATAAAAAGAGACCAGCTACGTCTGTATACACTGCCCATAAAGAGAATGCAGTTGACACTGGCCAATGGCAAGAAGGTAAATATTGAAATCAAACAGGTATGGTAACAGTTGCATCTGGGTAACATAGAGTTAGACCATGTCTTTTTGATAATGCCTGGTCTCACACAAGATGTTATAATTGGGACTGACTTTTTATACAGGCATAGATGTGTATTGGATTGTGACAAATGTTCATTTCTTTGCAAAGAAGTTTTGATGCCATTTGAAGGGCTAAGGAATTACAAGCCACTTCGGGTACAGTGCATTCAGCAAGTGAGGGATACTGTGGAAATGCAAAATAGTGTCTCAATCTATTTTAAAAGGAATGGAAGAACAACACCCCCCTAATGGAACTGTTGAGGGAGTTTTACTCAGTTTTTTCGAATAGGCCTAAGATCATTGAGGGGTATGTGCATCGCATTCAAGTTAAGGATGAAAGCCATTTCCAGAGTTGTTCATATCCCATTCCGTTTCAATATAAGGCTGAAGTAACCGTCAAATACAGCAAATGGTTGAATGGGGAGTTATTGGAAAGCACACATCCCTGTATATTAACCCATTAGTAGTAGTAGTAAAGAAGAAAGATGGATCTGTCAGGATATGTTTGAATGCCCGGCAGTTGAATGACATTACCATTCCAGAAAGAAACGTTTCACCTACAATAATGGAACTTCTCTCAAATTTCAAGGGAAAACCATTTCCTCTACATTGGACTTGACATCCAGTTATTGGCAGATCTCTCTACATCCATCTGACTACAAGTATACTGCCTTCTGCTATGAAGGGCATATATATGCATTTAAGCATATGCCTTTTGGATTAATCAAGTGTTTGGATCAAGTGTTATCAGACAAAATCAAGAGTCTGATTGTGATGTTTATGGATGACATAATCATCACATCTAAAAATATGGAAGAACATATGGAAGACTTGAAAATGTTCTTAATGGAGTATTACCAGAAAAACATTACCATCAATTTACAAAAAAGTTGCCTGGTCCAGGAGAAGGTTGCATTTTTAGGCTTTTTAATTGGGAAAGAGGGTAAACCTCATCCAGCGAAAGTAACAGTGATACAATATTTTCCTACACCCACTAATCGGCATCAGGTGCGATCTTTTCTGGGATTATGCCATTTTTATCATAAATTCTATGAAAATTTTGCATTAGATGCTGCAAATTAGGTTCAGTTATTAACAAAAGACCAAAAATGGGTATGGGAGTACAAACAGGAGCAGGAATTTCAACACATTAAAAAGAAGTTCTTGGAACTGGTGGTTCTAGCCTACCCTGACTTTTCACAAACTTTTTATGTTCAGACCGACAGCAGTGGGCAGGGGCTTGGAGTCGTGTTATTTCAAATTGACAAGCAACAACATCACAGAGTGTTATATTTTTGTAGCCGCAAGCTAAAAGGGGCAGAAAATAATTACACAATGACAGAAAAGGAAGCTTTGGCCATTGTTTGGGCTTTCAGTAAATTCAAAAAAATTCTTGCTTGGGTCAGAGATTGTTGTAATTACAGATCATAAGAGCATGGAATTTCTTAATAGCAGTTACTTATCAAATGATTGATTGATACGTTGGAGTCTTATGCCACTGAAATTTCAGTATAATGTTCTATATTGTAAAGGAAAGGAAAATATTCTGGCAGATATTTTGAGTTGCCATCCCATAGATCTGACTCCACATCTTCTTGAGCCCAATAATCTGAGTATCGCAGCATTCACATTGAACATAGATGAGTCCATAGAGCAACAATTACTAAGGCTACCTGAATTACAGGAGACCAGCCTAGAGTATGCACAAATTATGACATATAAGAAAGGAATAGGAACTTCAGACCCCAATAACACAGCAACATTGGGAAAATATAAAGCATATAGAATAAAAGATGGTGTATTGCAATACAGAGTTCCCACAGAACACTCATGGAGAATTCTTATACCACAAAGACTCAGGAACAAACTTATAGAGTATATACATTGCCTTTATGGACACTTTGGACCACGTAAAGTAGAACATATGCTCAGGGAAGTATTTTACTGGCCAAGTTTATATTCAAATGTATCAGTTTTGGGAAAATGTCATGTGTTCACAAACTAAACATGTAAATAAGATTTACTGGGATCTTACAGCTATTTTAGCACACAACCCTAATGAATTGTTGGCCATAGATATTTATGGGCCTTTACCTGCCTATAAGCAATACCGATATTTAATTGTAATGTACAACATATTTTCTAAGTATGTAATTGCATATTTGTTAAGAAAGGCGGATACTCGCAGTACTATCCGGATCTTACAGGAGCATCAGTTTCCTATTGGTAGGCCCCAGATGATACTTACAGATCATGGGACATCCTTTAAATCTCACCACTGGAAAGAGTGGATTCAGCAACAGGGCATTCAGCATGTATTAACATGTATTCGTAATCCTCAATCGAATCCCTGTGAGAGAGTCATGAGGAAGTTAAACCATTTATTTCAGCTTTATGTCAGCAAAAGCACCATGGATGGGTGAATTAGACGGAAAACATCATTAACTACATAAATTGGACACAGAATGAATCTACAGGGTTTGCACCTATCAGATTACATTTTGGACAGAATTATCCAATGCTTATAAAGACTCCCTTGCCTGTAGATTGGGAGAATATTGATAAAGAAATGGATAAAAGAAAGGCTCGAATAAAGTTGAAACATATGGCTGAAGTACGCGTAAAGCGAGGAAATCCATGACCATGTAGATTCGAGGTAGGGGACTTGGTTTTTGTACGAAAACCTCGTCAGCAATCCAATCCAGCATCAATATAAGAAAATTTTCCCAGTATATGAGGGACCCTTCAGTATACAAAAGAAAAGTGGTCCAAATGCCTTTGTTTTGGAAGATGAGCATGGGGTTTATGGATCTTATAATGCACGGAGCCTTAGGCCAGCCACCTAAAAGATAGGAGGTACACTTAAGGAATTGATCTCAGGGCAAATGTTCAGCCAGGGGGAGAGGACTTAAAAGTTTTAAATGTTGGGGTTTAAAGTTTAAAAAAAAAAGGGAAACAGCAAATAAACGCTTTTTTTTTTTTGTTGGCATGATGGGGCAGTTGAACCGGATACTGTATCCGATTCAAAAGTTCTATCACATAAATTAAAAAAGAAAAAACAAGTTTTATATGTGCAACAACACACCTATTTATATTAAAATCGTATATTTTTAATTCTCAGTTGATTTTAGTATAAAATATTTTTTTTATGACGCTTCTTTTCTTTTAAAATAATTAAAAGCAAGCTAAGTTTAATTAGTCTTCTTATAAAAGTATTTTATTTAAAAAACTAAAAAAATTTAATGTTGATTTATTTTTAAAGCTGAGATTTAGTTTGGTATGTTGTTTTTTTTTGTTATATAAAAAAAATAATAAATTTTGTAAGATAAAGCCCTGTAAGATATTGTTTTTCTAATAAAGATTGAGCATGAGATAGAGATGTTACCTTGGTTGAAAGTTGCAAAAAAAGATTGTGTGGGAGATAACAATGGACATAAATAGCTCAGGGTATTTTTTATAGAGTGGTCAGATTATTCAGAGATACTATTCTGGTCATTGAGTTCATTTATTTTTATTCTGATTGCTCATTCAGCTTCTTATCCAGGATTCATCCAGATTTTAGCTGTTATTGAGCTGCGGCATTGTTAAAGTGATTCTAATTTTTATTCGATATTTGTTCCACGAGAATCACCAAGTTGAATTTCTGTTGACCGACAATAATTCTACTATTTGTCGTGATAGTAGCAGCCATTCAGATGCCATGCCTATAATATATGCCATGAAGAATCTCCACAACATGATGGGCTGAGCCTCCAGAGCTCCAAATTGTGACTTCAATCATGACCTAACTGTCAAGTCCAGAGTGGATCCCGATAACGCCTCCATTCTTCTGAACCTGTAGTAAATGACAGCCGTTGTAGAGGACTCTACAAACCGAACTTTGTGTTAACAGCAGAAATTAAAATTACTTCGAGGTAACTTACCTTTCCATATCAAAATCAGGGCTAAATCTGTAATAAAGTCTCTAGCAAATCTCAGCTTAATCTTAAAAAGAAATTATATTTATGATGTGTAATCTATAAATTTAAATATTAATGTATTGGGTTGTTTTTTTTTTTTACATTACAATATTAGCAAGATTTTCCATCTTAAAATATTACGTATTTGAGAGTGTATGGCGAGTGATATTTTATATGCTTAACATTTTCTCAGTTCTATGATTAACCCTTGATAAATACTCAGACCGACCTTAGTAGTTTTCTTTTACCCTTTTATTTTGTTTTTTGCTTTGTCATTAAACTTAAGCAAACTTGGCTTTGGCTGACGGTTTAGAGGATGTATGATTTTATTTCCTTGGTATCAAGATTTATTTTCTATAATTCAGATTACATAGTTCATAAGGTTACTTTTCTTGTGTGAGACTAACCTTGGCTTGTTTAAACATACTTGTCCATGAGCGTTTTGCAGAATTAGGACATTCTTGGTTCCGACATTTCTTTTCCAGACTAAGAAAAGCTCGTCTGTGCTGTCCCATTGTTCTCCACAAACATCAATCTTACTAAATCTCTATAGGGAAAAGGAAATTGGTTGGGTGAACCACTAGCAGGAAGATATAAGCTCTTATTATGTTATAGATGAGAAATGAACTTGTCTGCCTGGGTATTTAACGTATTAATGCTCTCATACACTCAATGTTAAGGTCTGCTAAGAAAATGTAGATCAAGTTTTCATGTTTATTTTGTTATTATGTTTAATAAATTTAAAGAGTTCTTGTAATTATTTTGGCTGATGTTTGTCTCAGTTTTTCTCAATTGTCTGATCCACATTCATAAGCTTTTGTCTCCCTGGGTTTAGTCTGGCACATTCATGTTTGTACATCCTGCCCACCCTTAAAATAAATGTCTAGTTCCAATTTTTGGACTAGTGGCACCTTCATGGTCAGAATATACGAAACCAAAATCTTTCGTCCATTACAAGATATATATTGTAATGATAACTTTCTAATATGGATTGCAACCAGATTCCAATGACATAATGATATCCACATAAATAATGATCTATTCAATGTTTTGTAAATTTTGGTTCAAATAAATGTGAAAGTTGAATGGTTAATAAAATTCATATTAAAAAATTATTAAGTTCAAGTATATAATAATATTAACCAATGTAATGGTGATGATTTATAATTTAGAAGGACATGCACTTCTAAAAGTATTTTATGTTTTTCAATTTCAATAAAAAGGAAATTCAAAGGCACCAAACCTTCTAAAAAGAAAGTTTATTTTAGGAAAACTTTCAAAGAAATGGTCATTATCTCAATTATTACCACAATCCCAGCATGACTCCAAGTAGATTACACGATTTCTCAAGGCTGTGGATATTAACTAGCATGCGTGTAAAAAGCATGTATTTGAATTGAGTTACAAACCCAAACTAAATGGATTAATAATAAAAAAATATTTAACAATTTATTAATAATGAATCATTAGAATTGTTGTGTATATACTCGCAACTATTAACACACAAACAAAATATTAAATATCATAATAGTAAAAGATATTTTAAGACCTTATAGTATTATAATGATAAGATCTTACCACATTAAATATTACATTCAAATATCAGCCTTTCAAGCTAATTGAGCACGTGCCTTTTGAGAGTGTTAAATAAATGAATACTTTTCTCTTCAATCCAAGATATGGTATTTATGCAGGAATAAAAAGGATCCTCTTATTCCTACAACTCAAATTCTTTTATATGAGCAAATCTGAAGAACTGGTGAGGAGGGCGTGAGTAGAATTCTCACTTTAAATTACTATTTACGATGTTTTTTTGACTGAATGACGTCGGTGAAATGGCTTAGAATTTACTAAACGTCATTCTTACCGAAACTTAATTATGAGTAAATAAGCAATTATTTTATCTAGTGCCATGTTTACAATTATATTACATTCAAATATCAGTCTTGAGTAAATAAGCAATTATTTTATCTAGTGCCATGTTTACAATAATATTACATTCAAATATCAGTCTTTCAAGCTAATTGAGCACACGCCTTTTGAGAGTGTTAAATAAATGAATACTTTACTCTCAAAAGGTGCGTGCTCAATTAGCTTGAAAGGCTGATATTTGAATGTAATATAAGTGTAAACATGGCGCTAGATAAAATAATTGCTTATTTACTCATAATTTAAGTTTCAGTAAGAATGACGTTTAGTAAATTCTAAGCAATTTCACCGATATCATTCAGTCAAAAAAACATCGTAAATAGTAATGTAAAGTGAGAATTCTACTCACGCTCTCCTCAACAGTTCATATTTGCTCATATAAAAGAATTTGAGTTGTAGGAATAAGAGGAACCTTTTTATTCCTGCATAAATACCATATCTTGGATTGAAGAGGAAAGTATTCATTTATTTAACACTCTCAAAAGGCACATGCTCAATTAGCTTGAAAGGCTGATATTTGAATGTAATATAATTGTAAACATGGCGCTAGATAAAATAATTGCTTATTTACACATTAAATATTGAAATAATCACAAATCATGGTTTTTGCATATATCATTCTCTTAATATTTTACTGTTGTCCTCATTATTCTCTCCAACAATGGTAGTTCTTTTCCATGGACATTGGTGATGTTAGATAGTAAATACAACAGCACTGGCAAAGTTATGAGGTATAATAGTACTAGATCATGGCTATTTGTACAGAACTGTTCATTTCTTCCTTAACAGCATTATAGAGGGATTGCAAGGCAGGTTTTGCAAAATTCAACGTGTTTTTGGATTCAACTGTATTTTCTGATTATTTTGGCTGGTATGGGGTTTTGGTTATCTAGCCACACATGGTAGATGGATTAATTCTAAAAAAATTATCATACTGACTGTTATAAGTAGTCTATTTAAAAATACTTTAAAAACAATCGGTAAAATACTACTATCCAAATTATGGTTGAATACACTTAATCAGCGATTGTTTCTTTCTTCAGCATGGATCATTGCAACATGGCCTCAATAATAGATTAATGCAAAGCAATGTGAAATCAGAATTACTGGACTTCTGGAGTAAAAACAGTAATAATAATGCCTAGCTGCTTATTTCAGACTTATTGATATCTATTTGATGTTGTTCAAACAACGTATATATCACCAGCTAGGAGGAAATCGAGCCTTTTCATCATTACAAATATATTTCTTTGGAAAACATCTTCACTCTTTTTAAAACATGTTGTGGATAAAATTTTATATACATTATATAATGATTTTATACATAAATAAATGAAATTAAAGATGAGAGAAAAAAAAGTTTTTTTCTCTCTCTCTCTTCATGTACATTATTTAACATAGGAAGAAAGAAATTCATTGCTGATCTTTAAATACATCTTGATAATTTCTAAAGTATTATCAATTCCAAAATGTTAATATTATTTTCAAATCCATCATCAGATTTTCTAAACTTATTTGAAAGGCAGATTAAATAAGGTTTGAAATGTTTTAAAATTTTCTAAACAAAGCAATCTCACATTCTTTCATACATTAAAAGCACTATTATTATCATTCAGTTTCTCTCATATTACAAAGTTAAATACTTAATAATCTTTAATAATGTGCATGAATTAATTTTTCTTTAACCTTTAGTCATGTATATATGTAAATGACAGTTTGTATATTTATTAGTCACTTTATATGACTTTTTATTTAAAAAAAATTTGTTTGCTCTCTGCAGCATTGTAGTATAACTAACTAATTTGGGCTGCATCAGATTTTTATACCTACAAATCCACTCCCTTTAATATGAGACAATGGGACAGCGTAACTTGTCATTTTTCATTTGTATTCTCACCACAAAACTTTTAACTTTTATTAATTTATCTATTTTTTTTTTTTTAGTATTCCTTTCAGTTTCACATATTGTGCTTTACAGAATACATATGTTCATAATAGACAGAGATTTTCTGGGTACTGAATGTTATAAAGAATACATAGGATTTCAACTGTAGGATCTATAAAAATTTCATCATAGAACATTAAAGGGTAAACTGAAGCATGGCATTAGAAGGATTATCTCGGTTTGTTTCTCCTGTTAAGCTACTCGCAACACATCAAAATAAAATATAAGCCTTGCTCCCATTTGAATCTTAGAGAGTGATAGATTTTACAAACTGCACCTTGCTTCCTCTGAGCCTTACAGGGTGAGTAAACTATTTGGAAAAGAAAAAAATGTGGCAGCATCTGAGACAATATACACTTCAAAATGTCACATAACAAGTGTCTCACGTACATGACCAAATCCCAATACATCATCAGAAGTAGAATATGTCTAAAACAAACTATAAAAGCATTTTTTTTTCATCCTCTGCACAAATCAATAAATAACTATCCTGGTAATATGTTTCATAATTATTTTCAACATTTAAATTATTAATTTAATTTTTTTTTAATATCAATGTCTCTTTTGCTTTCTAGCAAGCTGATAATTTCTCTTAATATGCTTTTAATATTACTTTCAGAATTGTAATATATTTTAGCTTTGAAAATATTATACAGGTTTATTTCTCCATAAAACTTAATCTTTTTAACAAATCCGGGATAGAAAGAGAATAAGCTATCCTTTATTCTTCTAAAATTAGATTTTACTTCTTTCCAGATATTTGTTTAGTTATGGAGATATCATTTGGGATGACCTGAAATATATAATATTGTCTTCATTCCATTGGTTTATACTCAGCTAATACTCTAGTGTTTTATTCTTTTTGATCTTTTATTATTTGGCCTTTTTCTTTTGTAGGCTTTACAACATTGATTTTAACTTTCTTCACATGTTTTTCTTCATCATTTTTCTTTTAAATATTTAGGCAGCAGAATTTATCTTCTTGCTTAAAGATAAAAACTTCAAGATTCCTTAAACAATGAACTCCGACATTCATCTACATCAGATATTTTGATGGATGCCTGATTTTTTACTTTCTCTTCAATAGCATTCTTATAGAAGTTTTTTTTTTTAAAAAAAAAAATCATCCATTTTAAGTTCTTTAAATAAATTCAAACCAATATTTCACTGGTTTCTTCTATTATCACACTTGCTTCTAAATGTAATGTTTCTATTATAGATGTTTTATTTTCTCCAATATTTTCTAAATCTATTATATTGATCATAACTTTTCTAGTTTCATTTAAATTTTTTACATAAGTTTGCATACCTTCAGCAAGATTCATATCATCACCATCTTTTTTAGTTTGTACCACTTCAAATTCTCTTCACCATTCCTCAAATTCTTTATTTCCTTTTTGTTGTTTTTCTTCAACTTTTTTATAACATTCCTCAAATTGACTAACTTTTTTTTGATCAGTTTCTTTACATTCTTTATCTATCTTTCCCTGATTTTTTGGTTGTATTTCTACAATTTTTTATTGCCTTTCTTCATATTTTGAATTCATTTTTTATAAATACATACAGCATTTCACTATTAAATGTGTCTGGTTTTACTTCTGAAGGCTTTGGCTTTGTCACAATAGCTTCCTGCACAATTGACTTAGATTCCATTGACTGTACTGGCTCATGTGTTGTTGATGGATCCATATTTAAATGAGATTCATTGTTTTGAATGTGCTATCATTTATATATATATAATTAAATGATCTATAATTTTCTTCTCTCTTGTCGATTCTTTATTTGCAGATTTACAAACTTAAATATTTCTTTATATATATTCTATCATTAAATAAACAAACACCAGTCTCAGTCCTTCATATACAATCTTCTCCATAATATGATATGCTTCTGCCTTAATGTTTATTTTTATTTATTTTTTAGATATGTTGTTGTTTATTAAATATTATCTTGCCTATTTAGACACAATTTGCTGCTATCATAAAATATTAATACGTACAATTTTTTTAACACTAATCTTAATTTTCAATCCAACTTATTATACACCACAATATGCTAAATTTATTCATGTTTATTAATTAATATCAAATACATTATGTGACTATACATAAGTAAAGTTAAACATAAGAAAGGGAATGTTCAAGTCACAAAGTTGGTTGCATAAATATGTATCTGTACAAGAATAACATTTAACAGAATAAAGGGATGTTCAGATAAAATGTTGGTTGCACAAAATATATAATAGTAAGAGTGAAATTGAGCATAAAAAAAGAGGTTGTCCCAAAATGTTGGTTCTGTCAAATATGTAATGGTAAATTTTCTTGTAATAGTAAATATTCCACGGTAAACAGGTTTGAACCCAAAGTCATATGCAATCAAAGATATATACATATTCCAAATGTATACCATAAATTTTGATTCAAATAAATATGAAAATTAAATGGTTAATAAAATTCATATAAAAAAAGGAAACTCAAAGGCACCAAATCTAAAAAGAAAGTTTACTTTAGGAAAACTTTCAAAGGAATGATCATCATTGATTATTCCCACCATCCCAGCATGTTCCCAGTGAATTGCATGATTTCTTAGGGTTGTGAATATTAACTAGTATATGTTTGTAAAAAGCATTTATTTGGATTGAATTGCAAACACAAACTGAATGGATTAATAATAATAATAATAATAATAGAAATATTTAACAATTTTTTAATAATGAATAAATAAAGCTATTGTATATATATATAAGAATATTATTATTCGATGTCTGTATTTTTAAAGCAATATACGTACAGTAATTATATAACTGAATATTTGTAAATACAGTAACTAAATAATTAAAATTTTTATCCACTTAGGAGCGCTTTCGATTATCCCAGTAATCTTTGTCAACTAAAGCTTTGAAATGCCCTTTAAAGCTTTGGTTGACAAAGATTATTGGGATAATCGAAAGCACTCCTAAGTGGATAAAATTTTTAATTATTTAGTTACTGTATTTACAAATATTCAATTATATAATTATATATATATATGCAACTATTAACACATACATAAAATATTAAATATCATAATAGTAAAAAATATTTTAAGGCCTTTTAGTATTTATAATGAAAAGATCTTACCATGTTAAATATTGAAATAGTCACAAACCATGGTTTTTGCAGATATTCTCTTAATATTTTATTGACCTCATTAAATCCTCTGATGATAGTTCTTTTCCATAGACATTGGTGATGTTAAAAGAGTAAATACAGCAGCACTGGTGACATTATACGAGGTATAATATCAAAAGGTTTTGGGTAATTTATATGGTACTGCCCATTTCTTCCTTCAGGCTGGTTTTCAAAACTTCAGCACCAATTTCTGGATCTGACTGTATTTTCTGGGCATTTTGGCTGGTGTGATTTTTAGTTATTTGGATCACATGACTAGATGAATTACTTCTAAATAAAATCATCATACTGACTGTTATAACTAGAGTATTTAAAAATACTTTAAAAACAATCAGTGAAACATGACTATCCAAATTACATTTGAAAATCCTTTTAACCAGCAGTTGTTATATAAGAATGTCAACATATGTTCATTATTAATTATTCTTGGTGTTTATTACTTTAGAGCACAAATGAATGTGGTATATATATTATTACACAAATTTATCTTTTATAAGTGCACATGGTTTTTTACAAGCATTTATTCATGTCACTTTCCAATAATTACATAAAGGATTATTCTTTCTTGTATTATAAATTATTACATTTCATTTTAGATATAATTAAATTTAATTCAAACATATCTATAATATTCTTTATGTAAGTGCTATGATTCTTTTATTATTGCTTTCTTTTCTTTTTACATAAAAATTAAAATAGCCCAATTCAGAACAAAGGTCTCTTCAGATGCACAATAAAGGATTGGTAAAGAAGACAGGGTGAATCTTTAAAATTATTAAGATAGATGAAATGTATTTCTTTCTAGTTAAGAAGAGGTAGATTTGTACTTATTAATCGAATAATTAAATGCTACAGAAAAAAATTCTAAGCAACATTAAAAAAAGTCTAGGTTACACCCAGATTCAAACCCAAAGTGAATTTTTTTTTCTCATATACGAAATCATATCTCGACTTTTTTTTCCTCATAACTTTTCTATTATTTTTTTCCTCCAAGTAATCACATTCATCAGATTTCTTTTATAAATTTAATTTTTTTTTTGTTAGTACATTATCTCTTTAGAAACTATTTCTAATGTCATAGGTTTTATTTATTTTAATTCAATAGAACTTTTATCAGTAACTTCACTTTTATAGTCACAAATTTAAAATCTGACCCAACAATCAAATTTATACTTTCCCATATGTTGTGACTTAGATGTGATATAAATAAATATATACATTGTCATGCTAGTAATTGTTTTAATATCATTTCACATTTAAGATTTGCAGTTCTCTCTATAAATAAAATTGAACTATGAAATACATGTTTTTTTAGAATATACTTAATATTCAAGATATATAAAAAAAAGAAAATTATTATGTGAAAGGTAATTTTAAATAATTCCAACATACATTTCTTAATTTCTCATAAAGCATGATAAGAGTATAAAATCTTAAACGAAGTTAATGTTATCATAATGAACAACTTTGTACTAGCTTTGCACACATATTGTATTACCAAAAGGATATCTCATTTCAGTGTATTATATATTGTAAATATCGATAAGTCTATCTATATTTTAAAAATTATTTGTTATTAAAAAAAAAAATCTCTTTGAGTTGATGTTTATATATGAAGTATTATTATTGTTTATGGTTATTAGGTATAGTTATTGTTTGAAGTTATTTTATTTATATGTTGATGGTACATCGTTATGAATATTTAATTATTATAAATAAATGAAGACATATAAATTGTTGATTATATAAAAAAATTATTTTATTTGTGGTGATTATTAAAAAAATGCAATATTATTATTTATATATATATATTTAAAGCTGTCAAATAAATTTTCAATTTAATATTTTTTATATATATGCTTGATATTTTATTTTATTTTTAATGATAATTATTTAAAATAAAACGTGTAACAATGGTTTTCAAAACAGCATTTGCTAGCACGTGGAACAACAGCAACAACAAAAAGAAGCCATTATTATTAGGATAGTTATTAAAAAACAAAAGGATAAAAATTTGTTGTACTTTGTTTCTTTGAAATTACCATTCTTCAGAATATTGGAATAAGATAGATTTCTATGGTAAATACATAAATCATGACAGGCTAATAGAGATATATCGCAGCCAAGAGGCTGCACCATTTTCTTTCATTTATTCCAAGGCAGTTTAAAAAGAAAAACTAAGAAAATTTCAATACATGTATTTCATCGCGTCTGAAGCCGAAATTTGACATAGCTATCTGGAATCTATAATGGTCAATCTAATAATAATCTGGAGGTAACTAGAATTAATATATTGGATTTAACATTTCAATTTATTTATTTATTTTTCAAGGAAAGAAATTTTAGAAGGATAAAAATATACATACATCCAAGAATTGACAATTTTCTCTAACGTGATAGTTTCTTCACTTTAACTAGAATGCATTCTAATATTAAACGGATAAAGAAATAAAACAATGGAATAAGTTGACTTTTGAAGGAAAACTAAACAAATGAATTTTGAAAGGTAGTAAATAATTTTATATGTATAAATGATATATAAATATATTTTTGAGATCGATATTCTTTTTTTTTTTTACTTTTATTTTTCATTATAAAAATATAACGTTTTATAAATATTCAATTCAAGCGTCTTGTTTTCTAATAGCAATAAACGTTTAACAGGTATCAAAATTAACACTTAAGTAATTTAAAACCTTACAGTATGGCTTATAAGTTTGGGTTGCATATGAGTTGTTATGTATATTTTAATAAGTAAATTTATATTCGCAAATGTTTATTATAAAAATTGTTTTATTATTATTTCCATTTTTTTTTTTTTAACTTTATATAATGATTCTATGCATACCAAAACAATAATTTATATATATTTGCTGTATATAATATTTTTTTATTTATTATTTTAAATATCTGAAAAATATAAATATGGATTTGTATTTATATTAATACCTACTTGTTAAGCACAGATATGTCTTTATTTATTTAATATATATACTTATTGCAAGTATATATGTATATTTATTATTTGGGTTTGTATTTAAAACATTGATATTACCTAAAATTAAACCATAATATAAAAATAAAGGATGTACTATTTGTTTTATAAGTAATGCCTTTGTAATTTATTTGAAAGTGTATTAATATTTTATTCTTATTTTTCTTTTAGTGCCAAAGTCATTATGAAATTAATTGAATTCACAATTTAATAGAGGATAACTACGTATTTCACTTATTATTTAGTCTTTAAGTTACTTACACATATTATTATTCATTGATATGTTTAGATATACATAAATTTACATAATAGATGTGTATATTGGATTTAATAGAATTCCCTTTGTTTCTGATATATATTTGATTAGTTAGTCATATCAACCTTGAAAATAAATTATAATGATAGTTCTCATTGCTCTGTATGATTTTAGATTTATTTCATGTATAGCTAGTTGGAAGGGCATATAAACAATTTATTTAAATATAACTGGGATAATTTTGTCTTTCTTCATTTAAATTATACAATTTATTATATTAGGCTTTCTCAACAATTGGATTCATTAGATTATATATATTCCATTACGTTTATTATCCAATGTTTGAAGCATTATTTTCTTCTCATATATTGATGTTCCATTACATTTGAGGTATAATATGTTTATATGATATATTGTCTATTACATTTGGCACCACAAACTGTTGGTCCTAGTTAACTGATGATTGGTATAAAGGAGTAAAAGTATGTTCCATTACATTTGGACACCACAACGTGGTTAGCATAATATGTTCGTTTAATTATTCATTACATTTGGTGTCTCAAAGTTAGGGGCTTGGTTAACTAATGATTATTGTTACGAAAGTTCATATGCTTATTTTCATTTGAGATCATATATAAAGATACATTCCATTATATTTGGCTTTCCCAATGTTTGGGGCCTTCTTTCTTCAATTTAAATGGAATGCAGCAAGTACGTTCCATTACAATATATGTATATATACCCACAAATACATAGAAATTGTATAATTTAAAAATTCATTGAAGTAGCGTGGCTTAATGTGTTTTTTAAAAATATAGCAGTTATCTTTTAAATATTACTAAACTTTAAAATAAGCAGAATACACAAATACACACAAATAAAAAGCACAGAATAATGTTGAAAAAATTTTCAGGAAGTCATCTCATAGAAAATGTTACCTATCTGTTGATAAGTAGATGAATATCTAGATGTTCTAAGCTGGAGAGTTAAATAAATATATATACATATGTCCAAAACCTTTTATGAGGAGATGATTAGTGATAAAAAAGTACTCACGTCTAAAGCATCCTCATTAACTGTGGAGAAGAGCTGGAGAGATTTTGGCTCTGCAGTGGATTGTTGAATCTGTTTCTTGATACAAAAAAATTTTTGAAAGTAAAAAGATTTTTATTAGTATTAATAAAATATGATGGTATAATTTATTGGTTAATTCATGATGATATAATTTCTTCAAAATTGTTCCTGAGTAAGATTAAAAATCTAAATAGGGAAAAATCATAAAAATTGAATGATTACATAAATCATTTTAGTTTTATAGATAATCTGTTATTTTTCTGCAATAATATCAATATTCAATCAGTAACATAAATTAAGCAAACTCAACTGAAAATAAATTTAATAACAAATTTAAATAAGTTTTTATTACAGATTTGTAGGATAAATAAAATTAAAACTAGACATTGCATTTATTTGGGCTAATTACCATGAACTAAAATAAATATGGAAAAAGCAAAAAAAAAAAAAAATTGAGGATACAATATTTAATAGGCTTCTCCTATATTAAAGGAAATAGTCTTCACATTAAAAGAAAAGCTTTTAATCAATGTAATTTTTAATTATGGTTGTAGTTAAAAATAAATATTATTAAATATGAAGACAGAAAAAAATAATAAACATAAATAGGTAATAGTATAAATAATGAACCCTACCGTTTGATGGCGCTCTTTTTCACCCAGTGCACATCAATATACCGATTTACGGGCCATCTGTTTGTTTACATAATATTATGGTAAAATTTTTTTTGTTTTTTTTTTTCAACCGGTTTTAATTTTTTTTTTCGTTGTCTGCTTGGTTTACATAATATTACAGTAAACCACCAAAGGTTTTTTTTTATTCCACCGGTGTTTTTTTCTTTTTTTAATAAACAAATACTTTGTTTTTAGATGGTCTAGGGGTATTGGTTTGTTTTTAAATTATTGACTAACTGTCCGCCGGTTTCTTTACATAATATTACTTACGGTAAAGCAAAGTTTTTTTTTTTCATCCGGTTTTTTTTTTTGGTTTGTTTTTTTAAGAAACAACCATTTTGTTTTTAGATGATGTTAGGGGTGTTGGTTTATTTTGAAATTATGGATTAACGCTCCGTACACAAAAATATGGTGAACTTTTGAATTTGTCGCCTTTTTTTTTTTTTTGGTTAATTTATTACGAGGCTTTTCAATTTTTTTGTTTCAAATCTTTACGCTACAGAAAGCTATATTATATAATTGCGAAAAGTTCTTCCTTAATTTTTGGGCCTTTAATTTTAAAAAAGACAAACAGTTCATTTTTAAAGAACACTTTTTTTTTTAAGCCAGAGAGGTGGAAGGTTTGTTTTGATTTTTAATTATCGACTTTTTGGATTTTCTTTTTGAACTTTTTATTATATTACCGCACAGTTCTTTATTATTATTATATATATATTTTTAGGTGGGGCCTTTTGAATAAACTCTTAAACACTTCTTTTTTTATTTTGATATAAAAAAATATTGCCTACTTTAATTAACTGTTAATGAAACTTATCAAATATTACCTACTTACTTTCTAATCATGTGAGCAACAACAAAAAACAACAGCTTCCCATAAAATAATTTATTGAATCAAAAATAAACAAAACTTTGGACAAGTTGTGAACCAAAACAAGTACCAAAAAAAAACCCACCATTTTCGGGGGCATAAAAAAAAAAAGTAACACGCAAATAAAATAACAGGGAAGCATCAAAGATGTAAATAACGGGATTTTGGAACTCTCGAACCAACTTCCTTTACAATTCTCGCATGGATTCACGCATGAATGGGCATTTGCATGCGAAATCGGAAACAACTCTGCTGAAAAAAAAACCTTTTCAAGTTGTGTGCAGTTCAAAAGTGTAGGGAAGCGTGTGTGACGACATGACAATTCTTAATATGGAATACTAATTCCACTACGCTTGCTAAAAAATTTCTGACAATGAATTTTTACAGAGTTTCGTCTCTTTCAAATAAGGCCATCATTAAATCAGACCATAGCGAGAGTTCAAGAGCGCTCACTTGACGAATACTGTCGCAATGTTGTGGGCATAGTGTTTCGTTATGTAATCGTAGACTACATTGTCCTCAGGCGCCCTGTTACAGCTCAAAAAACACCTATTGTAGTGTCAGCCGTAAATTAAGGCCGCTAAAACGGTATATTGATGTGCGTTTTGTGAAAAACGACACCATCAAGTGGTGGGGTTCAGTATTCATACTACTACCAAAACATTATTGCCACAGTTAAAAAAAAGGTTAAAAGATCAGTCTAAGCAGTTTACCACAGTTTATGAGAATAACAGATTAAGACTAAAAAGAAATTCAGATTACATAACTAAGCATTAGTTATATCCAGTGTTATTCTGATACTCAAATGTCAATCTCCTAAGTAACTGACTAGCGCTGTCCAGATTCTTGCAGTGGCAGACTCGAGATCTAAAGATTTATAAAGAAATTTTCTATTGTGGAACACTAAAAAAAAATCTGTTTAGTGAAGTGGATGGAACTGTTGTGCTCAATATGACAATTTGGAGTTTTAATGTCATACCCCCCTAATCAATTAGTCATATAATTTTTAATTTAGTGGATTAAATAGCTGTAGCTTATACACCAAAATATATGTCCTGGGAAAAAAATCAAACTCGAAATAAAAAACTGAAAAAAGCTTGCCATAAAAACTTATTGAAATTGCTTACCTTAGGTGATAAAGTATATGGCAGATAAAATATACAAGCAAACTTTCTTATACACATAAGCACATATATAGATATACAGGAAAATCAATTTCACATTCTTAAATAGTGATCACTATGAGAAATTGAATAAAACTGAAATTCAGATAAAACCTATAATATATATATTTAAAAAAATAAAAAACACATTTATACAGCATAAATAAAATAGATACTCAATATATATTCAGGTTTTATTCTTATTTTTAGTTTATACAGAAATTTTCTCTCAATACATTTTTTTTACTTTGGATTTAACATTAAAGAACGAGAAATACATTGGTTTTGTTATTGCAAGCTAATACAAAATATTTATATCTTTCCTAATAGATAAGAAATGATTTAAATATATAATAAAAATATTATATATAAATAAATAAACAGCATGGTCTGTTGTAAATATATGTACATTAAATCAAATGCTTTTTTTAAAAAAAATTTTTGAATTCAAGACAAAAAACAGCTAACATATGATTATATAATTTTTCAACTGTGAAAATATATAAAAACAATATTGACTTATAAACATTTTACTTTAAAATATAAGAAATAAAACTAGATTTAAAATCGTTCAAATATTTATTCAATTGTCTTATTATTTATATTTTCAATAATAATTTTGTTCAATTAGAAAAATTCTTTTCTGTGTAAATACATATACAATATTTAGATATCTGTGTGAAGCACACAAATAAATAAAATATTTAAAAAGAAATCCATGCTGTTGGTTTTCAACTATTAAAATGATGGGACTTTCATATGGTAATAACTGGTATACATCTGAAAAAAAAAAAAAAAGGCAATATACTAAAAAAAAACAATAATAAAAAATTGCAAATAATTTTACATATATTAGTCTATTTATTGGAATTAAAAACTATATTAATAATTTACATTCAAAGTTAAAGAGAACAAACATTTTAGAGTTTCATCAATGAGCATTCAGTAAATCACTCTAAATTTATCTTTCATACTGATATAGGTCAGATGTAGTAAAACACTCTTTAAACACCAATTGCCCCTCATAAAAAAGATTGAAGAAGCCAAAACTCCACAAAGAAAATTGAAATGTTTTCCATTTTTGTTTTACTTTATAGATAAGAATAATTAGATGTCATTTACTGACTAATATTTGATTATCTATTGATCATCTACTTGGAAAAAACATTCTAAATCTATTGAAAAAATATTAAAGTTTATAAGCCTAGGTTGGAACCCAAATCATATGCATGGCTGGCAGATAAGATGTGTTACTGTTGCGTCATGAGCTCTTCAAAATTGATATACTGTATTAGCATTGAAATCGCGATAAAATGTTTTGTGAACAGATATTTATTTTTTTAATAAACCAAAAGTGAAAAAGTGTAGTTTTTAGGAAAAAGTTCATAATACACATGGACGTTTAAAATTCCTGTAGTAGTCCCTTATTCATATCTGCAGATTTACTACATATGCTTCATTAATCCACCAATTGAAAAAATGTTTTTAAAACAAGTTAGATATTCATAAATAGAAGTCATAAATTTCAAACATTAAATTGCCTGTATTAACATCACCATGAGCCATTTCTCAGCCTGTCATTTTCTGTGCACTAAGTTATATAATTGTCCCTCTCTCTTGATTTATTATTATATTGCTGTTTTCATAGCTGCATTATTTTATTTTTGATCTTTTACTGTGTACATGTTAAAAATTAAATCATATTGTAGTTATGAACATATGTTAAACACATATATAAAGTTTGCTATTATTCATGGGAAGTTTGTAACAAAATGCAGCGGATATGGAAGGAAGGGTGGGTGGACTGTTGTTCTAAAATTGTCATTTCGGTTCACAAAGAAGTAATGCCAAAATACTGATAACTGTCTGAGTAATTTTTATTTATATCATCCTTTGCTTAATTAGTTTTGTATTCTAGAAAAAATGTTAACACATATCAGTTATCTGCCAAAAGAAATGACCAGAACACTCAGACTATCTACAATTACTTTTTTTTCCATTTTTTAAATTATATTTATGTCTTAAATACTTCTTTTTAATTAAAGATCATTTCATTTTATAATATATTCAGAACACTCACTTCTCATAATGTAATATATTAATGTTTTAAATCTCACATTATCACATCTAAGCAAATAAAAGAGATAAAAGTTTTGTCAATAGCCTGAGTTCTTATGTAGAAAGTGAATTACTACAACCATATATGTGAGAACAATTCTATTCAACATGGGCATATTCAACATCAACATTAAATTAATTGAAATGACATTCTCATAATAATCATTCCAAATAATGCAATATTATAATTTTATAATAAATATGAGGTGTTCTAAATCTATTATATAACATTTAACACTGTAAACTTATAATATTGCATTTCAGAAATGATGATCTTTCAAAATGTATCTTCCAAAATTCTCCTTTAAACCCATTATTTATCTCATGTAAATACAGAAAAAAAATATCTGCAATGTTTAATTTAATCAATCCATCACAAATACAATGATCATGGATTATTTGTTAATCCTTCTTCCCTCCAAGAAATATCTTCCCTAACTCTCTGATATACTAGATAATATAGAAACTATGCTCTTACGATTAACAAAAAATAAATTTCAACAGGGCATATTATTAGACATGATTTCCTCCCATCTTGCTCTTCTTCACAAATTCCTAGGTTACCACTGTATCGGTCTCAAAATACCTTAAGAATTTCAATTCGATGTTACAAAATTAATTTCCTTTCCAGAATTTATTATTCATTGTGTGCCAAGGTTTTACTTATTAACATAGTTCTATAATTAAATTCAGTTATTTTTACAAAAAAAAAATCAACTTGGTCTGAGCAAAATTACTATGAGACAAAAGTAGTTTCTGTCAGCATCTGAACTGCTCAAAAAAATTCAAAGATTAAGGGATTATTTTTTCACGATTTCCAATTTACTTATATAGAACATGAATAATGACATGTATAGAATCAGTAATATCCTTTTCTAGTAAACAAATCTATATTCTTGCTGATAGGCAACTTATTCAAAACAAATTTATTAAAAGTATATTAGATCACAGTTCTCAGTTTTATCCAACCATTTCAAACGCTATCACAAAAAAATAATAATCCAGTATTGGAATTCTTAAAACATGATGGTATAATAGAAAACAATCATCCTTCCATGCTAACAATATCAACTAACAGATCATTTGTAAATTCAGATTTTGACACTTGGAGCCAAAGTATATAGATGTTATCAATAAAAATCAATTTTGTAATCCTTCCCACTAATTTGTTCTCTCACAATGGAAATTTAAATAGTATTTGCCTCTTTATAGTCATGAAGAGGAAATAATATCTTCATTAACTAGATTTCCAACATTTCTCCTTCGTATTACCAATGGGCAACATTCACAAAGATGTCTTTCTTATAGAATCACCACCTTTCTAAGCTTTACTTGTTGGTTTCCAGAGTGTCACTGTCTTCAATCCAATATTAAGGAAATATATATCTCTGTTACTCAATAAATTTCATAAAATTAAAGAGACCTCTTGTGCACCCTAGATGTTTATGTAGCTACTTGAGTTTAGTCTCTTTTTTTACTATTAAAATTTTAGAGTATCATGTATTGTAATTATCCTAAGTTTTTTTAATACTTTGTGCTATCATAAATCATATGTTCAATTATAACTACAGAATTTTGGAAGAAAAACATGTCTATAATTTAATGTAAATCATTTTCTAATCAGTAATCAACATTTTAAACTTAAAATATTAATCAAAATTTTATAAGATGCTAAAATAATCATAATCTTAGCATTTTCCAATTTTGTGTTTGTTGACTGGTCCAAACAATGGCACCATTAACATTTTGTTTATGCAAAAAAAATTGTCTAATATCAAAATCAAGTTATTTTTCTTAAAAAAGTTTGCAACATAAAAGGAGGTTGACTTTATTGAATATTATCTGTTAAGAGGACTCATTTAAGCCTATAATTTATTCAAAAGAACTAAACTGAATGAATGTTATTGAAGTGTGAATAATTCTCATCAACACTAAACATGAGAATCTTAAAGATACATAATAAATACAAAACTCATAAACCCCTTTTTATATTGTAAACTCTTTTATTGGGTAAACAACAGAGCAATAATGCTGAATGAACTGACAGATTATTTCAAATTTTTAATCCATTCAAATATGGGTCATGATCAAATTTTCAACTAATTTTTTTATCTTAAAATTTTAATGACATTTTGTAGCCTTTCATTATTTAATAAAAGCTGATCATAAATCATATATTTTAAAATTTTATAAGTTATTTTGGAGTTAGTTTTTTTTTCTTTAAGTTTACGAGCTAGAAAAATGAAATAAAAGCCATTTTGTTCAGCTTTAAATAATATATTTTGTCTTCTCTGATATATAAAATGACTATGTTTAAAGAAATTCAGATTATGAGATCACCTATTCAAAATTTTAAAGACTGATATCTCAAAAAAAAAAAAAAAAAGGCATGTTCAATTCTCATTCTGAAGGTATACAAATTTTCAAATTGGGATTTCAATGGCATAATTTTATTAAAATTAATTAAATTACTGATGATTAACAAAAATATGTTCTCATACCAAATGCACAATCCTCATAGCAAGTAAAGAAAAAAGAAAAAAAGTTTAATAATTTTTCAATATTTAAACAATAAAAAAATTGAGAACAAAACAAAAGCAAACTTAAGATGATAATCTTTATGCAATTTAAGGCTTAAAGAAATGTCTGTTAAATAAAAGAACATTTGAAAACAAAAACTTACTTCAGTAAAAGAAATTCTAATGAAATAATTATTATGATAAAATTACAATACTTTGCAAATGATTTTGCTCACATTCAAAGATATGATCCAAAAAAAATAATAAAAATTAATAATTAGAAAATTTTCTAGAAAGTTTTGATTTAAACCAAGAAATTATTTGTTTTAGGTAATATATAAAGAATTAATGATTTCACTAATAATTTAAAGCAAGTAATGAATATATATTCTTCTTCAGTCTCTGAGAATATACTGGTTATACTAGGAAAAGAAAGGAAATGGGATTAAAATAAGCAGAGATTTTACTATTCAATGTTTATATTGGAGAAATTATAATAGAAATAATAAACAAGATAAAGGGAAGTTTGACAATAAATGGTAAACAATTTAGTATTGATAGTCTGCAGACAATATAGCTTTAATAATAGAGACTAAATGTAACCTATAATTAATGTTAAATAGACTTGATGATTTACTGAGAAATAGGTACGATAAAAATGTTAATAGGAAAAAAAATAAAGGTATAAAATGTGCTATAGAGGAAAATCAACTCACTACAATGTGGATGGTAGAAAAAAAACTACATCATCTCATGGTCTTTAAAATATTTGGAAAAATTAATAGCATAAAACTACACAAAACCAAAACAGCTTTTAACAAAAAATGAAAACTACCGATATCTAAAAATATATTTATCGATTGTTAAAAAATATGTAAAGAGCCAAGAAAAACGTGATGTTGCACAGCATGCTACAGATCAACAGTCCCCAACCTTTTTGCATTAAGAGCACATTCTATAATACTGGCCATTATTTTTTTAATGTAAATTTATAGTTGGATATTGTTAATAATACACACAATGTACAAAAAAATATTTATTTCAAAAATAAAATTGTAACATTTGATTACAATATAATACAATAATTTATAAGAAATTTTAAAAAATAAATTTATTTGTATCAGATAAATAATTTTTTATCATGTTAGGATAGTGGCAGGCACATGTAAAATGGTCTGTGGGCGCTATGGTGCCCGCGGGCATAGATACTATGGATATGAAAGATGAAAAATGAGATGTTGAGTTTGATAGCTCAAAACAAAAACAACCAGTATGGTTGATCAATTAGTGAAACATTTGGAACAGTCAATATTCTTGGTAGAGAAAATAATGGAAGAAAGACTACCATGGTGAATATGTAAGATGAAGTTATGAAAAATAGAGTAATAGATTTATGAAAAACTTTACAATACAAAGAAAACTAAAAAACTATGTGGTGTACTAACTTATGGATTGAGGACAGATTATATACACATATGTAATAATAAATGAAACTATTAATAATAAATATTAATAATAATAATTATAAAAATTTAGAAATACTTTGTTATTTTTGTAATCATTCTTAACTGCTTAACAGTTAATTTTTCGGAAAGTAAACATCATGTATTACCCCCAAATTTATGAATTTTAATGCTTGTCCTTTCACTATTAATTAAAAGATTTCCGATGGGATATATAAAAAATTACCTCGATTTTCCTTTTATTGTTTCTTTCTTCATGAAAAATTCTAGTACTTATTTAAAGGTTAAAATTCAAAGTAAAATTACATATTTTTCATTATAAAAAGAATAAATGCTCATATTAAATCTTTTTTTTTTAAATATATATGTATGTTTATAGAAAAGAACATGTTTCTAAATCATGATTCATTTCCATATAATAATTAAGACAAAATAAGTGTCATATACAACTAATTTAAGTACATTAGTTGTATCACTATGATGAAATGCCCCATCTTTTATCTTGTTAAATACACTACAAAGTAGGGTCTCTTTTGCATTTCAAAATGTAAAACTATTTTACTAACTAGTAAACTGTCAAGATATTCAAATTAATTCACATTCTCAAGTATACTAATCATCTAAATTAAAAGTTACTTCTTCAATCACTGGCTATTAAAATACATGATTATTAAACGATAATCTTACATATTCTCCTGCCATCTTAATATAAACTAAATCTACAATCAAAATTCTTATTACATTTTTGCCTTTCTTTGCTGATATCTACTACTACTCTTGTCCTTGCCCCAAATAATAAACTCTCATTAGTTATATATTCTTTTATAGTTTAATGTCATTTTTATTCTTTTGTAGTCCCAAAATGTTTTTTTTTTTAAATTCATTTTCAATAACTATACTTTTTCTCTAACCAACTTATATATTCTCTATTCCCATCCTTCATAATTGCATACATATTTTCTTATAAATAATTTATTTATTGACTTCTCATAAATTATATAATATCAATAATTCTGTGCTAACATGCTTTGGTTAGAGAAGTTTAATATTGTAAAATTATATATTTATCTGCGCTGAGCGCTTTTGAAGTTCTTAAAGTTTCTTATAGTAATATATAGAAATAAATTGTCTATCTGTAAATTTTGATATTGGTGAACATTTACTGACAAAATTTTATTTTCTAGTCACATAACCCAATTAAATACTAATTGCAATGTAGGTGAATTAAAATGGGGAGTGGCCGATAAAAATACCAAAATTTGAAAACCTTTTCAGCACAACTATTATTAACTTTTCCGTAAGGTGTTAAAGGTAGATAGAAACCAATGACTATCTCATGACATATCAAACTGTCAATATAGGCATGGAGATCCAGGTGTTATTTAGCTTATCTGACAAGTGAAGATTGTTTACAAAATACATGTACAGTGAATGAGGGTGAGCTGAGCCTCTGCACTAATAAATTATGATACGATGGGAGTTAAAATAAAAGGTGTGGTGATAAATACAAACAAAATAATATAATCTATTTTCATTCATACAATGGAACTTTCCAAAAAAAATTGTTTTTTCTTCATTAAATAAGAAACCCATCCCATTTTCACCTACTGTCCATAATTCACTGCCTAATGCATATTTACTTTCTTCTTTTTGTATTCTATCAAAAAATTTCTGAATTCTTCAACCTATCATAAACAACTCATTTTCAAATGTTTAACAGCTATCCTCCTAAATTATTTTACATACTTCCTATTTGCTGCATAAAAAACATGAGAGTTTTGATCAATCCTATTTTATTTTTTGCTTTTATTTTCAAGTCTTAATATCCAGTTCTTCAAGAGAAATATCTTCCATTTTCTAAGTTTCAGTTTTAAACTTTCCATTAAATACTAATATTTTAGATTTTTCATCACTGAATTTATTTTTCATATTTCTTTCTATCCACATTTCTCAAATAACTCCATATCTTTATACTATTTGCATAATAACGGCTAAAAAAAATTCCATCTACAATGAGGAAGTACTGGCGAACAGTGCACTAAAAACATGTAAATTATTTGATGCAAGTTTTTGATAATAGAAAATGCAGTGGACTCATGATAAGTAGAGCAAATACTTCCATAACTGTCTTGTAAAACAAAAGATGTAACAAATATGTACAATAAGCAATTTTATCAAATGTGAAATGAGGTGTGACCTAATATCAGATAAATATAGTAATTAGAAATAGTTAATCTATACACTCGTAAATAAAATTTTATAAAATACGAATTTTTTATCTTGTTCAATAATATTCATTAGACAAAACAGTACTTTTAATAACTATATATAACTTAATACTGAAGTATAAGTATGATTTCTTGTAGGTCAAATTTTGTTAGCTTAATCATAAAGTATAGCCCTGCATAGTTTAACACAATGATAGGAGTATAAGATCTTTGGATTGATTCCAGTTCACTTATGATTTCCAAGCAATAAAAACTATGTAATTATGTTTATAATAGAGACATATGGATGTCCATCAACTATTACATTTTAGTTTTGTTTTTACAAATATTTAAATAATGTGAAATTATGATTAGTTATTAAACGCATAGGAAGTATGTAAATACTTTACAGAAAAAATTTAATATTTACCATATGCATCTTGAACGTTTATAATAGTAAAATGATGTCTTTTTTTTTGCTATAGAGGGACAAACTTGAAAAAAATTGAGTTTATTCAGCCTTGAATTAAAAAGATAGGTGTAAAAAGTTAGTTTGTATCATTAAAAGCAGAACTGATAGCATTTTCATAAAATATAACGAAAATAATATCTTTTTGTTCCACAGAAATTCTAACACTTCATAGAAATATATTTGTCCTTATGCTATTAAATACTTTACACTAATGACATTTTAAAAATTCTTGATATATTAGATTGCAAGACTAACATCTACTATTGTGGAAAATAATAATTATACTTGATACACATTTGTGAAAATAATCAAATATTCAAGATAGCAATTCTGTTTGACCCTATTGCAAAAATGACTACTAATATGCCATAAAACAAAATATTTTACTCCTTTTGAAGACTATTTAAAAAGCAACTTCAGTTCCTCCAACACATTGGTTAGCTAATTACATTTAATGTGTTTATTATTAAATCAATAAAAATTATAAAACAATCTATGATTTTACCTTATTGATATACTTTCAATGGTTAAATTCTTGTATTTTCAACCTTTGATATATCTATGGTTTAATAAGTTATTCAGCTAGTTTAAAACAATTATGCATGCAGGTATCCATTGATTTGTCTAGTTACATTCTAGAAATGAGTGTATAAATCAATTTGAACACAAATAGATCAAGTTGAACTATGCTCTGGAATATGAATTAGTTCTATATCATACATACACCGTACTGAAAATGAAATTTTGTGATATAGTTCTAAAGTAGAAGAAATTGTGATAAGCAGGGTGAATAACTATAGATAATGGTGTTTAAATGTAATATCTATTGTCTAATCACTCAAACTATCTTTGAGTAGAAAACAATGAATATTATTTTCGTAACTATCCAGCTGAATTTAGGCACAAATATTGACATATGTTCATAATGTTCCTAGAAAGAGGAGAGTTGGAGATTCCACAAGCATTAAAAATTATCCCAGCAAATGAAGTGGAGAATAGAATAACATATTCCATTATATATTGTCATAGATTATTAATAGCAAAAAATATATCAATCATTTCAAACAAACAAAAAATATATCAATCATTTCAAACAAAAAAAAAACACCAACATTATAATTGAATAAATTTAAATCTTGGAAAAAAATAAATAAATCAATATATTATAATCGTAAATTCAAAAAGAAGCTACTCAGAAAATATCTAAAAATATTTTAACTACCACAAAATTTATAAATGATATATTCTGAAACAATTTTAAAGATATGTTTTATTAGTTATAATTAACTGGAATAACATAGTAAAAAAAAAAAAATTTATTACCATTGTATTAGCCGACTGCTGATGCTACAACCTCACTTGCATGAGGATCAGTACTACGTACTGCCAAATTCATTGTAACTCCATCACTTAAAGCTAGTTTAGCTCTCACCAAGACATCATGTCCACCTCGATAAACACCTGCCAGGAATAGTGTATGTGAACTTTTGCCTTCAGGTACTTTGTCAGATCTTTCACAAGCCTGCAAACCCATGAACTGAATGATATTTTTAACAGCTTCATCCAGGGTTTTCATATTTGATAAAGAATATGTATCTTCTAATTCATTTTCTGAACCAACTTCTTCCCATGCTGCCCCAAAATTAGGTTTCATTACTCTCTGAACATGATCTGCTACAGTAATCTCAATGTCTTCTAAGACATATTCGTCATCATATCCATCATCATCTGGCTCCCCTGTATTAGGATCACAGTCTCTGACAGTGAATTTAAGAGTATTTGTAAAAGTTCCTGTAACTACAGTTGGTTCATCGGGTAATTTAACAGCTACATATGTTGAAGACGATACATTATAAATGAGCTTACGACAAGGTAATTTACAAACAACTTCAAAACCATCAGAAGGTTCCATTTGAACAAAAACATTTTCTAAAATTTGATCATTCAGGGTATTGGTGCAGTCAAACTGGAACACAACATGATTTAAGAATGTATGCTTAATACATTCTACGACATATTCAGTTTCTGATTCAGTAAGTTCAACTGACTGACTAGAAGATTTGAATAATGGACCAAAACTGGCAAATTCTGGAATGGAAGCTAATTGATCTGCAAATATATCTAATCTCGTAACAGCCACTTTATCAACTGATTTTGCAATAAGTGGAACTTCTGGTGCCATTGCCATTTTACGCTCTTCAGCAAAAATGGGTTGAGTTGCTAATGGAACAGATTTCATATCAAAAGGAATTTCTGAAGGTTCTAAAGTATATTGATGGAGTGCTTTTTCCAAACCAATTATAGAAACTTGAAGACCATTAAGTATGTAAGCAGAATTAAGAGATTTTTGTCGTTGTTCCAAAATTCTTAAATAATAAGTTGCTCTATCTCTTACTTCATCGTCTGTGTCTAAAAGACATCGACCTAATAATACTAAAATACTTGGCAATAAATCCTCAGAAAATGCTCCAAATTTTGCCAAAGAACTAACAGCTGCTGCTCTGACAGCTGCATTTTCTAAAATAACTCTATTATAAATGAAGCGAATATATTTTGAAGGATAGGAAGTGCGTGGACCCTCTCTTCCCAATAAATGTAATATTCGAACACCCAGACTTGTATGCTCACAGTCCTCAATAAATTCACAGAGATGAGCCAGTCCTGCTTCTTTGGCATCAGGATTCTCTTCAATAATTGAAATAATGGTGTCCACTATGGCTTTCTTGTACTCAAAGCCACCTTCATCCCTAAGCATAGAGGACAAGAAGTTCATCATGACACCATGTTTTCTAGGAAACTTCATGCACAGAGATCTAATTGCCTGCACAACTACAATTTTGAATTCATCTGAAATCTCTGACATGAAAGATGATATCTGTTTCATAAGTCGATCAACACTGCTTTCACTTCCTGTTTTAAGCAATGTTGTAATGGCTAATGTGGCAATACTTCGATTAACATCTGCAATCAGGTTTTCTAAATCTAAATTACATGCAGTGACAGCTGCAGGATGTGTCATGGCTACTTTATTAAGAGTTCTGACAGCAGCAAATCTGAGAGTAGGTTTGGGAGAGCTGCAGAACAGCTGCAAAACTGAAACAGCTGGAGTCAATTCACGAGAAGTGGTGTGCTTCATATTAACAATAGCGTGTGCTGCTTCGTAAATCACCATTTCACTTTTATGGCGCAAGCAACTATCAATAAAATCAAACATGGGGCTATCATTTCCACCCTCTTCTTCGATTAGTTTACAAGCAATTCTAATCAACATGCAGACAGCATAAGGAGACTTAAGAGCTTGACGTGTAAATTTTGCAACCAATTTTGAAACAGCTAAGCGATCACTTTTACGAATATGGTAAAGTAATCCTAGGGCATGGTACTGAACCATTACATTATCACTGTTAACAGCTTCTTGTGCTTCATTAACCCAGCGTTTCACTATATCGTGGCTACTTTTTGATAAATGAAGTGATGAAACTAAAGCAGCACTAGAAACTGCGTGCACTTTATCCACAATAGCTTGCTTCATATAGCGTTCAATTCCCTGCAACATTGATGAATCGGTTATTTTACATAGAGCTCTAATAGCAGCAGCTCGATAGACATCTTCCTTGCCTGTCATATCTTTTGTTAAACTACTCGTAACGATTATTACATCTTCAGCAATATTAGACATTTCTTTTATTCCCAAGTAAACAATTCGGCGTAAAACTGGATCTTTCGACTGAAATAGTTTAGTCATTGCGAAAAATGCTTCAGTAGCTTCTGTAGTTCCTATATGCTCACCTTGATTAATCAAATATAATATTTTGGTTAAAATGTGACAGCATTTTCGAGGATTTATGGGCGTTTCATTAAAGGTTCGAGCTTCTTGTAAAACTGTAGTTTTTTCCAAATTATTAAAAATGTTTGCTCCTCCATCCTCTTCGTCTTTTTTATCTCTTTTTAACATATGCATTTTCGTTTTAAAAGAAATTAACTGACACAAACTGAAACAGAGCCACGTCACTTATATACACTTAAGCAAATGTCTGCCGGAAATGAAGGAGTCTGCTACCTAACGATAGATTGTATAAGCACTACAAAAAAAAAAAAAAGTTAACGTAAAATGTAATTCTAATTTGAGCTAATGCGAATGTCCTAAACGACAAGAAAAAGCGGAGAAGAGAGAAAAAAGACTAATAATTTTTTCTGTTTGTATGGTGTTCGTACTAAATTGATATACAATTTAACATACAATCCGAAATGAATATTTAAAATAAATCACAATTTTCAATTAATTGCTTTTAGAAATACTGATAATATATTTTTTATTAATATTATTTAACATTAAACAAACACATATAAATTTAAAACTCTCTCACCCACACACAGTCTACTAGTATTGTACAAAATGATATATGCACTGAGTAAATTTGCTATTATTCCGCTAAATAGGAATTTATTGAAAAAATTGGTAAAATAAGATTACGAGAAATTGTCACTTATTTCTAAAAATATTATTAATAAGTGTCATTTATCGTGTAATTATGATTTTTATGTTGAATATACATTTAATTTATTGATAAAAATGTGAGTATATTAGTTTTAAAATAAAAAAATATATCACTTGTACATGTGTAGGTGTGTGCAGACCTATCGAAAAAATGTGTTAATTATTGCTAAATATATTCACCTTCTTACATATGTAGCAATTATTGGTTTGTAAATAAACAGATAATGAAATATTTTTCTTTTTCATAAGTATATTTGCTATTTTTACCTTATATTTTTAGATTATCCTATGCATCGGAAACCAAGCGAAAATATTACGGGTATGACCTTTCTAACTCCAATATCCATACATAAACATTAAAGATTAATTTTGTGATGGCTATGTAAACCAATTCATGGAACAAGTACATTTACATATAGAACATACTGTTACATAATTGTGTTGTTTGATATTTTGCGATGCTGTCTTCTTATTGCAGCGGCAAATCTTTTTGTCTGGAAGATTTCAACACCATATTTATTATATTTATCCTCAGTCATAACTTTCGAATAGAAGCAGTCACTATTGCATATCTTTATAATTTTTTAACAAATAGTTTTTATAATGTGAATAATCTACCTCTCCTATGAAAACTATCTACACTCAAATTAGTTATTAGATATTTTTTTAAGAAGTCTTGTATTATCTGTTTGTTTCAAATGTTTTGATTTTACAATAGTAGACTGCATATAATATCATATCCAGAAATTGGAAAACCCATTGATTGGTCTTATAATCTTGCTATTGTATATTTTTATAATTTAACAGAGAATCTTTAATAATCCTTTTATGTTATGTTATTAAAGGTTTCAAGTTTCATTTCCATCAACATCAACAACCATTATCCATCCACTGCAAGATGAAGGTCTGTCCAAGTTTAATCCATCTCCAATCTCTAGCCTTTTTTCTCCACATCACCCCTGCACACTTTCCTATTTCACCTAGCCATCTCACATGTGGTCTCTCTGTGTCTTTTAAGTCTCTTGGAATCCAGTTAAGATTTCAATTGTCCATCTATTATCTCTTCTAGCAATATGACCAGCCCAATTCCACTTCAGTCTTTTAATTATTTCAATGGATGTCAGTAACACTTGATTGTTTTCTTATTCATGCATTGTTCTTGATCTCTTCTTGTTACTCCTAATATGCATCTCTCCATATTTCTTTGAGTGGTCTGAAGTCTCTGTATTACTCTTCTATTAAATGTTCAAGTTTCAGATCCATGCAATAAATTAAATAAAATAATTATCTGTAAAAGAAATTCCCTTTTTTTTTAACTTGCAAAAAGCAACAAGAGCCCACTGGAGTGCAGATAACTTTTATTCCGTTATTGGCCAAAATCTTTATTTATTACATTTAAGATATTAAGTACATTCAGTAAATTATCTATTGATTTGGCAGAAATAGCACAATCATCAGCATACTTGAATAAAAAAAATGTAAGTTTTTTATTTTGCTTTAATCAATTCGAATCCAACATTTTTTCATCAAACCCCATATAGTAACATTCTCCTTTGATTCATGAAGATTCTTATAAATAGTTCTAAAGAACAGTCATAAAAATCAAAAACAAAGTTGGAACTAATACATATCTAGTCAAATGCTTCAAAAAGTAACATTTCCTTTCATTTTAACATTTAAAAATGGTATAATATAAATATTCTTTGATAACAATTAGCAAATTTCAAACACCATAATTAATTGAATCAAAAGCTTTGATTAAATCAATAAAAGCAATGTATAATTCACTGTCTTGTTTTTTTAATATCACATTGAATCTCCTTGATAACCATTCATCTATGACTGGAGTCAATAAAATCCTTGAATGTATTTTTGCTGTAATAAATAAGAATAATATTCCATGGTAAATACATCTATCTTTTCTATTTTTTATATTTAAAAATTGGAAGAATAAAACATCATCAAGACTAGGCATCATAACTTCATAAATCCATTTAAATCCAGTATTTTTAAATTTCTTCAAATATCTCATCAAGAGTGAAACCTTTTCATTTTTAAAAATGCACACAGTTGTTTTAACTTTACAAAGATGGATATCATTGAATAAATTGAAATCATCATCTCAATTCATGCATTTTTATTTTTAAAAAGTCATCTTTTTGAAATTCATTATCATATAAGAAGAGCTATTGATGGATTTATAAGATTTTAATGCTATTTTACATATTCATATTTTAAATGCATAATAAAAGCTCCGCAAATATTTTAATCTCCTTTGCAATTTTAATTCATCAATTGTTTTTAAGTCTCCATCTATCCTTAAACTTCTGTTTTTACATATTTATATTGATTATGAAGCTCCATATTTAATTTATTCTCAAGCAAAAAATGCCACGTTTCTTTTTTAATCAATATGTTCATTTTCAGAGATATCAGTCATGTTTTTTTTCATTCTCGAGTAACATGAGATTTCTAAAAATTAAAGTTAGCAATTTTAGTATTTAATAACTGAAAAATTAGCATGTCTAGTAGATACATTTAAAGAATGAAAATGAACTTTTTTTCATGATAAGATTTGGAATAAAACAATTTCTTTAATGCAACTACCCTTTTAATCTTGGAGTATATTAATCTTGATCTGATCAATATATATATATATATATTTTATACTGTGAATTTCTATTGTATTTTGATGAATGAATTCATGCTTTTTATAGCAATTTGTGTATCTAAACAAAGAATTTATGACTGTTAACCTATGTATTGTACAAAAATTCAATAACAGCAGACCATTTGTATTTAAAATACCAATACTGTTACTTCCAACAATTTTGGGTAAAAATCTAAATACTTTAAAATATCCAAAATGAAAAATGGGAACTATTAATAATACTGATATCATAATGCTATCCATCAAGGAATGAAATCTTTCTATGAATTCTCAATCTAAGATTGGAGAAAATCCACTAAAAAAATGGCAGAAATATCAATGTGCAAGCCAAGTTTTAATATCATTAGCTTTTTATTGATATATCTCTTATAAGTGATTGAAGTATGTGATCATGAATCTTATCTCAAAAATAAGTATAAGATGCAATAGAAAAATGTATCATGAATTTTCTTTCAAGCATGAAGACAACTGCATAAGAATTTATATCAAAATTCAATAGTTTTATAATTTTTGTAATGCCTAAATATATAATAATGTGAATTTATATATTGTAACAGTAAATTTTGCCATGGTACATGGCATTGAACAAAGATCCAACAATATACAATTATGCACAGTAAGTTTTGATTCAAATAAATATTAAATATGGATTAAAGTTGAATGATTAATAAAATTCAAATAAAATGATTCATTTCAAATATATAATATTAACCAAACAATGATGATGATGATGATGATTTATAACATAAATACAAGTCCTCAAAAATATTTTATTCATTTTTCAATTTCAATAAAATAAAAAATTAAACTCTCAAACACCAAACCTAACTACAAAGGTTACTTTGGGAAAACTTAATATCATACAATCATCATCATTTACAAATTATTATTACCATCCCTACATGTTAACCAGTAGATTTCATGTTTTCTTAGGGTTGTGGATATTATTAGCTTATTGGATATTAAAAGCAATATGTTTGGAATAAGTTCGAGAAGCAAACACAAGCTAAATGGATTCATAAAAAATAACAGTTTATTAACACAGAATATATAAAACTTGTGCATATACTCAGAACAATTAAATCTATACAAAATATGAAATATAATGATAATAAAAGATATTTCTAATTTAAGTTTAAGGCCTTATAACATCTATAATGATAAGGTCTTATCGCATAAAATATTTAAACAGTTCTAAATCATGGTTTTCTGTAGATATATTTTTAATATAGCAATTTTCTCCTTTGGCATAGTGATGTTAGAGAGGAAACCCGGCAGCACTATTGATATTATATATGGTGTAATATCAGTAATCTTGGGTAGTTCTTACAACATTGTCTATTTATTCTTTCATGACTTTATTACAGCAGGCACTAGCTAGTTTTGGCAACCTTCAGCATTAGTTTCTGGATTTGACTGAATTTCAGGTATTTTGGTTGTTGCTATTTTTCTGTTGTCTAGCCACACATGGTAGATAATTTTCAGTTAGATAAAGTCATCATACTGGCTGTTATAACTAGAGTACTGAAAATACTTTAAAACAGACAGCAAGATATGGCTATACAAGATATAGTGGAAAACAGTTTTAATCAATGATTTCTCTTTTTGGCATTAGATCACTGCAACACTGTTTTTTAGGTAACCTGGACTGGACTGGAAGTGAATGGAATACTGGACTCAACTGGAATCCAATTAATTGCTTGTTTCAGACCTATTTATACTTGTTTGATGTTGTTCAACAACTTGTCTTTCAAATAATGGATTTGTCACCAGCTAATTACAAGATTTGACTGATTTCCTTTTTGACAACAATATTTTTTAGAAAACATATTGTAGAAACAAATTTATAAATATTATATCATGATTTGATACATAAACAAATGAAGAGGAAAAAAATAGTTTTTTTTTCTCTTTTTCTTTATTATATTTATTAACATAGGAAGAAAAAAAAATTGTTACCAATAATTAAATATAGCTCGATAATTTACTTATTTTTAATAATCCATAATTTTAAATAATATTTTCAAATCTGCCATCAAATTTACTCAAAAAATTAATGAGTTTTTAAATAAAACTTTTATTTGAAAAGCAGATTAAACAGGGGTTCAAATGCTTTATTTTTATAAACAATGCAATCCAAATCTTTGCACACATTGAGACAGCTTTTATTTATTTCTTTACATTGCAATTTACCATAAAAGCTTCCTACATATTACAAAGTAAATTTATGAGATATTTATTTTATATAGTGCTATGTTTTATAAACTGTGATAATAATCAGCCATTAAGCTAATGCACGTGCTTTGTGGATTTTTAACTATAAATGAATACTCTCACTTCCAAACACAAGATAAAGTCTTTGTGAAAAGATAAAATGAATCAATCTATCCTTTCAACCCAAATGTTTATATATGGGCAAATCTTAAGCATTTGGGAATGAGAACGTGAAGATGTTAAGCGATCACTTTAAATTACTTTTACTATGAATGACGCTTGCAAAATTTTCTAGAATTTATGATATGTCATTCTTAGTTGAAATTAAACATATGTAAATGAGATATTTATTTTATATAGTGGTATGTTTTATAAACTGTCATAGTAATAATCAGCTATTAAGCTAATGCACATGTGCTTTTTGGATTTTTAACTATTACAATTTATAAAACATAGTGATATATAAAATAAATATCTCATTACAATTTATAAAACAGTGCTATATAAAATAAATATCTCATTCACATATGTTTAATTTCAACTAAGAAATGACCATTCGTAAATTCTAGAAAATTTTGCGTCATTCATTCAGGCATAGTAAAAGTAATTTAAAATGGTTGCTTAACATCTTCACACTCTCATTCCTAAATGCTTAATATTTGCCCATACATAAACATTTGGGTTGAAAGGATAGATTGATTCATTCTATCTTTTCACAAAGACTTTATCTTGTGTTTGAAAGTGAGAGTATTCATTTATAGTTAAAAATCCACAAAACACATGTGCATTAGCTTAATGGCTGATTATTACTATTAAAGTAAATTTATAAAATATGACAAATGTATAAACTAACTTTTCTTTTAATTTTTTTATGCAATTCACTCAGTATTATGTATATACACGCATATACACAAATGGTATTTTGTATATTTATTAGTCAGTTATATGAGTTTTTATTAATCTTTTTTTTTTCTTTTCTGAAGCTTTGTAATATTATCACATTCGAGCAGTTCTTGACTGTTACAATATATATCTAGATTTAAACCAACCAAAATGCAAGAAAACATCTTCATTTAAATAATAAAAGAATCCACAAAATTAAAATATTAAAAATTTTATCAATTAAGTTATGATATTCTTTCAGAAAATTTCCCTACAACAAAAAGCTTTTATTAAGCTTTAAATTATGAGTGTGTATACAGAGTCATTTTTACAAAAAGCCTAGATAAAAAATTTCGATGTTCTACTTGTCTAATTTATTTGTACATTTTAATACCCTTTTTAAATGATTTTCTGTTTGTAAAAAAAAAAGTGTTATACACAATTATATTTTAAATAATGTATCAAGTAAAGGTGTTTCCCTGTTGCATACACCAAATTAGAATTAATTTCTAGTTTTTAACAATAGGCTAAAGTGATTAATATTAGTATTTGAAAAATAATAGGTTCCTGAAAACACATCTTGATCAACTTTTTTTGTAAAATATAATGATCATATAATGTCCTTATGTATTACCATTATTATGTATATTAACTATTTTTGTTATTAATTAAATATTTTATTATTAAAAATCCATTTCATAAATTGTAGGAATTTGTGTTTCACTAAATACATTTAGATAGTTTATAATATATATGTGCAGAAGGCTGAATAATACATACATAATCAGTTTTTTGTTTTTCAACAGTGTTTTTAGAAGAATCTGTTTCATGCATGGTCTTCCACAATTTCTATGAATATTAATCAGATTTATTCACAGCATTATTTGTTGGAGCACATCTTCCAAAGTAATATGAAACTTGATCTTCATTTGATGTGGAATATGTAAAGAGATATTGGATATAGACTAATGCCTGTATTGAGATATAATATCAGAAAAAGTTTTGTCTAATAAAATTCCAGAATGTAGGAATTATCCTGCCAAAGAGAATAGAGTATGCATCTTTTCCCACATAATACATTTTTTTTTTGCACACATCCTTTACTATATTTTAGCCACTAGATTATTTTCTAATTTATATAGTGACAGAAAAGTTAATAAGAAGATAGATAAATAATAAGAATCAATTAAAATTTAAACATTAAAATATATGGAATAGATATCCATTTTTTATTACCAATCTTCAACTCCTTTAAATCATTATAACTCTTTTTAAATTGACATAAAGTTTTGTTAATTTATTCAATCTTATAACCAACCTCAAACAATTCCTTGGCAAATATCTCAATATTTTTTAATTTATCACACTGGTAATAACAAAATTTTTCATACTATTAATTAAATCCAAATACTTAATACTTTTGTCCTGTACCTTTTCAATAGTCCATTTGAAGCCATTCAAATTATTTAATTCCTCTACAAACAAATTTATAGTAATGGTATTTCCATAAACAAAAACATCTGCATATCTTTTGTAAAATTAAATATTTTTAAAAGCACACACATATAAAATATTACTCTCATATGTAGACAAAACAAAATTGCAAACTTATTCAACAACAGACAGACCCATAGGCCAACCTTTAGAAATTTTATATCCACCTTCAAAAGAAGCATCAATGTTATCATCAAATTTTTTTAAAGAATCAATAACAAATTTTCTTACATATTTACAAACACTTTTACTTTTTAATGCATGTTCAATTATCTTCTTCATCTAATGAAGTAATAGCATCATTCTCATTAATCACTATATTTTTAATTCTATCTACAAAGTCAAAAGATGACGCAATAGTATTGTCTTCAAATCCTAAAAACTCTTGTAACAACTTACCAATATATTTAGAAATTTGATATATAAATGAATCACCAAAATAAATCAGAATTTGCAAAGGATTACCTTCTTTAGGTAATTTTTATATTTGCAAAATATGAGGATATATAGCACAGGAAGAATATATCTTATAGTACATATTATTACTTAAAGCTTTATTCATAGCTTTGTAAAAAAAATAATAGTTAATAAATTTTATTCTCTGACCATCCATATTATATTCTCCAAACAAAAAAAAAACAAGTTTATTCATTTGTACTTTAACTTTCTCAATATATTGACATTTCATTATTAAATACATTCACAGCTTTTTATCTTCTTTCAAACAAATCATATTATCATTTTTCAGCTTCTGTTTAAATTCTGAAATGACCAATTCCCATGGAGAATCACATTAAATTTATGACAATTAATTTTCTTAATAATTTCATCAACAATATGACTCACCAGGAATTGTTTCAAATTAATTTTGAACAGCTGAAATTAATTTCAAATTACAATCATCTCAAACACCGCTGACATATTTAGCTCCATGATTTAAAACATATTTTTGAATCAAATGTATCTTTTTATCTGACTAATTGACAAAATTCATATCATTATAAGTTATGGATACTGCTTATAAAATAAAAAAATCAATTTTTTTCTTAAATTTATGTCAACTGCTCAGATGGAATTTTTTAAGGATATATCTAAGGATGTGTTTAATGTTTCATTTTGTGTTACAAATAACGTTAGTAAATGAGTGAATAATTCTAAAAAAGTCATACCTATCAAACAAAAAACTAATATTGTGTATCAAATTTTTTGTGGGTGTATGTTATTATATGTAGGTGAATCAAGGTGCAGTATTGAAAAAATATTAAAGAAACATGAATTGTTATACAAGTGTGTGAAAAGTAAGAATAATGATTTAATGACTTTCAGTTTTCTTGAATCATGAAAGGACATGTAAATGCAAATTTAAGTTTGATATTGAAAATGTTAAGATTCTTCATGAAGAGAGAAACCATAATAAAGGCAAAATTAAGAAGGCAATTTTAATAAATTGAAATAAAATGAATATAATATACAAGCTGCTAACATTAAAATTCAGGATTCATGGAGTTTAAGTTGATGATGTTTGCTTCTGTTATGTTTTTTGAATTTAATAGCAGTTGAGAAGGGTTAAGGAATTAACCAAAAGTACTTCTGCTGATTGAAAGACTGTATATAATAGTTAATATATTTAGTATTTTTATTGTTATTATATATATTGTACACCTGCCAATTTAGCCTGTCACTAAATTGCAATAGTGTGCATAAAATAACAAAAAAATCATCATCACATTTTTTTTATAGGAAGGAAAAGCTGTAGAGCATCCGAGTTTAAACCCTACATGACCAATTACCCAAAAGCCTCAGAAGTAGAGTGGGTGAAATATTTGTTTTTCTCTATTCAACTTTGTGTTAGTAAAAGGAATAATATATACTTTGAAGGGTTTAATAGTAGTACTTAAAAGTTAGAATTTTAAAGCATATATAAATAGTTGTCTGTAGACACCAACTATTCAATTAATCATTTTTCTGACTTTGCTTATTAACCTTCTTTAAAGTTAATTTATATTTAATAGATTATAATATTCTTTCTTTAATCATACTTTGATTCTAATAGTCTTACTGATTTATTTTATGAATTTTAATCTATAGTTTTTTAAATCATTTGGCTTATATTTTAAGGGCAAGTTTTATATATTTGTGAATATATGTGTGTGTGCCTGTATTTACAGACATAAACTTAGAGACAGTTACATATTGAAGCAGTCAGATCTGAGTTCGATCTTAGCTTCATGACATCTAGCCATAAGCCCACTTCAAACCCTAGTACTAACCTTAAATTTCCGATGCAATGGGGCTTTATACGTTCAATCCACGGTAATTTCCATAAGGGAAACTTATTTTATAAATGCGTATTAAAATTAATTCTTTCAATTCATGAATTGTGCGTATATATTTGTAAATATTTAAATATATATAATTGTTCGAAAGTTTCATTGCGTCGAGTTTTAATGATTAAAAGCTAAATTCTTTGTTAAAGTTTTAATGATTAAAAGCTACATTCTTTCGATAAGCTTTCAGATTTTCCCTTTCCAAAAACAACAGTTAAAGTTTTATTAATTAGAAAAAAAGATAAGGATTTCCTAATTAAAATCATTTTCTGATTTTAAAAATTCATTTTCTAATTAGAAAATGAATTCAAGTTAATGAGTTTGAAAGCCTTATCAAAGGAATGTATCTAAAAACAACCAGTAAATCTAAAAACATTGATAATGGAAAAAGCGCTAGCCTGAAGGCATCAGAGGACAGTATATATAGCTCTGAAAAGTTTGGAGAGAAAAAAGCCATTTTTGTTATAGAGAAGTGCAGTAAACTCTGTGCGTTTTAAATAGTGTTTCGATCATGGTAAGGGGCTAAACATCAGGAATCTGGCTACTGGTTCCTGAAGTCCCCTGAAAATCTTCAATGGAGCTGCTAAATTCTTTCCAGACCAATCATGCTGCTAAAATCATGAAAATTCATTAATATACTGTTCAAATAATCAACCGAATGCATCCCTATGTTTTTACCAACCCGGACGTGTAAACTAAGGGAACCAGTCCCGGAAGAAATGGATAATATATTTTCATAATGAACCTTAAACCTTCTGGCCAGTTTCCGAACTTTATTTTACACTTTCCTTAAGAGCTCTTTTCATTCTATAAATGTAGTAATCTGTGAAACCCTTTTTATTTATGCTATTTTTAAATTTATATAAATTCTCTCAATCTCTAGTCTTTAAACTTTCTCTTTTCTTACTTGGCGGTTCATTTACTATATTACATATATATTTATTGTGTGATTTATTAATGTCATTTATTTTTAATTATATGCCAATAATCTTTCGACTCGATGATCTCCTTTGTTTCCTTTGCCTTGTGCAAATAATAATATATTAATTCTAATAGTAATTCTCGCCCATTAGAACTAGATTTACCATTCTATCAAGTCGAAAGAAATTATTAAATGTGTGTTATTTTTATAATTGGCTAATAATAAATTATTAGCTCCGTTTTTAATCTATGCCCCAGCTATTTTTTGTATTCACCAATATGTATTTATTCATATATAATCATAAAATGTTTTTATTGCAAAAGGGCCGATAAAGGATCAAATATATTCTAATTCAACTTTGTTATTTAAGATTCAGGAAGGGCATGATGATTGGGGCATAATTAATATGATTTACAAATACTTTAAAATAATTTTAGTTAAAAGCTCATTTGACTTAAATTAAATTGATCAAGTCATCACGTAAAGTATTCTATATGGGTTTAGCATTCAAACGATGACTATCAAGTCATCATCTTCGAACGTTGCTGATGTAGGGCAATCTTCCGCTCCGTTAGGCTGGTTGGTGATAATATTTCTGTTATTTTAAATTATTGAGGAAGAAAGCACTTCCTCTCCTGTTCATATTAGTCAAAGGGCATAAGACTTGTCAGATGCAAGCCACCATAGGACTTTGATCATCGACTAGCTATCATCTTTCAATTTCATTTTCTAGCTCATAATTCGTCAGCACCATTGCCTCTCTATTCTGGTAAAACCCGCTCTAATGCTCGTAATTTGTGAAGAAGTGATTTCAGTTAAAGTCCAACAAATTCTCAGTTATCTCAAAGTAAATAAGTTTTCCAATAAAGATTAAAGTTATGCCCTAAAATATGTATCTTGCTCTTCACGAATGGATTTGCGAATGTGAAATAAATATCACATTCTTTCGTATAAAATTAGAGTAATAATTTCCTTTACTAATGAATACCTTTATCTGCCTTTTATTTCTTGTTGGGGCATAAACATAGACTTTCAAATATTGCGTAATATTCATTGGCATATAATAAGGACCGCCACTTGTATTATAATTATAAACTTTGTTTAAGGACTAGAATTAATTAATTTAATCTTTATTTACAATTCAAACAAAACAAATTATTATTATTAAATATTTTTTAAATACACTTGGTTTCTTAGTTCTTAATTCTTTTATAATTATTTTAATGTTAATACTCACTGTCTGTGTTGGCAACCCGAACATATATACACATGATTCAATTTAAAATTATTTTAGTCAGTTTATTATCAGATATTAATGTCAGTTCAGGGGTCTCTGATTCTCACCAACTGTTGAGCTAGTTTATTGGTGCATAGCACTGGGCCGTCGATTTAGATTTCTACTAATATGAGCTGTTGAGTTGGGTTTGAATTCAGTTTTATTCAGCTGACTTTGGATCCGACTTGCAGTTCTTTTGGTGGGTTTTTCGACTGGTACATGGTTATGTTTTTGGCGCCCAATGTACCAGTCGAAAAACCCACAAAAAGAACTGCAAGTCGGATCCAAAACAGCTGAATCAAACTGAATTCAAATCCAACCCAACAGCTCAGATTAGTAGAAATCTAAATTGACGGCACAGTGCTATGTGCCAATAAACTAGCTCAATGGTTGTTGAGGATCAGTGACCTCCGAACTGACATTAATATCTGATAATAAACTGACTAAAATAATTTTAAATCGAATCATATGTATATGTTCAGGTTGCCAACACAGACAGAGAGTATTAACATTAAAATAATTATAAAAGAATTAAGAATTAAGAAACCAAGTGTGTTTAGAAAATATTTAATAATAATAATTTGTTTTGTTTGAATTTTAAATAATGATTAAATTAATTAATTCTAGTCCTTAAACAAAGTTTATAATTATAATACGAGTGGCGGTCCTTATTATATGCCAATGAATATTACGCAATATTTGAAAGTCTATGTCTATGCCCCCAACAAGAAATAAAAGGCAGATAAAGGTATTCATTAGTAAAGGAAATTATTACTCTAATTTTATACGAAAGAATGTGATATTTATTTTCGCATTCGCAAATCCATTCATGAAGAGCAAGATACGTATTTTAGGGCATAACTTTAATCTTTATTAGAAAAATTATTTTGAGATATAATGAAGAATTTGTTGGACTTTAACTGAAATCACTTCATCATGAATTACGAGCATCAGAGCGGGCTTTACCAGAACAGAGAGGCAATGGTGCTGACGAATTATGAGCTAGAAAGTGAAATTGAAAGATGATAGCTAGTCGATGATCGAAGTCCTATGGCGGCTTGCATCTGACAAGTCTTATGCCCTTTGACTAATATGAACAGGAGAGGAAGTGCTTTCTTCCTCGATAATTTAAAATAACAGAAATATTATCACCGACCAGCCTAACGGAGCGGAAGATTGCCCTACGTCAGCAACATTCGAAGATGATGACTTGATAGTCATCGTTTGAATGCTAAAACCCATATAGAATGCTCTACATAATGACTTGATCAATTTAATTTAAGTCAAACGAGCTTTTAATTAAAATTATTTTAAAGATTTTAAATTTTTATTAATTTTTCCCCAAACCCCATTCCCCTCCCGAATCTTAATATTAAATAACAAAGTTGAATTAGAATATATTTTGATTCCTTTATCGGCCCTTTTGCAATAAAAACATTTTAAGATTATATATGAATAAATACATATTGGTGAATACAAAAAATATCTGGGGCATAGATTAAAAGTGGAGCTAATAATTTATTATTAGCCAATTATAAAAATAACACACATTTAATAATTTCTTTCGACTTGATAATTGATAGAATGGTAAATCTAGTTCTAATGGGCGAGAATTACTATTAGAAGTAATATATTATTATTTGCACAAGGCAAAGGAAACAAAGGAGATCATCGAGTCGAAAGATTATTGGCATATAATTAAAAATAAATGACATTAATAAATCACGCGATAAATATATATGTAATATAGTAAATGAACCGCTAAGTAAGAAAAGAGAAAGTTTAAAGACTAGAGATTGAGAGAATTTTTATAAATTTAAAAATAGCATAAATAAAAAGGGTTTCACAGAGTACTACATTTATAGAATGAAAAGAGCTTTTAAGGGAAGTGTAAAATAAAGTTCGGAAACTGGCCAGAAGGTTTAAGGTTCATTATGGAAATATATTACCCATTTCTTCCAGGGCTGGTTCCCTTAGTTTACATGTCTGGGTTGGTAAAAATGTAGGCATGCATTTGGTCAATTACTTGAACAGTATATTAATGAATTTTCACAATTTTAGCAGCATGATTGGTCTGGATAGAATTTAGCAGCTCCATTGAAGATTTTCAGGGGACTTCAGGAACCGATAGCCAGATTCCTGATGTTTAACCCCTTACTATGATCAAAACACTATTTAAAATGCACAGAGTTTACTGCACTTCTCTACAACAAAGATGGCTTTTTTCTCTCCAAACTTTTCAGAGCTATATATACTGTCCTCTGATGCCTTCAGGCTAGAGCTTCTTTCATTATCAATGTTTTTAGATTTACTGGTTGTTTTTAGATACATTCCTTCGATAAGGCTTTCAAACTCATTAACTTGAATTCATTTTCTAATTAGAAAATGAATTCTTAAAATCAGAAAATGATTTTAATTAGGAAATCCTTATCTTTTTTTCTAATTAATAAAACTTTAACTGTTGTTTTTGGAAAGGGAAAATCTGAAAGCTTATCGAAAGAATGTAGCTTTTAATCATTAAAACTTTAACAAATTATTTAAAAGTAAAAAACAAATAGTCCCGATGCAATGAAACTTTCGAACAATTATATATATTTAAATATTTACAAATATATACACACAATCCACACAGTTGTAATATATATAAATTCATGAATAATTTTATCATGAATTTAAAGAATTAATTTTAATACGCATTTATAAAATAAGTTTCCTTTATGGAAATTAGCGTGGATTAAATGTATAAAGCCCCATTGCATCGGAAATTTAAGGTTAGTACTAGGGTTTGAAGTGGGCTTATGGCTAGATGTCATGAAGCTAGGATCGAACTCAGATCTGACTGCTTCAATATATATTAAAAGAAATGGTTTTATTTAAATTATTTCATAATTTCTTTATAAAAAATTAAATTGTTTAAAAACAGTTATATTATTTAGGATCAATTTATCTTATTTTGTCTGAAAGAGTTACAGAGTTTCATTTGACCTTTCAGGCTGATATCAAGAGTTAATGAAAAAGATATGAAATGGTAAGGGTTGACATAGTCAAGGGGGCATGTGGAGGAATAAGAACAAATGATCATTAATTACATTGTAATTAACAAGACATAAAGGTAATTTTGGGAACCAGACTCAATAATAAATTTAGAAAAAAATGGTCAATTCACAGAAAAGATGTAACACAGACCATTAATGGAATGCAATTATAACTGACCAGGTATTTTTAGTAACAAAAATATGTGACATCATTAGATAGAGCACATATATAATCTGTCAATAAGAAAGGAAGGGAGAATAAACTTGATTGCTTGTTACAAACGAGCATTATTTTGTTTTATATATTTGAAAGTTTCTAAAACCTGATGGCAGGTTAAAGATAATTTGCTGGGGATTCCAGTGGCCCATCCAGGTAACCTATGCATATCAGAAGAATTTGAATCTAAAGTAACATCTTATAACTGATTGCCAAATATAAAGGAAGAAACTTATTATTTCACATGTGCTGCTATAAAATAAAATGCTGAAATTTGTGAAACCATGCCATTTGCTGAATTTGAATCAAAACAAAGCAAAATGCTAAAATATATGGAAGGCAGAAATATCCATCTATCTATCAAAAGTAATTATACCCAGAAGAAATGAAGAAACCATCTCAAGGATAAAAGAATCCCTGTAGAAGCAAGTTATTTCATCATCATCATCGCAGTAAAAAGAATTGCAAGCCCAAGTCAAAAATAGGACTGTTCCAGTAAACCACTATATATATATATATATATACAGATGTTACATATTGGTGTGTGGCTGATTTCAAATTCTAAACCATCAACAAGCTGACTTTAAAATGAAATTCCTTGGACTCTTTGAAACTGTCATTACATCAGAGGGGAACAGAAAAATTGGTAATATCAATTTTAATTATATTTGTATCAGTGACTATTAACAAATCTTTTTAATAATAAATCCATTTATTTCTCTCTTTAAATCTTAAAATGAAAATCAATTAGAGATTTTCAATAATAATAAATATTGTTCTATTGATATTATATATCCTTAGATTATTACATGTAACCATTTATAGGTGTATTTTATTTTTATAAAATGTGTTTATTGTGTATTGATTCAATATTATAAAATATGTTGTTTATATTGTATGTAAAAAAGGGTTTAATAGTTTTTTATTCATAATGGAAACTGACACATATACACACATACCTAGTAATATAATTATGCTTACATGTATATTTGTTGAGCATGAATGCTAAAAATCAGAAGAAATTTAGCATTAGGAGAGATGGATTTTTAAAGTAGTCAATGACCTAGATTGGTGAAAAGGAAGATATGTAATTTGAAGCTGATTTCTCTAAATGTTCTTATCTCTATGATCTAACCAACCTTTCTCTACTCATTTCTTTTTAATATTATGTCTAAATTTATAAATATAAAAATATATGTTAGATGTGATAAGCAAGTATGTGCATGCATATAGTGTTTATTTTTTTAAAATAAAATGTTTTTAGGATATTTTTATTTATCCACTATAGAAATTAATGCACACACATCATACTATATGATATGAACATTGAGTTTATGTTTCATTAAGGGAAATGGGGAATATCTTTGGTATTATTATTTAAATGTAAACAATTTATCATTATTAATTATGATAATATTAAATAGTGCTATCACACTTATAATGTAAACCTGTATAATTAATATCAATTAGTCAATTAAAAAGACTGAGCGCTTTCGAGAAAATGTATTTCTCATAATCATAGCCTGTTATGACTCATTTGTTGGAATCATTCTATATGTATAATATGCAAACTCTATGCAAATGAGTCAATTAGCCCATCTTTTGATATAGCAAAACATGCTTCTTTACAATTAATGGTGAAGGAGTCTTCTTCTATGAAGTAAGCCTCCTTTATTTTATGCTTAACATCGTGCTTCTCAGTACAAACCAATTTTGCAGATGCGGGTTCGAATTTGTGTCATGATTAAATTTTCTATCTGTATTATTAATAAATGTTAATTTGTTTTTATTAAAAGAGGTGTAAAACTTTCTTAAAAGTTAAGCATTGTCTTGTCATATTAATTGTGATCATTCATCATCACTGATAAATGTCAATCGTTAAGTCATAATTTAAATATAATAATATTTTGGGTAAATGATTATAGGTTGATAAAAGATACATTTTATGTTGTGAGTTAGTTCTAAAGCTGTAGCTGGAAGTATCATTATCATCATCATCTTATTAATCAATAGTCTAAATGAATGTGTTTAATGGCCATATGAATAATGGTTTTCACTGTATTTATTTATTATTTGTGAGCCATCATAAGATAATGACTACCATCAAGATCATCAAATGTCACACAAGGTTTAGTGAATTGCTACTGATAAACCTATAGTGTTTAATACAAGCTAGTAAGACTTATGATAGTGTTAAATATGCACTTGTGCTATTAAAGTCTTATATAATAATTTTGTCTGATGATTTATTTGAACAATTAAATAACAAGGATGTTTCCCCCTTGGTATTAGTGCAAATATAATATGGTTATAAAGTAAATCCTACACATTGTTATAAATAGTGTACTCACTGAGGTTCAAACCCTATATGCAGTGCCTTAAGCCCACCTAAATACACAGAAGGGAGATGAGAAGAATACAGGCTAAATATGTAATATTTAAATACAGGTATATTACATATATTTTTAATCTAGATTTAATTAGAAGGGATTAGATGAGCTTAAGGTCCTGCATAGGAGGGGTCAGAATGACTTACATTTCACATGGGTATAACAACAAAATTGGCAAACAAGGGCTTTGAACATGCCATCACAAGATTTTTAATGATAAGGAAGGCTGAAGAGTTGTGAAGTAGAGAGGATTGATACCTGTCCATTAAAGTTTGAAGAATTGCTATTTTAATATAAACCAAGCACTGATTATATATATGTGTGGGAGATGATGGTCTGGACCAACTGATGAGTGCTGGTTGAGCACAAAATATGTATTTCAGAGATCATTTATTTTTTTCACATGTATGTGGTTGTGTGTGTCAGTTATATAAGATGAGATGATCTCTAAAGTGAGCTTGAAAATCTGAGTTCAAATCCCTTATAATTACATCTAGATTAAAAGTATATATATAATTTGAATTTAAAAATTACCTCATTTTAAAATTGTATGGCTTTTCAATATGTATAAATTTCAATATTGTGCATCTGCATGTTGTTTCATGCATGCTATGCATTTTAGTTCAGTTGAATTGACAGTGACAGCATCATGTAGGAGTGTTCATGTGTTCATTTATGTTAATGTGTTTTTATGGTAAGTTATAAGTATTTAGAATTCTAGATTATTATAGTTATTGATTTAGATAGTACAAACAAAAAAGTACAAAACATCAGTTTCGGTTATATGTTATATTGAAAACTTTCACACACAAAAGGCATATCCTTTCATTATTACCTATTGGTTATTGTTAAAGTGAATATGATTTTAATTGCTTCTGAGTTTTTTTAAAACTCAACATTAATACTGATATATCAACCATTACTCATTTATTTAAAAAAATTACTTGAAGTATTTTTCAGAGATTCTTTCACATCTTAAAAATATACTCATGTAACTTTTTAAAAGAAACATTTTTGTACATATATATATATATTTTTTTAATTTTTTGTTGAAGTTAATTATTAACTTTATTATTTGTTTTCTGAACTGTAAGTTAGAGTGCTGAATATGAAGTGAATCGATGATTATTTTTCCAAATTTGGATACAAACAAAAAGATAAAAAAGGCTTTAGAAACATTTCCTAATGCAAGTAACGAGATTCCAGTTGCTTCAGTTTATGAAAATGTAACAGTGAACAATATGGTAGCAGATAAACAAGACACAAAAGATGAAAACAAAATAGATGCCTTAAATTTATGCTTCAATATTGGAGCTTTTGAATGTAAACACACCACTATTGATCTGGAAGAATTTTTGGGTACCAGATGCCAATTACAAATTCCCAGAATGTGATTGTAACCTTAAATTTCAGTATAAGTGGCTGCAAGAATTCCAGTGGTTGGCCTACTCTCAAGATCATGAAGGGGCATATTGTAAATTTTGTTAGGTTTTTGCAGTCCATTTTGATGTAGATAAAGGTAGTACTAGGAAGCAAGTCACTAAAAAAGTGAAAAAAGCTAAAGAACTATTTCAAAATCTCATAAGCATGTCATCCAGGAAGTATCAAACTTTTTAGCAGTTTTTAAAAATAGAACAGACGATGTTACAAAACAAATTGATAAAGGAACACAATCTCAGATTGAATTGAATCGAAAGAAGTTAAAGCCTTGTGAAAAAAGGGGCTGCCTCTAAGAGAATACAGGGATTCTGGATCTTCTGAAAACAATAAGGAAAATGAGGATTATAGAAATATATATAAATTTAGAGCTTTATTGATGTTTTACATTGAAACAGGATATCAGTTTCTTCAAATGCATTTAGAAACAACTGATAAAAATATGGCTTTTTTAAGTCCCAGAGTGCAGAATGAAATCATAGATATGTGGAAACAGTTTAATATCAAAACTTGTAAAACCTATTAAAAACTCTTTATTTCTTTCTTTCCTTGCAGATGATCAACAGATATATCGGAATTGGACAATTTTCGATAAACATCAGTTATATTGATCAAGTTAATGGCATATTTTTATTCCTAAAATTTGTATATATCTGTGATACTTATAAAACTTCTTTATTGCAGATACTAATTTGATCTCAATAACTTGCTTGGTATGGGATTCAACTGGTCAATTTAATGGCTGTGCATTGAAAGTAAGAGAAATATTCCCACGTGTATTTATGCACTCTTCTTGGCATTAGAAATTGTTTAGGAACTATATACTCAATTATAACTTTTTTTAGAAAATTGCCAAAATGGGAATCTGTGTTGCGGAAAAACATTGAAAAAGTAAATTCGGAATCAAAAAGTAAGATACTGATAAAATTCCATGAAATGAGATGGATTGAATACTTAGATGCACTTTCACTCCATTGTCAAAACTGAAGAATTTACAGACAGTGAAGCACTTTCACTTTTAGATTGATTATAAAAATACCAGTCTTTATAATTGGAATGTGCATTGCTAATCACATATTCTCACTTTCCTATGGATTAGCTGTACTCCTGCAACTAAGGCAAAGTGATTTGAAAACCTATGTTCATTTGGGTGAAATTTGGAAACAGAAATTCAAGAATTACATTCGAAATTTACTGATATTTTTAAAAATGCTGAGGAAATTGTGCTATCATCAGGTGCCTGTGTGCTTGAAATTCCTGAAAGAACTGCAAAGCAGACACAGCAATAAAATATTGAAATTAATAGTCCAGAAGAGTATTACAGGATATCATTTCTTCCACTGTTTCTTGATTTGTTTACATCTAAATTCACAAAAGATTCTTACAGTGTAGAAAAATTTTGAAGAGAATAGAAATTTTTCTTTCCCAAAACATGAAATAAGTAGCATATGACAAAATCCTTTTATTTATAGAAGCTATCAATGAACACTGGTCAGGTGATATTACCTGCAGTAAAGAAGCATTCTTTTGGCAAGGTGAAGATGTAGAGGCATCATTGTATTGATCAAAAATATCTTTCAATGGATTTCATCCATTGCTTGAATATTTGCAACTCTCATTTATATCCTATGATTCCCAGTATGTTAAAGTTTTGCAACTTTACCTGTAACAACAACCACAGCTAAACAATATTTTTCTACATTACGTAGAATCAAGACTTACTTACAGAATAGACATCAGAGCAGAGATTGAATGACTTAGCTAAAATAAATATTCATCAAGGATTGTGTGCTTCTTTAGATGCTGAAGAAGTTTTAGACACTTTGGTGAAGTGCCTAAGAAGTGTTATACTTTTATAATTATTCCTATTTCCAATAAATAGGATATTTTGGTGATATTAAATTTTAAAATTTTATATGTAGAATATGATATTAAAATTTTTTTAAGCTTACTTAACCTACTAAAATAACACATTCAATTCCATTTTTGTTTTTATTAACTTCAGTCTGACAAAAATTTACTCTCAGTAAATGCCATATAAACAAAAACAAAAAGCATGGTACCAATACAAAGCCATAAATATTAATATTAATTAAAAATGAGCTCAGAAAAATAAGAAACTAATCCATCTGGTTATTTCTCCAGAAAACTAAATTTCTAAATGATCAAGAAAGTCTTTTTAAACCTCTGTTTGTCTGATTATAGGCCATTTTAAAGAGATGCCACTTTAGCAGGAAAGAAATGCTGTGTACAGCAAGCAGTGTTAAAATTAAATTTATTTAAATGTTGAAACATCATCAAAATAAGTTTATATGTAATCTGATAGTGGCAGAACCAGAAAGCCAAACTACAGCGAGAATCATCTAAGCAAGTATGTCAATCATCTCTAAGCTAATATCTTTTGAATTACAATATAAATAATTAGAAACATTCATATTCATTAAATTCTTTTCTCAGCTATAAATATTTAGTAATTTTCACATTTGGAATTGAGATAACTCGTGCTAATATTATGGACACCCTATAGAAATAATGTTATCTGAAGTCGGTAACTATACCAAACAAATCTGAATCAGAAAATGTTATTTTAGCTGGTTATTATTATTTTTTAAATATACTTGTTATATAAATATTTACAATTTATTGTTTATATTTTATTATTATTATTTTTAAGTCATATCTTTCCTCTTCTACCAAGGACAATATTATTCTGCTTTTTATTTTTAAATATATCAAAATATAGCTAAGATTAAAAAAGCAAATCATACAGTTAATCTTTAGAGTTGTAATAACAAATGTTCCTATGGAATAGAATTGAATTCTTGTTAAGCACATTGAAAAAATAACATATAATTTTTGTCCATTATTAATCACTTGCATATATATAATATAAAAACATAATAACAGAATATATACTTCAAAATTAATTTTCCAAACCTAGCATACTTTCAATGAGTTATTTATACTCATAATGATAAAAACATTTTACTGTTGAATAATATTTTTAAAAAAACATTTGTTTATTTATTTGATTGCTATTGGCTGTCCGATTCATCACGTGTTCATACTTGGAGTCTAGCATAATATAATGGATATGAAATATGTATATTGGAGATCATTTATCCTTTCCACATATGTGGCAGTTATCGAGATAAATGGATGGCTGAAGGAAGCTTGAGTGTCTGTGTTCAAATTCCCTATATTACATCTAGACTCCAGGCTATGTAAAATATACTTATATTTAAAACATTACAAATTCAGCTTGTATCCTGTCCAATCCTCTTCTGTGTATTTAAATGGATAAGGTCTTATATATGAGGGGTCAGAGTGTTATATGTGAGGAGTCAGAGTGTCTTAAGGCCAACATGAGCATGACAATAATATTGGTATTAACAAGGGAATTGGGCATTACATTGTCAGATTTTCAATGGTATGGATGGCTGAAGAGTTAGAGGGTGGTGTATATTAAAGTGTGAAAAATTGCTATCTTAATATAAACCAAGCACTGATTATATATATGTAGGAGATGATGATCTGGATTAACTGATGAGTGCTGATTCAGTGTGAAATATGTTTATTGGAGGTCATTTATCTTTTTCACATGTGAGTAGTCATGTGTATTAGTTGTATGAGATAGCATTGATGGGCTGAAGGGAGCTTGAAAGTCTGTGTTCAAATCCCCTATTTATAGCTAGATTCCATATATGTAAAATATACTTGTATTTAAAATATTATATATATATATAGGCTCCAATTGGCTAAATCCCTGACATATATGATAATATAATAGTCGATCTTATTTAACTTTTGTATTGTTGATTAATTAATTTAAATTCATATGTGTCCTAAAATCCACATTGAACTTCTCTGCATATATCACTCTAATTTTATTTTCAATGCCCATTACATATAACAAAGATATAAATTTCTTATCAGTTCTAATTTTTTCATTTTTGAACATATTTATTTTAAAATTCTCTACATATCAGTATATATATATCAGTTTTACTGAAACCAGGTTTTAACTTATAAAAAATATACAATTTTAAATTCTTTATTTTATCAGACTTTAGCTTACATAAATAATTATTTTGCATTAAAATAATTATTTATTTTCATTTGAATTTGGTAATTGAGCAATTGGAAATTTATACTTCTGATATGGCAAAGGGTGGTTTCAGCAAAGCCAACAGTTATCAATGATATGAAATGGATATATTAGCCATGTATTCTAAGTATTGGAAATACAATTGTAATAATATGTGCAGAAAAGCTTAATGTAATCTCTAGGACACCTATGAATATGAATATATTAATCAATAAAACAAAAGAGAAAAATTGGCCTGATATATTATAAATATTGTGAGTATAGGCAATTAGACTACTCATATGTATACTATGGAGAAATGAAGGTGAATTTAATTAACATATGAATGTCTAATATATTGCATGGCAAGAGATTGTGATTACAAACAAATTTACTTTTGATAAAATAATTTTATACAATTATCACCGACTAAATTGTGGCATGATAAATAGAACTACAATCCTTTGCTGTACCTGCTCATAAACAGATTAAATAAATAACTATTTACTAACATATTTTATTAGATAGGCAATGAATAATAATTAACTAAAGATTAGTTTAATGTTCATACTTATTCTTTCAGCATCAAAAGTTCACATTGAGTCTTTACATATTATAGTGGACGAAGGTTTAAATGGCCATTTATTAGAGTGATTTGGTAATAATTTAAACTTAGTTTAATGGCGGATTTTTCCTGTAGCACTAGATATCAGATTTTTATTTATCTCAGGTGGATACATAGTGGACATGCATTCGGGTAGTTTCTTCAATTGTTGATGGCTTCTTTTTCAGGACTCTGTGATGGGTTTTCAGCTTGACATCTTCCAGTTTGCCAGAGCAAGGTAGACAATGGCTTCTCTACTCTTGTTTGGTAGATCTATGCAGCTGATTAATTAACTGACTCACAGAATAACAGCAGCATAAGAATAATGGCAGAAGAGTAGAATCCTGGGAGCAGACTAGAATTATCTTCTGAACAAATTGTAAGCACTGTTTATATTTGTTGGAGTTTGCTTATCATAAAATTTGTATTCATTGCTCATATCGATCCTTTGATCTATTGGCTATAGATTACTTCAGAGAATCCACTATGACCTGCTGCTTATTTGCCCAATAACATATTTGCAAGTTCTTATCTTTAAGTGGAAATAACAACATTTTTAATTAAATTGTGTCAATTATTTATCTCCTAAATTTAATCTATCTATTTACAAGCATTTTAATTACTTTTTCTTAGAATGTCATTTCTTCTTTTAATTATCGTTAAAAGAAAAACACCTTTTGCTTTAATTTACTTTTAAGCTAAATTTAGAATTAATTAGCTTTTACAACTTTTTAGAAAATATTTTATTTAACTTGATTTAACAAAATTATTTTATAATTACTATACAGTATACATTTATCTGTGGTATAAACATAACTCTTAACTTTTAAATTTAAAACTTCTTCATGATTTTTAACTTTATCAACATAAAGTATATATATATGTGCAGATATATAGCTTCATTATGGACAATCTCGATCTGACCTTTAGTATAGTTAGTATGTAAAATATTGACTAATTTTCTCTTCTGCTTGGATAACGGTGCGATTTCAAGTTTATTAAAATAAATTATATTTAAAAATATATAATAATCGCCATATTCATTATACTGAATCATTTAAAATTAGATAAAAAATATCATGATTAGTAATTTTAAAACTACTAGTTGCAATCTTAAAAATTGAAAGATTCCATATATCACCATGCCATCAAATAATGGATTAGTCCAGATTCCATTCTATTTAGATACAATGAGCATCATTGCCTATTGGCTTGTTCTTGCCATTGGATATGCATTATGTATCTGTATACACATTGATCAGTGGTGATGAATGCTCAATCCAATCTAGATAAAATGGAATCTAGACTAATTCATTATTTGATGACAAGGTGTGATAAGATGATACAAATGGGATCTCTGGGAAGTTTTATAATACGATGGTAATATATTAGCTCTAAAACTTTTGAATTTTTGTTTTAGAAATATAATCAATATAATTGTTTTGTCTAATCTTTTAATCATTCAAATATATAAAAATAAAATATGTAGAAATGATTTCAGTAGTTATCCTGGAATGTTGTCCATTGCAGTAAAAGTTCTGTCAATAATTTTTTATTTTGAATAGATTGTAAATAAAGGATTACTAGATACCCATACAGATGTTAAAGAATATAAACTTGATTTGTATTGGTAGGAAACATAAAAAAAAAAGGTATGACAGAGATACAATTTGTATATTGCTTTTATCTAATAAGGTAATTATATTTGATTCAGTAAATGTAAAAAAATTGTGGCAGAATGTGAACATAGATTATTGTTGCATTACTTATATTGATAAAAAACATATACTTTAAATAAAGACTGGTATTAAACAAATATATGTATTAGTATTAGCTTCATTTTCAATTTTTATAACAATAATCTTGTTATTCATTAGATTAGAGATTATCCATAATGAATAATATTTCTGTAGTGTAATTCTCATTCTAATGAGTGACTAATAAAAATTATTAATATACTTTCAATAAGTGATTTGTGTTAAAGTTGTGAGGGCTGCACATTTGACACATCAATTAAACTGTAGTAATTTGCTATCTATATAGGGATATTGGATGAGCAGGCACTAGATGGGGATTTTATGCAGAAGCCTGCTAACATCTATTGATTACTCTGGCTTGCACTGAGTGGCAATACATTTAGAGACTTTTGCCTCTTTTAATAACAGTTATGAGCAAGCATAGGAAATGGTAATCATCTGATGTTTATTGGCTATCTATATATACTGAACAATGATAAATATGTGTAAGAGATTGTGATCTGGGCCAACTGGTGAGTGCTGGTTCAGCATAAAATGTGCATCCCTGGGATCATATTTTTTTCACATGTGTTTGATCATATGTTTATGATTACATCCCTCCACAAGGTGTTAAAAGTAGATCAGAAAACATTCCTTCCTACCTTGCCTGAGAGCAGTGTAAGGAAAATTACACTACAGAAATATTAATTATTAATCTTGTTATGACTCAACTTACCTTCATGTAATATATTTGTTCAGATTCATTATTAACTTAATCAGATTTGGTACTCATCGCTATAGACCAATGGATATATGAAAAAATAAAATATAACTAATGGCAGAAACAAGCCAATAGGTGATGATGCTCAGTGAATCCAAAAGTTTTTATTACGAAAGGTGATCTGGCTTTAAATAAGGTGTCCCTTTGGAGTTAAAATCAAACAACAACAAATAACTGTCACAGTTAAATGGCAGTATGCATGTTGTCCTCAGTATTGTTAAAACAATGAGGTAAGTTCAGGTTGAACTAAAAGCTGCTAGGAAGGCAAGTTGTCACAGCACAACTGAAAGTGTTACCATAGCTATACACGAGACAAGTTGCCACAGTACAACTTGAAATTTTAGAAACACTTAGAAGTGTATATGAAGTCATTGTTTCAACAGGTGCATTGCAGCTCAACATTATATCTAGAAACGCATCAGGTGAAAGATATAACAGGTTTTATATAAAATATATTGTAAATACTTATTGTATATAAGCTTAATAAATTTTTAATTGTATTTGTACAAGTTCATGTTTTTTCTGAGTATATATAAACACGACAAATGTAGACCAGTTTATAGGCAGCTTTATGAAGCAATAACAGATATAATACAGATGTGATGGTGGTGTTAATTTGATCCAATTACAGACAAAAAGAAAAAAAACATCATTTACTTTTAGCTTCTAGGTTTTCATTATTCATGCTAATTCAGAAGAATGATCTACAGATCGATCGATAATATTTTCCATGTCTGCTATAAAAAAACGTTACTAATTAATGTTCAAACAATTATAAAAAAAAAGCCAATAAACATCACATGATCACTATTTCTTATGCTTGCTCTTAAGTGGAGATAAAAGATGGCTGCTGGAGGGTTGCATTAGATCCTAAGATCTAGGTGCAGTGCTCTCAGATCCAAGGCTCCTCACTGATGAAGGTCACAAGCCAGAAACTAGTCTGGGGATATTGGAAGAGTAAGCACTAGATGGGGATTTTATGAACAAGCTTTGTGGCATCCATTGATTACTCTGGCTTGCACTGAGTGGCATTACATATAGAGAGTTTTGCCTGTTTTTATAAAAGAAAAACATTAATCAACTTTTGTTTTTGATGGCTATTACTATATATATATATATATATTGTGCCCTTATCTATAGGTCATAATAAGGTAGAAAGGTCAATTACTAAAAAATTTTAAATTTTAAGATATGTTTGTATGATATATAAATAATAGTAGGATAATTAGATTTTATAGTACAATTTAAAGCTGAAAATACCTGGTATATAAAAATGTAAAGGATTATTTAAAGGAAAACAGTTAAATAAAGCTTAATGATATCCTTGCTTATGGTTGTAAAAGCTGGCCATATAAAATAATACAGCTATAAATAGTTAAAAGTATGTTAATAATTTGAGTGTAATATTTTAAAACTAATAAATTAAATAAATGCTAGATGTAGTGTTATAAGTATATTTAATAGTCAAAATTAATAGAGTATATTTTAAAATAAACTTTGAGATGATGAGAATTATATTTAGTTCAACATTTTAAAATTATTTTCCAAATTTTTTATAAAATATATCAGTTTTGGTAATTTTGACCGAGACGTAAATTAAAAATCATCTGATAAAGTTAGTAATCACGTGACTGTATATTATATACCTTCACACACACTTGTTAGAATAATAAAAAAGTTTGTGAATTATGAAACTAAATATAGTTGCTATCAATCCTTAAAGTAAATGTTGAAATATTAAATATTATTTTAATAATTGTTTTAAGGTTTAAATAATTTTGATAAAACTATAATTGAATTTAAAAATACTAGTCTAAATAATATTTAAGACATGACGTCATCAATTCTTTATTTTAAAAGTCTAATCTGTTATAAAACTAAAATGTGTAAATTTGTTCGCGCTAAAAAGACATTAACCAATCAACGAAGGTAATTTGGCAGACAAAATATAAGAATTAGACGGAGCGGGAAAGAAGAAGTAATGTGTAAGTGAAAGAGAGAGTAACATATTTTTTTAGCTGATAACACCGTAGCTAGAAAAGTGATATAAATTTAAAATTTTGTATTTATTTTAAAAGTTCTTTTTAACATATAATATTTTGACTGCCTCTACATGGATTGCTAATTTTAAAAGTTATCTTACCAGGATATTTTATTCGAGTTTAACCAAAACCCTACAGTAAAATGGAAGTACAAGGAAAAATACCTAAAAATATTGCTAAGGGAAAAATATTTGGAAAGTGCCTTAATACAGCTTTATTTATGCTCAACCAGAAACTTATTATTGTCACTCAGAGAAATATAATTGGGACGCTATATGAAAACTTAAAAGAGAACTTACTTGCCGTCAGGAAAAAATTATGACGCACAAATTTTATAAGGCTACTTTGAAGTTATTTTATTCTTCTCTATGGAAAAATTTAATATGCTTTTTTATTATAAAGAAAAATTATGTAAATGTATAATGAAGAAAGAGTGTTTATCTTTTAAAAAGAAACATTATAAAAATATATTACCAGAAGTTTCAAGGAAAGAAAAAAGTTATAGAATAATATGGAAGAATTATCGTGTTTTGTGGAAGGGAACCGAAAAACTTTATCTAAGAGGAATTAGAAAAATATTATAAAGTATTCATTGGAGGAAAGGCTTGATTTAAAAAATATAAAATTCAATTACTTAATGAAAATGGATCCATGGAAACCGAAAAAAAATTTTATTGAATATTTAAATATAAGTACCTAAAAGATGCATTGTAAAAGTCGCGCGGGAAAATATTAGCAGACAATATTAGAAGAGAATATGGAGACGTTTTTTTTTTCTTTACAGGATAAATTTGATATCATGAATTAATGATTGTATTCAATATTGTGAAAACCAAGGATTGTCGTCTATGAATATTTATTAAACAGAGTAATAATTGTTTTGCCTTAAAATAGAACATTAAGTGACTGAAGAAGAAATAATATACATTTTTTTTTAGCTTTAATGTGAACGATTTTCAAGAAAATTCGATAAAGAAGTACCGTAAATATAATTTAAATATTTTTTACTGATTATATTTAAATATAAAATGTTATGTAAGATTAGGGAAAACATATAAACATAAATTTTAGTAATATTAAAATCTAAATATAGTAACTTGATAGAGTTATAAAATATTGTTTTAAAATCTACAAGAATCCATGGGATGGTGAAGCCTACGGAATGCGATCGAGAAGATAAAGATCGTTTGGTAATTTTGATATTTATTTGTAATGCATAATATATTTTTTTTTTAGATCATCTATTGATTAAGAATGATGTGTGAAAGTTTAAATTCTATGTACACATTTTATACAACATTTTAAAACATATTATGAGATAGGAGTAATTCTGAATATGCATGCAATAAGTTATTTAAAGTATAATTAATAATATAATTTAACAGAACAATTGTGTGATTCTTTTGAACTTTCATATGATAAAGTATTCAGATATTTTAAAATAGTTTGTATATGATAAAATATACGAGGAAAGTAGTAAAATGATTTTCTTATAGAACAGTGGAATAGTTTTTGAAATAAATGAATTTTGTTATTGTTAGAAAGGCAGATAGGTATTTGTCGATGTACCGTATAGAAAAATCTTGAGAAATAAGATCGGATAGTGACTTGGAAGTACTAGTGGAGAGGAAACCAAGATGATGTTTTTGTTAAGAAATAGGAAAAATAAAGTATTTGGATCAGATTTAGTTTGTGTGATTTCAGTATAGTTAACCAAGCCCTATGACTGAACACATATAGTTTGGACAGTGTTTTTTGTATATCGTTAAATTTTTTGATGTTATAATAAAGCTGAAGGAATAGCTTTAGCATCACTCCTATAATAGAGGTTGGTAGACAGGTAAAGGTCACTCCTCTATAGTGTCTTTTAAATTCACTGTGCCATTATTGTCAAGGTTTATGATGAGTAATATTCTAGTTATATTTTGATCCTATGCATCTATCTTCGCTATCCTTATTTCGTGAATCTGCATCGTCAGAAAGATATTTTCAAAGAAATAATGAATAAAATAGAACTGAAGATATGTTATCGTTTATGTAAGAATAGTTTATTTGCTGGAATGTCTAGAATTGTGTAATTTTAAAATTGAAAGTCCAAAATATCATAAAGAGAGAAAGAATCATATAATACAGTTTAAAATTAATTCGGAAATGAATATAAGATTTTTTAAAAAGAGAAATCTAAACAAAGTTTTTTTTTTTATAAGTGATAATAAAATTTGAATGTTTTAAATAACATTTAGAAAATAAATATTGCATATTTATTAAGAAAATAATTCAATAATGTGTAATAAACATATATTTGTGCATGGTGTGTGAATAGTTGTAATTATCATCCGAAGTAAGGCTTGAATGAATATATTAGGATTGACAAACATCGGATAATGAACAATAAAACCTAATACCGAATGTAGAAGAATGTTTTGAATTTGTAGGATTTCATACAACCAATATAAAACTAGAATTTTATTGTTTTGTAGAATGTTTAATACTAATGTAATTTTGTAAAAAATATAATTTTAATAATAGTAGGGATACAAAGTGTTAATGATAATCATAGGAGAAATGCATTTTGTAACAAGCTAACCATAATAAGAAATCCAATAATAATAATACTGTATTTTCTTAAGCATTTAAAAGATAAGAGTTAACTAGGAAAATAAATAGAAGTTTGATTTTTTTTTATAAACTAGTAAACTAATTTGTGATAGGAGAGTAAGGATATCCAATGTACATAATTTAAAATATTGTTATTTATTTATGTTATTAATAAACTTTGTTTTAAATTTATTTTAAAGTTTTGTGTCCTCGTTGTTATTTCTCCACATGGATGCATGATATCACGATACATTTATAATTGAAACAGACATATAGTTTTTGCACAAAAGATAAACATAAAAGTGTTATAATAATTTTGAGAATTTATTGGTATGTTAAAATTAAAAAAACCTTAATTTTATATTATTTATTGGTCATAAGTAGGTTGCCACAATATTACATTAAAATATATGCTAATGTTGCCACACGTATTCTGTTGTCAGATTATTAAAATACTATCACGTACGTATTTATTTACTTCATTTAGGAAGAAATAAGATTATATTATATTATTATTGTTATTATTATTTTATTATTGTTAGTTGCTGTGTAGTAGATTATGACATAAAATTCCCTTTTCATAGTTTACTACCGTAATTTTAAATCAGTTAGAATACAAGTTATGAACCTGAGATTTTCTTTATTTTATTTATGTTACTTCATTTTATTTAATTGAGCTAGATTCTTATTACAAAGAATATTAAGACATGATTATTATTTTAATCGTAGTGAATAGAGCTTAGAAAGTCGTAAGAATACTATGAGTTAGTTATTTGATATAGTAAAAAGGGAATAGTGTTCTTATGCCATTGAGATAGTATCATGTGGATAATATCTCAATGTAGTCTATCTCGTTCCCCGTATCGTCACTCCATGTCTCATGAAAATAGTAAATATTTGTTAATTCATTTAAAAAATATAACCGTATTTGTATTTTAAAAATTAGAGCTAGTAATCATTTTAATTAATGCTGAATATTTCATTTATTTATTTGGTAACTGAGCTAGAACCCAGAATATATATGCGTAATAATTTTAAACAATATAATTATGTTAAGAGGACGAGCGGTGGGGGAGGTTAGATTGTGATCGCCCAACGTGGGGCACGATGTGTAGTTGGAACTACAATCGATAGGTTGGATTCAACTAACAAGGTTAAATTTTGCTTTTCCAATGAGACTGCACGATGTGTAGTGGAGTTACATATAGTTTAGTATTTGAATTTGTTCATGTAAATCGGGAGATTGTCAATAGACATATTTTACAGAAGTAGATAATTTCATATTTGATTATAGAAATAATTATTAGGATTTAGTTATTAAAGTAAACTAAGTATTTGTTATTAAAATAATTTCAATTTTATGTGGTAGATAATCTGATTGTTTAAAAAATCGTACTATACTATTGTGGATCAATTGACAAATAAAATTTAAAATATGCATATGTGGCTAACGATTATTGGTATTTAATATGACCATGTCAATTATTGAAGTATTATTGAAAAATATATTTGAAAGTGTTTTGAATTTGTGCAAAATATTTGTGAATCATGCATGTGGGAAATGACGTTGTGACACATATAATTTTAATTGTTATTGTTAGTATAATTAGTTAGATAGTATAGGGGTGTAGAAAGTATTGTCTATAGTTATTGTGGGTGATGGTTGGATGAGATAAAAGAACTGGTAAGAAACTATTTTATGAGAAGTTAATAGTAACATATTATTGCGATATTAAATTTTGAGGAAAAAGTATTATAAAGAAAAAAATGGATAATCAAGATAACAGTTCAGTAGAGGAAATATCTGAATTCATTGTGGATAGTAGTTGTGAGGAGGAAAGGGTAGCGGAAGAGACCATTAATATAGAAACAATTACGAATATTGTACAAATTGCAGATGATGAAATAAAAGGAGAAGAAAAGATTAGGGAGTTAAAAATAGAGGAAGAAGAAGTAGTCTCACATAAAAGAGATGTAGATAGCTTCTTATTGTCTCAAATAGCACTGATGATGAAAGAGATGCAAGAAGATATTAGAAAAAATAAAGAAGAGATTAAAGAAGAAATTAATGAGAATATAAGTAGAAAATATGAATCTCTCAATGAAAATATAGGTAAAAATAGAGAAGAGTGTAATATGAAATTTGAATATCTCAATGAAAATAATAGAAAATATAGAGAAGAGATTCAAGAAGATAATAGAAGAAATAGAGAAGAGATTAAAGAAGAGATTAAAGAGAATATAAGCAGAAATAGAGAAGAGATTCAAGAAGATAATAGAAAAAATAGAGAAGAGATTCAAGAAAATATAAATAGAAATAGAGAAGAGAGTAATATAAAATTCGAATATATCAATGAAATTATGAGTAAAAATAGTAATGAAATCAAAGTGTGTATAGATAGTATGAATAAAAAACTCAATGATACTTGTAAGACTATGGAAGACTTTAAGGAGGAAACACATAATAAATTTAATGGCTTGGAATCAAGATTGGATAATAGTGAAAAAGTTATTAGTTCTTTAAAGGATGAAATAGAACAAATAGATTGTAATAATCAGGAATTGCTCAAGACTAAGTTTACAGAATTTTCTGAAATCGCTATAAAAGGTATAAACAAGCAAATAGAGGATTCTATTAGTCAATGTCAGACCAATAATAGCAAGTTAAAACAGGAGTTTGACAATAATAAATTAGATATTAAGAATGAAATATGTGAGATAAAGGAAGAGATAATGCAGAGTAGAATAAGGATGAAAGATGAAATGGAGAGAGAGTTAGTTGATAAGTTTAATGATTTAGTAGTGCAAAATAGGAGAGATATAAAAGAAGAAATAGAAGAAGGTTTGATGGGAAAATTAGAGGATTTTAATATTAGAAAGGAAGATGATCAGAAGTACAGGTCCAAAATAGGTGAGAATTTAAAGCGCTTACAAAAGGACGTAAAAGAACAAGTAATGCAGGTAGAGAGAAATAGTAATGAGTATAAGGAAGCTATAGATCAAAACTTAGATAGGTTTAGACAGGAACAAAAGATATACATAGATCAAGTGATTGGACAGGTAAATTTGGAAGGAAAATTACAACAGGTATACGAACAAATAGAAGAGATAAAATCCATTAGCAATCAAACGTTAGAATTAGGTAAAGAAAAAGCATCGCATAGTAAAGGTGAAGAATATAAAAGTCCATTTCCAATAGATAAAATAGAGTATATAAGAAAGGAGGAAGATAATCAAATAGAATCTGATAATAATAAAGAAATAGACCCGAATAATTAAAGGAAATACTAGTTGTGAGGGAGGAACAAATAACTCAATGGCATTACGCTTTATGAGGATTAAACCATTTAGAGGTGACCATGCCGAAAATCCATATGAGTTTCTAAATAGTTTAGATGAACTATTTTCAATATGTGTTTTAACTGAAAGGGAAAAATTGGCCATCTGTAGTAATCACTTAGGAGGTACTGCCAAAGATTGGTGGCATTCACTTTTTGAGAGGCCAAATACCTATGGTGACTTTAGATGTTTAATAACAGGTAGTTTCTGGAACGCTGACAAGCAAGATAGCATTAGGTTCCAGATAACTCAGGAAAAATATCAATCGAATAAAGGTAGCTATACTAGTTTCTTTAGGAGTCAGGCTATTCGATTAAAAACACTAACGGCATGTCCATTGTCTGAAGGACAGATAGTAAGAATAATACGACACAATTTGCCCAGAAATGTGGAGCAACTATTAATTGCAGCGGACCGTTATTCTATAGAAGAGGTGTCAGAAGTATTAGATGCATTAGAAAATGCTGAAACATCTATAGATAATAGATTTAAAACAAATAGAGACAGAAATAACTATCCATTGTCTAATATTAATGTTGACTATAATAATCAAAGGCATCAAATAGGCTTTAAAAGAAGATATAGTTCTAGTGATAGAAATAGGGTATATCCATATGCTAAAAAAGCGGTTAGATTTGACAAATCTAGAAGTAGGGTAGAGTTGCAAAATAATCAACCCTCTACTAGTGGTATTACTACTATTTTAAAGAAACCCAATACAAAAACAAGTGAGAAAAAGTTAAGCTAGAAGTTTAATCCCATACCCATCAGAAGTGTAGAAATTTTTTTATAAGTATTAATAGTTCAAAGTCTGAGTTTAGTGTCCAGATATTATATAAATTTGTATAACAAACAGTGTATTCTGTTGTATTGAGTAATATAAGATGGAATTTGGTTGTAGCAGATAATAAAATGAAGAGTATTAATGAATAAAATAGGTATTAAACTAGATGTTTAATTTAAAATTTTTTATTCGAAGGGGGAAGTTATGTGCCCTTAGGTCATAATAAGGTAGAAAGGTCAATTACTAAAAAATTTTAAATTTTAAGATATGTTTGTATGATATATAAATAATAGTAGGATAATTAGATTTTATAGTACAATATATATATATATTTAAGTAGAAAGGTAAAATCTTGGATGATAGGTACACAGTGATTCATTTAACAAATTAAAAGATAGAATATAAATTATGTATGACCTATTGATGAAAAATATAAAAGTACTGAATATTTTCACCTTAAATTGTTTCCATAATATTTTGAAAGTATGATGACAAGATTATAAAACAAGTTATTATGTTTTCAACTCTCTGGATGTGATGATATTAAATTTACAATTGTAAAAAGATCATATTAATTGGACTGAGCATACAAAATGGAAGAATAATAATAAACTTCTTAAAAAAATATTTTATAAAAGAACTTGAGGACAGAGTACAATGAGATACTATAATTTGGGGAAATAATTCAAAGATTTCAAATAGAAAAGTTTGCTTCAGAAGAGATTAAAAGACAGCATTACAAAAATATCAAATTGCAGTTACTGCATTAGGTGGTGCAATCATCGCTAAAGACACAGGGAGTCTGCTTTATAAAGAATATAATTCAGGAAACTTATAAAGGGGGATGGGTTTTAAATTGCAGTAATATCAAAAAGAAGAAGAAAGGATTGGTTGTAAGAAATAAGCAAAGGATAGTTGATTTAGATATAAGTGTAAATGTGGAGAGGGAATGGGTCTGTAAAATTAATGGTAAGCAAGTTATCTATAAATGTAATGGAGAAGAAAGAATCAAAAGGATTTATAAAAGAGTGGTTAGGAAAGAAGAAATTGTTAAAATTGGGTATTTAAATATGCAAGTTAGTAGAAAACCAAAAAAGTGGCTGGAATTAAATAAAGCAATTAAAAATGAAGAGCTTGAGGTATTAGCAGTAGTGGAAACACATCTAAGAGAAGAGAAAAAAAAACCTATTCTGGAAGATTTGGTATGGCAGAGTATAAATAGAAAAGAAAAAAAAAGGGGTGGGGGTGGTATAGGTGTTATATCAAAAAAATATTTAAATATTGTTAAATGTCAAGAACATTTGTGGTTTGAAATAAGGTTGGGAAGACAAGAATAGATGGTGGCTAGAGTTTATATAGCCACTGGAGATAGTCAAACTATAATGGAGTGGAACAGTAGCATATATGAATGCCAAGTTAAGGATATACAGAGTTTTAAAGAAAAGAAGAAGAGAATAATGGTTTAGGGGATATAAATGGACATATTGAAGAAATTGATGATGTAGATAATAAGAATGGATAGCTTTTGAAGAAATTTTGTCAGAGAGTGAATTTGAGCATTGAAAATTTATCAAATATTTATGAGTGACAATACATATGGTCTAGAAATAATATATTTCACACAATAGATTATGTGTTGGTAGAGAAAGAGGGAATGAATAAAGTACGAAAAATTAAGGTATTTGATAATGAAGAGAGAAAGTATGTAATAGTGATCATAACTTCATTGCAATAGAAATGGTTAATAATGTGATGGGGAATAGAAATAAAAGTAGAAACAATAGTGAAATATGTGGATAGAGAATGAATGATATGAATAAGTTGGAAGAGTATAAAATACAAGTTGAAGAAACCATGGAAGAGTTCATTGGGGGTGAGTATAAGGACTGGTGTGATGAAATAGAAAAAGTGGCAAATAGGGTTTTAGGTGAGAATATTCAGAAGAATAAAAGTAATAAAAAAATGAGAGTTAGTAAAAGTGTAAAAGAGAGGAAAAAGGCATGCAGAGAATATAAGTATGCTATTAAGAATAAAGAAAGTGAAAAAGATATTAATGCTAAATGAGAAAAATACTTAGAAAAGAAGAAGTTGGCTAAAATAGATAATTATAGAGAGAGAATGAAATTGAATAGTAAATTGTTGGAGGATATTAATAAAAGTGGAAGAGATGGGGGTAAAAAATTTTGGAATTACATTAAAAGGAGAAATGCAGGGGAGAGAGATATAGTATTACTAGATGATGAGGGAATAGAGTGTAGCTCTAGAGAAGTATTAGAGAGAATCTTAAATAGGTATGTAATGGATATAGAAAAGATGTTAGATGTGAAGGACAGGGTGATAGAAAACATGAAAGCATATAGTAATGGGAATATTAGGTTTACAGAAAATGAATTGAATGAGACAGGAAAGAAATTGAAAAGTGGAAAGGCAAGAGGTTTAGATGGATGGGCAGCAGAGATGGTAATGAATTTAGGGCATAGGGCAAAAGTAAAGCTGTTATGATGTTTTAATAAGATAGCACAGAAGAGAGTTTTTTCCGGGTAGTTGGAGTAATACAAGAGTAAGATTACTATTTAAAAGAAAGGGTAAGGATCATACAAAGTCAAACAATTATAGTCCCATCAGTTTTATATACAGTTTTCTCATATATGGTGGCTGGAAGAGTTGCAAAATGGATGGAAGAAAATAATGTAGTGAGGGAAATGCAAGGAGGTTTTAGATCAGATAGGTGTATAGGAGATAATTTATTTGTAGTTACACAACTTATGGATATGAGTAGAAATTCAGGTAGACAGTTATATATGAGTTTTATAGGTATAGAAAAGGCATATGATAGAGTAAATAGAAATAGATTATGGGATGAAGCTTTAGTGGATATTATTAAGAAATTATATGAAAACAATTACTATACATATCAATTAGAGGATATAGAATCAGCTAAAGTTAAAAATGGGGTGGGGCTAAGGCAAGGATGCCCTATGTCACCTATTTTGTTTTTGTTGTATTTGAGTGAAATGGAGAGAATAATAGAAAGACTAAGAAGAGAGATAGAAATACTATTAATAGATGACAAGGGAGTATATACTTTGTTGGGTCTTTTTTTGCAGATGATGTCTTTTTGGGTGCAGAAAGAAGAGAAGATATGGAAGTTATGCTGAGAACATGTGCGAGGATGGTTAAAGAGATGGGGATTAAATTCAGTGAAGAAAAATCAAAATATAATGATGATTAATACTGGGGAAAGAGAAGACAAAGAATTTTTATTGGAGGATATAAAGTTAAGTATGGTGAATAGATATAGTTATTTGGGAATCATCTTAAGTAATCAGAAAAATTGCTTGGATGAATGGGAGAAAAAAATGATAAATGAAGAAAAGAAAAAAAGGGATTGATAAAGAAATTAACAGTGTTTTCATATAATAAATATGATGTAGCTAGAATTGTATGGAAGGGAGTTGCATTAGCAGGGTTAATATATGGCAATAATGCATTATGTGTTAGTAAAGGTGTATTAGATTACTTAAAAAAAAATCAAAGGGAAGTAGGAAGACATGCATTATATGTAGATGTGTGAACAGCAAAGGAGGCAATTCAAGGAGAAATGGGATGATCAAGTTTTTATATGAGAGATGCAAAAAGCAAAATGAAATAGATTGCAGTTTATGGAGAATAAAAAATAGTCAAAATAGTATTTAATTGGGTTATGAGTAAAGGGCAGGCAACAAGATGGGTGAGAAAGATAATCCGGTATGCAGAAGATTTGGATAAAGAATTCATATCCACGTACTTGTACAAAAGGTGGGATGATTGTGCTAGGAGAATTGTTGAGTGTTATAATGGTAAGGAATGGGATAGAAGAATAGATGCATTAATAAAGAATAGGGAGTTGGAGAGATGGAGAACTAGTATGAAGAAATAAACAGAACATTGGGTGTGAGTTAATTTATGATAATAGCAAGGGAAGTAGTTTATTGTTTAAGGCTTGAATGGGATCTTTAGCAACAAGGGAATATTCACATAAATGGAAAAATATGAGTGATTTAGTCTTCAAGTTGTGTAAGGAAGGCATAGAAAATATTAGGCATCTGTTACTTCAATGTAAATGCTTGAAAGCAGAAAGGGTACAAATAATAAAGTTATGGAAGAATAAATATGAACAAAGTGATTATACAGAAAGTGAGTTATTGGTTTTTATGCTGGGTTTTTATGCTGCAGAAAGGAGTTTGCTATTAACTGAAAGGAGACCCTTTGATTCCTCTTGGAGGCCTTAAAGAAACCGAGCAGGGCAAATTCCTAATGTCCACTCCATACGTTCTTGTCATTGCAGCTGTTATTACTATGTGATTATTCATATAGTATACGAACATGGATGGACTGCTCACCAACACACATTATCCAGCGTGGTGAGTTTATTGGCTTTTTACCTCTGAGTTTAAGATCAAAAAACACCATGGTTTTTCTTCTCAGTACCTGATAAGGCAGAATGAATGTTTGTGTAAATGATAAATATTTTTCCAATACATATATACAATTATGACAGACAAAAATAAAGCATGGCCCTTATTCCCAGGAGGCTGTAAAGTCACCAACCAAGGCAGCGGTTGGTGGCTGAAGGCGGAGGGTGCTAAGAATCCCCTGATTGCGGACCCAGGCTGCCATTTGATGACGACTTTTTATTTAGGTACTTACAACTGCAGATCACTTTCAAGTGAAGGAAGATTGCAAGAATTAGAAGAAGAACTGTCTTATATTAAATGGGACATTATTGGACTTTGTGAAGTTAGAAGAAAAGGAGATGAAACAATTTTAAAAAGTGGACATATACTCTATTATAAAGGCACACATTTGGAAATACAAGTGGAGTAGGATTCATTATAAATAAAAAGTGGAAGAACAATATTGTGGAGATTGATGGTGTATCGGACAGAGTGGCAAGATTAGTTATACAACTTAATAGCAGATACCAAATGCAGATAATTCAGGTTTATGCCCCAACAAGTTCTCATAGTGATGAAGTAGTAGAAGATTTTTATATGGATGTACAAAAGGCTTTTGATCAGAGTAAACAACATTTTAAAATTGTTATGGGAGAGTTTAATGTTAGAATTGGTAGACAAATGAAAGATGAAATTGCTGTAGGTAATTTTGGTTATGGTAATAGAAATGAGAGAGGACATAGACTTGTGGAGTTTGCAGAAAAAGAAAAACTTTATATTATGAATTCATTTTTCGAGAAAAATGTTAAAAGGAAATGGACATGGAAGCATCCAAATGAAGGTACAGCAGAATTGGATTATATTTTGACTAACAGAAAATACATATTTCAAGATTGTAATGTTCTTAATAAATTTAACACAGGAAGTGATCATCGATTAGTAAGGTGTAAGTTACGTGTTAATGTAAAACTAGAAAGACAAAAATTATTAAGAAAAACAATATTCACAGTTGATATTCCTAATCTTCAGAAACATTCTAATGAATTTAAATTAGAACTTACAAATAGGTTTCAAGTGTTAGGAGATTTTGAACATGATACAGATTTGAATGAAATTAATATGAAAATAACTGATACACTTTTAAAAACTGCAACAAACGTAGCTGGTAGAAAAAAGCAGCAATTGACTAATAAAATTTCTACTGAGACTAGAGAATTTATGAAGAAAAGAAGGAATATGAAGATATACAAAAATGATGTATTAAAAAGAATTGAATATCTCGAATTTTGTAAAATGGTATGGAAAAGAGTTGAAAATGATATAAGAAAGTATAACTGTGAAATAGCAAGGAAAGCTGTAGAAGAAAATAAAAGTCTCAAAAATGTTAAACAACATTTTGGTATTGGTAGGAAATTTATATCTGCAATAAGAAAAAAAGATGGAATTATTACTAAAAAGAGAGATGACATCATGAAATTGGTAGAAGATTTTTATCAAGAATTATATAGTAATAAAGAACAAGTACCTCCTATATCTATTACATCTTCCGAATTGCCCAGAATTTTAAATGAAGAAGTGAGACATGCAATTAAGTGTATGAAGAAAGGAAAGGCTCCAGGAAATGATGGAATTATAATTGATATATTAAAAGAAGCAGGTGAAGAAATAGAAACAATTTTAGCAAAGTTATATACCAAATGTCTAAATGATAAAGATGTACCGGAAGATTGGAAGAATGCAGTAATAATATTAATATTTAAAAAAGGTGATAAAGAAGATATTAGAAATTACAGACCTATCAGCCTTTTATCAGTTTTATATAAAATTTTTACCAAGATAATTACAACTCGTCTACAGAGAACTTTGGATTTCCACCAACCAAGAGAACAAGCTGGATTTAAAAGTGGTTTTAGTACAATAGATCATATCCAGGGATTGAGAGAAGTCATAGAAAGGACAAATGAATATGAGTTGTCATTATGTTTTGGATTTGTAGATTATGAAAAGGCATTCGATTCTATACACATTTCTTCAGTGATTAAAGCATTGAATCATCAAGGTATAGATCCAGGATATTGTCATATTTTAAAGAATATTTATAAAAATGCAACAGCAACAATTAGATTACATAATGATACTGGAAAAATCAACATTGAGAAAGGTGTAAGACAAGGTGACTCCATATCTCCAAAACTCTTTACAGCAGTGCTGCAAGAAGTATTTTGTGGATTAAAATGGGAAACTAAAGGAGTGAAAGTAAATGGAGAGTATTTAAGTCATTTAGATTTCACAGATGATGTAGTTGTTTTTGCAAATAATGCTTCAGAGCTGCAGGAAATGTTGCAGGAGTTAGCAGATGAAAGTAGAAAAGTAGGACTAAAGATAAATGTTAAAAAGACTAAAGTAATGTTTAATCAATCAATTAAAATAAAGATTGATTATGAAGAATTAGAAGAAGTTAACTTTATACCTTGGTCAGATTATTAATACAGATGGAAACATAATGGAGGAAATTAATCATAGAATTAAACTTGGTTGGAGTGCTTTTGGTAGAAATAACTTGATACTAAAAGGAAATATGCCTATGTGTTTGAAAAGGATGGTTTTTAACAAATGTGTTTTACCAGTTCTTACTTATGGATCTGAGACTTGGACACTTAATAGAAGAGCAATACAGAGACTTCAGACCACTCAAAGGAGTATGGAGAGATGTATGTTGGGAGTAACAAGAAGAGATCGAAAACGCAATGTATGGGTAAGACAACAAACAGGTGTTACTGACCTTATTGAAAAAATTAAAAGATTGAAATGGAGTTGGGCTGGACATATTGCTAGAAGAGATGATAATAGATGGACAATTGAAATTTTAAACTGGATTCCAAGAGATTGTAAAAGACCCAGAAAGAGACCACATGTGAGATGGATGGATGAAATAAGAAAATGTGCAGGGGTGTTGTGGAGAAGAGAAACTAAAGATCGGAGAAGATGGATTAAACTTGGAGAGACCTTCATCCTGCAGTGGATTGATAATGGTTGATGATGATGATGATGCTGGGTTTGTGGAAAGATAGGGAGGATTTAGATATGAAGGTCACGGAGTTGACAAAGATTATGTTGTGGAAATGGGATGGAGCAGATTATGGAAAAACTTAGTCTGGGAAATGGAAATGGAAGGTAAAGTGGCTAACAAGTTTCTCTGGGCATAGTGACTGAGAGAATCCTGATTCCATATAAGGAGAAGTCATAGTGCATCACATCACATCACATCACATGCTTTTTGGTCCGGCCATATTTTTAACTTAGGTGTTAGGAAATAAAACTATTTTATACATATTAAATCTTCCAAAAAGTATGTTAAATATTTATTAATGTTTCTCTTTTAATATCTTTCAATGTACACATATAAAATACTTGTTTTCAATAGATAAATGAATTACTATGTAGAGAAAATATACAACTATTGAAATGCAATGAAATTTTTAAAATTAGTTTTACAATATTTCGAGAGATGTCAGGACTTTCTAGAGCAAAACATTGATTAATTAACTTTTTTGTTAACTTTAGGCTAATTATTTTTTACAGCACATTTCTCTATAAGAAGTTTTCATTATTATTCATGATTTTAAATATTATTTTTTTTTAAAAAATTAAATCAGTCAATTTAAGTTGGTGTCGAAATTTATATTGCAAAAAATTTGTTGATTTTAAACAATTATTAATATCATGTATCCAAACATGGACGTTAGTAATTATAAAAATGATTACGGTATTGCTTTAATGGATTTTGAAATATTATTATGGAAGCTTGAAGTAAATTTATGCGTCTTTTTTTTTTTTTTCTCAAAGTGAAAAATTGTTGTTCATATAATTATAAATACTTTCCAATACTATAATTTGAAAAATAATATACATTTTGCAAGCAACAATCTTATATACATTTTACTGTCGTTTTTTTATGCACTACAAGGTCTTGGAACGAATCAGATTCCCCACAAAATAATTTAACTAATCATGCTAAACATTTTTCTAAAAATTCAATTGAAATGAATAAAAAATCAAAAATGTGTTAAATGTTTGCAATAAGAAATTACGATCTGAAAGTAAAATCTATAAGTCACTAATTGAATAGTTTATGGTATATTTACGATTATGCTTTTTAAAATGTTATATTCAAATGATATTATGCAGGTTGAACATAGGACTAGTGCTTTAGTTGAGATGATGAGTCACTGCTCCAGCGCCGAATTAAAAGAGGCACTGTATATTATATTTTTTTTGTTTATTTAATACTTATATATTCCTATTACATTCGTTGTCAATAATTTTAAAATGTGCAGTTTTTAAAGTTTGCCCCAGATATGAAAATTGATCAATCAGACTCCGGTTGAGTACAAAGATTCTATTTAACCAATCGAACATCGAGATTTTTTTTTTGCACTTAAAAACCAATTCTGAAATCTTAAGCCTTTGAATTTATTAAATGTAGAGCTGGTTGTAAGAGGATACTACACGTGCATAGGACTTGATCATTGTGTTGTAAATAAGACTCTGAGCGCAGGAGTGTCTCTACGATTTTGATGCCCTCCCACAAAATTTTCTGGGATCTTCTTTCATTAGCCAAGTTAAACAAAATTGTTGAAATAATAAAAATGAATTTAAAAATTATATGCTGAATATCATGAAGCAGGCTGTAAAATTTTGGATAGATGCTAAAAGAATGCTTTATATTTAAAAAAAAATTTTTTTTATTAAATTAACAGAAAAACACATAAGTAAAGTAACGATAATAATAAAAAGGTTTGAGGTATTTTATGGAAATAATACACCCCCCCCTCCCCAAACATACAATTCTTTTAAGAATATCTAGTGTAATTTTTACTGCACAACTCTCTCGTTAAGTAGTTAGGTAGATGAGAGTGGTGTAGTGAAAATTGCACTACCGAAATATTATTAAATGGATAATCTCTGGTTTAATAAACGACTAATAAAAATTATTAATATACAATTCTCATCTTTTTTATTCAAAAATTATTCAGTCCTTTACAACAAATATTTCATCACTCAATTTTCATCATAAAATAATACAACAAAAAAGAAACAACAATAATAGTTAATTTCTTTTTAAGCTAAAAAGTACTATTGTAATGTTTTCTACTTGATAAAACATTGAACAAAAAAGATTATTCTTACTACAGCTCTATATTAAATGAAACATTTTATTGTCAATTTTAAATTAAGTAAATACCTTTTTTAGTACTTTTAAATGATTAACATTTCCTTTGCTATATTTTAAATGTCACATTGTCACCATTTTCATATGCTTACACACGCTATTAATAAGTGTACCGAACTCGCCATACAGTATATGTAAGCATATGAAAATGGTGATCATGTGATGTTTTGGTGGTTTTAGACCTATTCTAGTTAACCAAATAGATAAAAGGTGGTGCTAGAGGGTTGCATTAATTTCTAACTACCTATTCTAGTTAACCAAATAGATAAAAGGTGGTGCTGGAGGGTTGCATTAGTTTCTAACTTAGATCTAGGAGCAGTGCTCTCAATCCAAAGCTCCTCACTGACGAAAGCTTAATTATTTTAATTAGGTTTTTATATATTTTGAATTTAAGATAATAAATTAATATTTTTTCCTATAAGAATTCATTATAATTGCTTATTTTTATGCAAGATTTTTGATTTACGAGTCATTTGGAAGAATCAATTGAACTCATTGTCTGAGATAAAGATGTATATATAAATAATTATTTGTTTTAGTATTTGCGTGAATAGTTTAGCACTTGTGATAAATATTTATATGCTTTTTAAGAATTATTTAAAATGTAAAACATAAAACAAATTATTATTATTTTCATCTATTGTGAAGTAATGACTCAAAACAATGTTTTAGATGTAATTTATAAATACGTTATTTTAATAATCAATGTTAAATAAATAAAGATGTATTGTCAGACATTGATAGAAGAAAACTTTTGGCAGGTTTTTCTTATTATGGAAATATACTTTTATCTCATAAATGATCTACTGAGAATATAGATCACTTTAAATACATAGAGCTTTTTTAGAAAAAAGATAGGTGTGAATGTTGCATTTGACAAGCTAAAAGATAAAATATTTTATTACAGTGATATAATTATTTCATGTAATTTACATATATTTCCTATAAGATTAAAAGAAAGAGTATTTTATCATAGTGATATAATTATTTTATGTTATTTACATATATTTGCTGTAAGATTAAAATAAATCATTTCACTTATGCACTCATTTCCATGCAAATTTTTTATTTATCTTTCTTTTTATCCTATCAGTTTCCAATACATACTCTTCATCAGCGTATACAAATATAAAAAATAAAATCTTTTATGCAAATATGTATGAGTATGCAAATTGTGCAGGTTTAGATGATTGGGAGTTCTTAGCTATAATCTTGCATGAGGCTTCTCATTCAATAATAAATCACTTTTAAGAAACTATACTAACTCTGTTAATATTAATTTTCCCTTCCCTTTTATACGTAATCATTTTGTATATGTTTTCATATATGCATAACAAAATGGCGTCTTTTTTATTTTTATATCATAAAGCCAAATGCACTTCCAGTAATGAGCACAATGCATATGTACATATGCATGCAAAATAACTAATAACTCTATTACTGAGATATAATAAAGACAATTTTAATACCATCTGATGCATAGAGAAAACATGGAAAACATTAATTACAACCTTGATACATTTTCAGTACCTTTACCAAGACAATCATTTATTAAAATATAACAGTTACCTTTGACAAGAATACCCAGCATTCAAGATGCATTAAGGTTGTATTTAATGTTGTCCATGTTTTTGTATGTATGAAGTTATATTGATGTTGCCTTTATGTTTAAAAAATCACTTTGTAATGGATTTGTGACAGGATTTTCATTCAGCAATTGAATGTATTATAAGTTCTATTTAGAGATCCTGACCAGCATAAATGAAGATACATCTATAAATAGTGATCTAGAAATAAACTTGCTTTTAAATGCAACTCACCATGCTTGGCTGGTTGCTTATTTAAGCAGAAGCAGTAGTGATAATATCAATAAAAATGAAGTTATCAAACTAGATAGCTGTAATAATAAAGTATTTTAATGGTATATTCTAACTTTACTGCTAGATAAGAATATAAGAGAAAGTATTGTACTATTAATAAAAAATGTGAAACATTTGAATAAAATCTAGGACTAATGGAGACCATGTAATAGTTTTAATTTTGTTCTCCATTTTTTTTATATAAAAATCTCAATTGATGACAAATTATATACAAATATTAACATGTATACAATAAAAAAAATTAATTCACATAGGCAAAAATATGATGAAACTATAACATATGACAACACAGACAATACTATAAGTTGTTCTACTCTGATGAAGGAAATCCAAGTTTGAAGAATGTAGTGCTTTATGTGGGTAGATACCTTATTAATTTATGCACCTAATTTACAATTGCTTCAAATACTAAACTTACTTGGGATATTAATGATATATTTCTGGGTAAGAATTTAAGGGTAGATATTAAACCAATCTTTGTTATTATTATTTTTTTTTTGAGAACATCATATTTCTTGCTCTCAAATATAATAAAAAAGCATATAAGTCATACATTATAAGTGTATGAATAACACCAGAAACATTATAAGAATAAAAGATTATATGATATATTTTTAAAGAAATCATTTGAAATGAATTATGCACTTATGAAATACAAAAAGATGTAAAGATAAAAATTATGGATAGGTTTGACAGTTGTGTAACATGACAGTTGTGTAACATATCTTCTGGTTGACTATTACACAAATGACATGTGAATTCAGCATTTAACGTAAATCAGTTAATGAGGAAAGTTTTGTTTGGAATTGTACTTGAAGTAAAATAAACAGAAATTTCAACTATGATTGACAAACACAATAATTTTAAATTTAGTCAGAGTTTTCATAATGTTTGATATTAGTTCAATATATCTGCATGTTACAAAGCTTTATGAAAATGAGGATTGAATAAACTAATGTTTCAATGTACACTTAGGTTCTAATGTAGGTTATAGAGAATTGAAGACTATTAGATTAAAAACACATTTTCAAATAGAGAAACAAGCAATTTTAAATGATAGAAAATGTGAAGATAATCCTCAGGTATATGTTTTTATTACAAACATGAAAATGGTATTAACAGTATGGACCTTTATAATGGGATAAAGCATTTTTAAACAGAAGGTTTTTATTTTTGCATTAAATTTGCAGCCAATGAGATGGTTCAATTGATGACTTAAATGTATTTCAAAAAAATGATTGGAATGCTCAGGAAGGATGAATAGCTTCCTGGGCAGAATGATGGTAATTTATGATCTGTAGACAACTGTCATGTGGAGGACATACAAACTTGAACTATGGATCCAGTCATTGTTTTGGAATCAAATTAGAAAATATAGGACAGTGGGAATGTTTTGAAAGTCTCTAATGAAAACCTATATATTGCCCAATTTCTTTGAATGTAGGATTATATATACTTCAATAACAGTGACGCAAAGAGAGAACCTCGTGGAATACCATGACTAGGTTTTAAAGATGTAGAGAGGTATATATAATCCTTAAGATTATTTGACCTTTTGGTGTGATAATTTTTAACAGCAATAATTAGATATGTATTGTAACATTATGAGCATTAGCCATGCCAATATTAGAAGATTCTTAAATTTACACTTAGTTACTAGGGAAGCAATATTTAATTTTCTATATGTTTTTTTATAATAATGATGATTATTTGATTCAATTAAATGTTTTATTTTTTACCAAATGACAATATGAAAATTCTAGATAATTTTCTTTAAACAATAGTGTGATTATTTTAATTAATTATAAATAGTTCTAAAAAAGAGAAAAATATAAAATCAAATAAATAATTTTTGTTTTTTCTCTTTAATAACTTTAATTATTTACCAGTGTTAGTTTTAATTTTTGAAAATGTATTAAAAGAAGAAATTTTTGTCTCCAGTAAATTATTTCATAAATTTCAATTCTAACTTTTAAGAAAGATAAAGAAAGGAGAGAAAAAAAACTTAACATTTGTTAAATTTTGTTTTAAATAATCAGAGTTTTTTTTCTTATTTTCTCTTTATATCTTTGCAAAAAGAGAATCAGTGTAATCTGATTATCTTTTCTTTTGGCAAAAAAAAATAATTAAAGAGAAATTTAAAATCTATGACTGCAATTTTTTTTTGATTAATAAAAAATGAAGGGAAATATTTAAACAATTTTTTTTTGTAAAAATAGACCTAATTGATCAGTAGTTAAATTTTGTTCTAGTGTAGACAGAATTGTGATTGGTTTGAAAACAGAATTGTTCCCAAATTAGGAGTGTTTGATGGTCAAAAGACTTAAGTGCCTTACAAGAAGCATTCAGTCTTGTTCTAAGTTCTGATTCAACTGCTAAAGAAGAAAGAAAAAGATTTAACCAACATATTAGAATGCTATGAGTTTAGTTATAAAACTGTTTACTAAGATAAGAACAACCAAATGCTAAATTTAGCTAAAAGTGAACATCAACTTTCTCCATGTAACCTGCCTCACTAGAATAAAATGTAGAAAAGAAAAAATGTCCCTGAAGTAATATGCAACAAAACTTCATATTCAATCAAAAGCACGAGTCTCTATGTGTTTGTGTCACTTGAAAATTTTATTGGAAAACAAATGGGTAAATTCTTGTTTGTTGATCTGAAAATATTGCATATCAAAAAAGGATAAATTAATCGTGTACAATATGTAAAAGCCTTAAAAAAAAACTTGCTTGCAAAAAATGGAAATTATAAATGGTTAGAAGGACTCCAAAGAAATTTAAAACTATCATTAAAAATATTTTTATGTTCACATTATATTTTTATTTATAGTTAAAAAATATTTTTTTTAAAAATAATTTTATAAAAGTAATAATTGATAATTTTGAACAATTTCTTTAATAGTTTCTTGTGAAACATGTTTTTTTTATCAATTCATTTTTTTTCTTCAAAATTATAAAAAGAGTTTTTTGGAAAATTTAATTTTATTAAATTTAAAATTTTATTTTTTAAACATGTTTTTTTAATTTGATTTTCCTTTCAGAACACAATAAAAGATTAATTAAGCTAATTTAAATATTATCTTTGATTTTGAAAAAGTTGTTATCCAATTTATGTGATTTAAAAAGTAACTTAATGAATTAAAAATTAATGCATTTAATGAATAAAAGTCAACTGGTTAATTATATATATTTTTTATGAAACTATATTTTTTTGATAAAATTTTTTAATTTTCATATTATTTGTTCAAATTTTTGTTTATTGTTAATAAGTTAGTTTATTAAATAATTGTTCAAAAATATTTAGTGTAATGTTTTTATTCCTCTAGCTATCTGTTCCATGAATTGGCAATGTGTGACTTGATTTCAATAGAGCTTAATATTTTAGGGACTGTTTTTAAGTTATCCCTGTAAAGTTATTTTAAAGTAAATTGGAAAATACTGTTATATTTATTTATCTGTTGATCACAGTAATAGTTTATAGAATTCTTGTTTCTTATCTAGATTAGAGCATAGTGGTTAGTTATAATGTTGTTGAGGTTTATGTTGGTGTTTGGACATCCAGATGATAACTCTGGATGGCATAAAGATATCACCTTTAAAGTCCATGCACTACATTTTTATATTTTATTTTTCTTATTAGAAATTAAATTTATAATTGGACAGTACATTAATAGTACTATGTGGTCAGATCATTGATGATGAGCAGTATGTTTCTGTATACCAGCATATGTTTTTAATGATAATATTATGAGTGATGGATTAGCACTCGTGTGTGCATCCAAATAATTGTTATATTTTGCTGACTTTGGCAGTGGCTAGATAAGTAGCCTGTTTTATAGTGTACCTCTTTTAAATCCCATCAGAGTTAACTGTTAAGTTTTGGCTGTTCTCTATTGTTTGTAATTTTGAGTAATGATTAATGATTATTATTCTTAGATAATGCTGGTGTTATCCTTACAATTTTTTTATGCTCTTTGCTCTTATTCTATATTCCTTTTACATTTAATTTGACTATTCTGTGGAGATGATGAGAATGATTTCCCATCTCCCTATGTTTACCCTGTCTTCATACTATTATGTATGACCAGAGAGAAGTTTATGTAATGCATTGAACAAATATTTACAATTGACAAGATAAACCAATTTGTAATGCGGCATAATTTGTGTTTGTTTTCTTTTGCAAACAAAATCAATTCTTATACTAAAAAAACAGAGAAGATATATGGCAGGCTTTCATTTCCTTGTGTAATAGAATTTTGGAAGGATCCTTAGTTTTTTCAGAATAACTCTTGCAAACATTTTTGATTAATATCCTTCCTTGTGAAAAGATGCAGATTGTTTACAGGAAGATATTAAACATCTGATTTTTTCCTTAGACAAAATATGAAGTTGGTAAAAGATTGGGATATGTTACATTTGCCTAAACACAGCTGATTGTAGCACTTATGTAGAATAAAAATGATATAGTCAAATTGCTTGTACATCTTAGTTGTAATAAGATCAACAGTTAATGAGGTAAGTAAATCTAAGTACACAATTTCCTCAAATATTTATTGATTTGAAATATAAGTATTTTGAGGAAATTGTGTATGATGATTAATAGAGTTGATAAAGATTGACAATCTTTAGAGTAGATTTTTGGTGCTCAAGAAGTTGAACAGTTAAGTTATTCACTGACAAAATGGGAATAGTAAATGAATAAAATGGAATAGATTTCACACAATTTACAGTAGTTCTCATAACTCGGAAAGATTAGGGATTAATTTTCTTAGCCTAAATGTATAGCATTTTGGTTAATTGATTTACTTCATGATGCAGCTTACGGATAAGGGATTTGCATCATTAAATTGTGAAATAGTTTGAAGAAAGTGAATTAATGTCATCAATTTATTGTCTTATGTGGTTGTTTGAATGATAGGCTGTTAGGCAATTATAACCACAGCCTAGAAATTTTTGAACAACAATCAAATTTGGACTGAAGAGGTAGAGGTACTGTAGCAGATAATAGTAATGGACTGCAATGAGTGCACTAGAAATGTCATAAATGTTTAATTTCACATCACCGGGGAAGTGATATTTGAATACAAATTTATAAATTGGAGCATTATTGTGACATGTACCTAATTTAAGTGTTAGGTGTGCATAATAAGAAAAAGAGGTGCTAGACCGATTGATTGAAATTCTGAAATTGGTAGGAGACACAGAAAGGAAATTATTATAAAATTACCCTTGCCCTCCAATGAATAAACTATATTTGGAGGATAAAGAAATACCTTTAATTATAATGCAGATAGTAATTCATTGTAAGTGCACCAAACATGATGGTTATGTAAGTTTGTGTAAAATTTTCCTTGATTAATTAATGATGAATGCATTATCTATGACTTTGGCTTTCTGGCATGTATATATTGCAATGAGATATTATTTCTGTAATTGATGACTAAAGGATATAATGATTTTATCGAATATATGTTTACTCTCATTATTGATAGTGTGTGCTGAATAAAACTCTTAAGCCCTATCCTGATCTGATCTTCAGTTTATGTATAAATAGATATGTTTTATTTAGAATATTAATAATACCTAGTTGATGTTTCTCTAATGACAAATATATCAATATGGTGATTACTAAAATTCTTTTATGTGTATTTAGATCACACAAATTGATTGTGGCAATGCTAATATCAGACATATCTTTTGGAGTTGTGAGATTAATGCTATTTGCAGGCATGTTTAGTGATGGTATTAGGTACTTTGGCTCCTTTAGTATTTTTATAGGTAGAGAAGATAATTTTATCAATTGCATAACAGGCAGGTTTTATTTTTAGCTTTGAAAGTTTTCTATAAATATGGCATCATGAGTGAAAGTTAGAACCAAATACTATGCCAAACTATAGATTTCTGGGTTCCTATTTCCATAAGAAATTGCTAAGATTGGTTTTTGAGATTACTATATTTAAGTGGAGTATTTGTATAGTATTATTGGTATTGGAGGCTTGAATAAGTTTGTATTTTGTTAACTGGGGAATAGATATATTGTAACAGAATAGTAATGTAGGTGTTAATGTGACCACTTATATTGAAGGTGAGTAAATTGTTTCTAGAGACCATATTGGGACATTGAATAAGGTTATGCTAATTACAGCATAAATAACCAAGTTTATGTTGTCACACCTGCTGCAATAACAATGCAGCTTTGAGTAGCAGTATCACCTAATCTGAGAAACTAAGCATATAAATTTTTGACTGTTACTAGTGGAGAAAATGCATAAAAATATGATGAAGACGTTCATCTGGCAAACATTCCTCCTTCATCTTAATTGTGATTTTTCAGGAGTTTGAGGGAATTTAATTTTGTTTATTTGGTGTAAGTTCCCATGATATATTTAATAATTGAGCTATATCTGCAATATTCTTGTTCTTTAAACCATTAATCATCACATGATCACATTTCCTATACTAGCACATTAATTGTTGATAAACAGAGCAAAACTCTCCATACAGTATTGCCACCTGTGCTAAACAGAGTAATCAATGGATGCCAGAAGGCTTGTGCATTAGATAGGGATTTTATGCACAAGCCTTCTGGCATCCATTGATTACTCTGTTTAGCACAGGTGGCAATACTGTATGGAGAGTTTTGCTCTGTTTATTCTTGTTCTTTCTTGTCATCTGCAATATTCTTCTGTAGAACTTCAAGTCTAAAGTTCAGATGTAGAATTCAGATTCATAATGCTATTCTCAGTTTCCTCTTGCTGTTGTTTAGTGGAGCATTCCAATCCTATAAATGATCTTGCTTAGAATGTAGCCAGACTTACCTGCTTTGATTATGCAATATTTGTGTAATTCCTCAAAATAATCAGATAGAGATAGATGTGATAATAGTGGCTGCTCATAAAATAGATAATTTTCTACAATAACTGATTATTGATGGTGGTGGAAAAACTTTTTCCAAATACATTTATATTAATAATATTTAAGCTTAATGAAAAATGGGCTTAACTTTATCAATTGTATTATTGATCCTGATGGTGTTAAAGTCAATAAATTTTTGTATTAGTATTGATAATTGTTGGATCTTGTGCTATATTATTTATATATTTACTTTTTATATACTGTTTTATTTGCCATAAATTTTCAAGATCAACTGTATCTGAGACAACTTCACTATCAAAACATGATAAAGATTTATATTAACATACAATATTATGCATCCTTGAAACAGTGTAGGAAACCTTGCAGAGCATGTCTTCATCATATCTATTTTTCGGAATTACTTCCATTTGTTCACCTCAAGTAGTCTTTTGTGATGGGGGGATATCTACTAAAGTGGCTTGTACTTTGAAGCCTGTTGTAATGAAGGTTTTACGTAGTATTAGGAATATTTTTCTTTTGTAGACTTTTAACTTTCACTGACTCTTTTAAATTTTCTTGCAAAGCACAAAAGTTAGCAGTACTTACATTTATTTAGTTATTTTTCTAAAGTTAAGAAATACTTTAGAGCTATTATTTAAAATGTTTTCTGTTGATCACTGGAGTATTTGATGTCTCTGAACTCATGCTTACATTAGGATGGCTAAAATATTTAACCTTGCTATTTCTTTCCAGAACCTGATATGCTTATAGAAATAATAATGTTTACCCATTTTTATTTTATATTTAAGTTTTAAATTATCAAAATTCTATTCTTCACAGTGATAGCCATATTACGTTTTTTCTCCATTTTTATTAATAAATGTAATAAGAGCGCTTATACGCAACTATAGAGAAGCTTGTTATTTCTATAAATTAAATACGGCTTAGTGCTTCCGAAAACTTATGGCCTTCTCCCAATAATCCTTACTTAGAAAGCAAATTCTAAACAAATTGATTTTTTATATTTTTAAATTAACCAACTATATATATATACACACATAGAAAATAAACTTTTATACTGGTTATTCTTGTTTGATTTGATTTTCAATCTAATATTTATGCCCTATCTAACATTCTAAAAGTAATTTAATCCGTAAGTCAAAATAAAATTCAATTATTCCACATAAATTTTTTTACAAATCATTGAGGGACTCATCATTTTCTCTCTATAGTCTTCCAAACTCAGTTTATTTTTCATATATATAAACAAAAACCAAAATTATCATACTCATATTGAGTCAGCAAAATAAATAATCAATTACATTTTCTGTCTTCTTTTTTATTTTGTAAACATATTTAATTTTTTTTTTTCATATGTCATAGCATCGGCCGGGAGGCGAACCCGCAACATCCGTCCGCAAACAACTGCTTGCTTGCAAGGCGGCTGCGCTGACCTCTCGGCTAACAACACTTGACAAACATATTTAATTTTATTCGTAAATTTACATACAGTACATCAAATACATTATAGAATTTTATTTTTCCCTTATTAATAATTTAAATAAAAGTGTTGGCCATCTGTATGCAGTGTCAACTTCAATTACTATAATAGTCTCTTTATAATGGTATATCGTGAAAGAAGCATAATAATTTTTAATAATAATAATTATTTTTTATTATAGTTGTCTTTGGAACAATTTCAGGTTGTATCACAAACAGGCATCAAAGATACATATATCTAATAAGAGATTTTCTAATTTAAATCAATACAAATTGGATAAGAGCATCAAACTCTCCATACAGTTGTGCAATTAAGTGCAAGTCTTCATAATCAATGGATGCAGTAAGGTTTGCACATAAAATCCTTATCTAGTGCCTACTCTTCCAACATTTCCAGACAAGTTTCTATCTTGTGGCTTTCATCAGTGAGGAGCCTTGGATTTGAGAGTACTGCATCCAGATCTTAAGATCTAATGCAACCCTCCATGCCACCTTTTATCTATTTGATTAACTATAAATCTAGGAGTCCAAGATGAAAACACCATGTTTGTGTTGGAAACATTATGGTATTTCCATCTTGGGCTCCTAGCTTTATGGTTAACCAAATAAGTAAAAGATGGCTGCTGGAGGATTTCATTAGATCCTAAGATGTAGGTGCAGTGCTCTCAAATCCAAGGCTCCTCATTAATGAAAACCACAAGCTAGAAACTAGTCTGGGATGTTGGATGAATAGGCACTAAATAGAGATTTTATGCACAAATCTTTCTGCATCCATTAATTACAAAGGCTTGCACATGGTGGCACTACTATATGGATAGTTTGATACTCTGTTTAACAGTATGTGTAAGCATATGAACTGGTTATCATGTGAAAAATTGAATGGTTTATTGCTTGGAGAAGGTCTCATGATGTTAGGATACCAGAAAAGATAGTCTACATTTCGATTTAAATATCATTAACTCTTGAGTCTGTCACTCATTCATTCTACTAAACTATTTATGTCAATTAAAAGAAAAAAAAATCCAATAGTTTATTTTTTTAGATGTTCAGTATATGGATGGTTAATCTGCCAGTTCAAAAAATGTGCTTTTAATGAATCTTTAAAGAATTTAGTTTAGAAGAATGTTCAAAAAATCTTTAATTACAACCAAGTGCTACTGTTGCATTTAAAAAAACAAACAAACAAAAAAAAATTCCATTAGAGACTATAACTACTAAACTTAGCTGTAGTTATGATTGTTTTTGCTTTTTTAAAACAAATTTATTGAATGAAAGTAAGACATATTTCCTCTTTGAATGTAAAGTAAAAGCACTGAAGAATTTTTATTTTAAAATATTCTGCAATATTCTGAAAATATGAAGGTAGATTACAAGATCAACCAACATGTTTTTCAATGCAATGAACATAATGATATTGAATCTACTACTTTTCATTGGATTGCATTTGCAAAATATTTTAGGGTAAACTTGGATTTAATTTTGTGATGGGGCAGAATTCATTTACATTATAAAGAATATTTTAAAGATATTCCAAAGAAGTGTAATTTGACAGTTATGTCAGAAAATCACACTGGAATGCTACAGCTAAATAAAGTGCTGAAATCCTTCAGAATGCAATGTTTGCTGTAGAATAAATTTGAAGATAGCATCCAGATAATGTTAAATAAACCAAAGAAATAGCATGTGAAATATTAAGACTGAAGTTCACACATTAATTTTATATATCTTCCATCTTTTTGAGCTCTTATTTTGATAATGATATATATATATATATATATATAATTCTGTTTCTATATATATCATCATTATTATTTCATTCATTACAATTCCTTTGCAGGATGGTTTATTCAAGTTTAATCTAGTTTCTTCAATCTTTATTTTTATTTTTCCATAATGAACTTTATTTCATCCATTCATCTTACTTTTGGTCACTTTCTAGATCTTTTAAATCTCTTAGGAGCTAATTTAAAATGTCAACTGTTCATCTATTACCAATCCCTTTAATCAAGCTTTATTTCAATCTCTTAATTACTTTAATGATATTATTGATACCTGTTTTTTCTGCCATCCATGTATTTCATATTCAATGACTTCTTTATATTCATAACATACATTCCTCCATACTTAAATAACCTTAAGTTTCTGTATTGCACTTCTGTTAATGTCCAACTCTCAAATCCAAAAAGTTAAAATCTGGTAAAATTCTTCTATTAAAACACTTCTTTATCAAACACATGGGCAGACTTTTTTTTAATATTAAGCCATTTTTATTAAAAGCATTTCATTGAAGTTTAATCCTCTGATTAATTTCTTACATTATGTTTCTATCTGTAGTAATAATCTAATCAAAATATTTGTGGTTATTAACTTCTTCTAATTCATGATTATTAATATTTATTTTCTTTTGCTGAGAAAATCCATGGAACATTAATCTTTTTAGCATTTATCTTTAGTCTTACTTTTTTACTTTCATTTGCTAATTTTTTGCAGCATTCTCTGAAGTTTTGAAATATTATTTTCAAAAACAACCACATCATCTCCAAAATATAAATGACATAAACAATCTCCATTTACTTTCACTCCCTTAGTTTCCCATTTTAATCCACAAAATATTTTCTTTAAAATTGCTGTAAACAGTTTAGGAGTTATAAAGGTGTTTTGTACCCTTCTTATTATTAATCTTCTTGGTATTATCATGTAATTTATTCATTGCTAAAACATTTTGATAATATTCTTCAGATAATGACAATGACCTGAATCTATATTTTGGTATTCAAATGTTTTAATCACTAGAAAAAGCTTATAAAATCCAAGCCTTTTTATAAGGACTCATATTCATTGATTCTTCCTAAACTGCTCTCAAAATTTGGATATAATCCACTAGGCTATAACCATTTTTAATGTTATTTTGGGTTGGTTAGAATCCAAAGTTCATTGTAGATGATTTGTAATTACCTTTGTAAATATTTTGTATAGAATTGATTGATGACTACTAGGTCTGTGATTTGTAGTATCTTCTTTATCACATTCATTAAATATCTAATATTACTATTGCATTCTTCCAATCATATACTACAATTTATTATTTACATATTTGTTTATAACTTGACTAATCATTTTTCTATTTTTATCTACTTCTTTTAAGATATCAATCATAATTTCATCAATTCCTGGAGCTTTTCCCTTGTTCATATATTTAACTATATGATTCACTTCTTTATTTAAAATTCCGGGCAATTCAGAAATATAATAACTATAGGAATATTTTTTTTGTCTTTGTTATTATATAATTCTTTATAGAACTCCTCTGCATATTTCATGCCAACACATCATCAATCATTGTAAAAATTTTATACTGCTTATTTTTTCATACATTGTCTTGTTTCAAGAAAAAATTTACTGGTAAATTGCTGCTTTTTTGTACCAGCTATCTTTCTTGCAGTTCTTATTCATGTATCAATTATGTTCTTATTGATTTCAGTCAAGTCTGAACTATCTTCAAAGTTTATTAATATTTCAAACGAAATTTGAAAGTTCTAATTTAAATTCACTAGAGTGTTTCTGAAGGATAGGAATTATCTCTCTTAATAATTATCATCTCTTTAGTTTTGCTTTAACATGTATCTTACATCTCATTAATTATCATTTCCTGTGTTAAATCCATTAAGAACAAAATCACATTGAAATATACATAATCAAATTCTGCTATATCATAATTTGGATGCCTTTATGACCATTTTTGTTTAGCATATTAAAAAAAAAAATCATAATGAGCAGTTTTTATTTTTCTGTGAAATCCACATGTCTGTATACTCTTTCATTTCTATCGCCATAATAAAATTTATTCACATTTTCATCTTTCACTTATTTTCCAATTCCAGCAATAAAGTCTCCTATGACAATTTTGCTCTGAGAAAAAGTATTTTCTACTTCTTCATCACAATGAGAACTCATTAGGTCATAAATTGGAATTATTTGCATTTGATATCTTTCATTAATTTCAATAACTAATCTTGCCAATGTGTCTGATAGATCGATTTCTACAACATTGCTTTTCGACTTTTTATTCCTAATGAATAACATTTTACTTATATTTCTAATAATTGTGTCCAATAATGTTCCATTTAATGTTAGATAATTTTTTCTTTCAATTTGTGCAATCTTCCTTCACTTGAATGTGACATACAATTATAGATACTTAATTAAAAGCCTATCATGCAATAACTCCATGGGTCCACGATCAAGAGATTCCCAGAACTCTCTGCTTTCAATTATCAACTGATGATTTTTTAATCTTTTGGAAATAAGGGCCATAATTTAATTTTATCTGTCATGTTTGTTAATATTTTTATTTTATTTTTAAAAAAGGTCATTTGTACACACATTTACATTGTTTTCAAGAAAACTCAACTGATATTTGTACACACATTTACATTGTTTTCAAGAAAACTCAACTGATATTTATGTTAAGAACTATCAAACAACTAAGAAGAAAGATTATGGAGTTTTTATTTTTAAATTAAAAAGCCAGTAAATTCACCACACTGGCTGATGCAGCCATCCCTGATTATTTACTATATGAATAATGACATAGTAACAACAGCTGCAAGAATGAAAATGTATGTAATTGACATTAAGTATTTGTCCTGCTTGGTTTGGTTTCTTTAAGACTCAAAAAAGAAATCAAATCTCAATTAATAAAAAACTCCTTTTGCAGCCCTCCATGTACACATATGTAAGAAACATTCTTTTTAGAAAACTCCATGCATGAAAAAGGCCTTTTCAATAGCATTACTTCAAATGGGACTAGTAAATGAGAAGGAATTATTAAACAGGAGTAAAAATATTAAGATTTTTTTGTTTGACTATATATTTATATTATATCCAAACACCATGTTTGCTCTTTGCAGTGGTAAAAAGATGGATTCAAGACATAAATATTTCTGAATTGATTAAAGAAAAGTAATATCTTTAACTTGATCAGCTGAAAAAATTGTATTTAACTAGTCACTTAAGTATTCAATGACACGGACTTTCTATCAATTAGCCATACAACACTTTTTGTTATTAACCAATAAATATCACATGACCACCACCTCTTATGCTTGTGTATAATTGTTGTTAAAGCAGGCGAAACTCACAAGCCAGAAACTAGTCTGGGAATATTGGATGAGTAGACACTAGATGATGATTTTATGTACAATCCTTTTGGCATCCATTGATTACTCTAGCTTGCTGTGTGTGGCAATACATATAGTGAGTTTTGCCTGTTGTAACTTGTTGTTATTGTTAGTATTTCTGTAAACTATAAAATGAAGACTTCATACTTTAGCCCACTTTGTTCACATTAGAAATCAAGATTTAGATTCTAATTAATAAATTGAAAATTTTTACATAACTGCTAATTTTTTATTTTGACTCTTACAGATTAAATGATTCACATGATGCAATATGAAAACATTGCTATAGAAAAACATTTTGGATAAGTTGAAGTAAGCAAATATTCAAATATCACTTATTATGGGTAGCTAATTTTACATTAATTATATAAGTATATGAATATATACACACATAATAGTCTCATATTACTGTATGTTTCATTGGCAACCTAGCCATATAAAGTATGTTACCCACCTAGCATTCATAATGATTACTGTAGCTACAGCTTCTAATGTAAACATCATCCATTGTGCAAGAATAAGCAATTATGGTCTCTGTTATAGTCCTCCCTTCTCTCAGAAGTGGACTATTCCAGATGCCTCTTTATCTGATCAGATTAAGCATTGTTTGCCACAGGCAAATAGGCTAATGTATAGATAAAAACATAGCCAAGGATTATTACAGGCCAATAAGCAACGATGTTTTTTGAATCCGAAGGTTTTCAATAAAGTCAGGGATCTGGGTATAAATAGTCAGCCTTTTGTGAGAATCAGGGAAGAACGTCTGTCTCAACTGAAAAGACTCTTTGAATTCTCCCAGGGAAGCTCTGCTAACCTGAACAGCAGCAAGTATTCCCATTAATAGCAATACGCTATTTAGTCTACACAGTGAGGCAAGTCCCACAGAGACCGGACGCTACTAAGACCACATTCGGCTCGAGGCAAGCTGTCTTGTACAGCTGGAAGAGCCAGCCATACACCCTACCCATGAGGCAAGCCATCAGGTGTAGCTGGAAGCAGTAGGCCAAATCCAGAGTTTATGTTAAACTCCAATATTGAACATTGTAAATATTCACTTGCATATATACTGTATATATTTGTAGATATAATAAATATATTAATTGTAATATTTGTCTCAGTATTATTTTCTGTTGGTTGGGTCTGTAATCCAGACCAAACATAACAGATTTGGTGCAGTTGACCAAAGATTTTTTTCCCCCACGGCTGGTAAAAGAAAAAACTTGAAAAAGTAAATATGCTAGTGTGCACTTATATAGACACTCGTAAGTTACAAATCTGTGATTACTAAATCACACTTAAATAATGTCCAAGTAAAATACGTATTTACTAAACAGTGATTATTAAAAATCACTTATTTCTGGCAAAATAAAAAGTAAAATACGCGAATAAGCAATAGACATTCGTTGTATTTACTAAACAGCCATTGTCAAAATCACTTATTTCTGGGAAGAAAAATAAAGTGATCACAAACACGACTGGTGGTTTATAAACCAATCAAAATTGGCCTTTCTATAAAAGACAGAAGGTCACCCTAGCGGAGTAAAAAATCTGTCAAACATAACCGTTTTGATTGGTTACTCACAAATATACGGAAGAAATATTTTTTCTTACATTTTAACAGAGAAAAAATGGCTAATATAATTGGCTCGATGGAAGCTTTTGACCCAGAGTTCCCTGAGAGCTGGTCAAGCTACAAAGAGTGCCTGATTTTTTATATGCAGGCTAATCAGGTCAAAAAAATCTGAAATAAAATTAGCGACACTGATGACAATAATCGGGTCGCAGACATATAATATTTTAAAATCACAAATTGGGTCAGAAACTCTGGCCAACTTGAATTTTGAGAAGGCATTGGTGATTCTCACAGAATATCCCCCTCTCCCAACCACTAACAATAATGTAGAGATATTATTTCAATCTCTGTACGCAAGCTGAGGGTGAAAAAGCTAGAGAATTCACAACACAAATCCGGGTATTTGCAACTTACGTGCGATTTTAAAGAGTTCTTAAATGAAGCACTATGTGATCGTTTCATTTGTGTCATGAACGATCATAATTTAAGACTCAAGCTATTAATGATGCCGGATATAGACTTTGAAAAGGCTGTAGCTCAAGCCACACTGTCAGAATCTATAGCATGTCAAGCAAAGCCATTACAAAAAATAAATTATACTGTTCAAAAAGTTGACCAGGAGGCTGAATCTGACAAGCACTCAGTTATCTCAACAACAATGAGTGTTAAGCGTTGTTATAGATGCGATGAACCAATGCACGTGCAAACAGAATGTCCACATCTCCATACTGTGTGCTCATTTTGCAAGTGAGTCGATCATATTAGAGCGGCATGTCTAAACTTAAAAAGACAAACAGCCAATATCAGAATGAAAAAACCCATTCCAAAAAACAATAAGGGCAACTATAAGAAAAATAATCAAGTTGCCAGTATAAATCACATTAAGGACAATCAGTCTGGATTTATACATAGTATTATAATTAATGATATGCCAGTGAGAATGGAACTGGACACAGGGTTGCAGTATCTATTGTTTCAAAAAAGACTTGGGCTATCATTAATAAAAATAATAAATATAATCTGCATCCTAGCACTAGGACTATAACAGATTATCAGAGTAAAAAAATAAAACTCTTGGGTCAGACAAGAGTTAAAATTAACATGCTTAACAAAACTAGACATCTACGACTGATAGTGGCAACAGGTGATCACAGCAACTTATTAGGCCATGACTGGTTCAGTCATTTAGACTTTGCAGTGACAAAAGTGAAACAGATCACAACATTAACTAAATTAAAACCTGATTATTCAGAAGTCAACAAAAAGCTGATAACCAAAATGGATATGGAAAATCAGAACACCAGGATTGCCAAAACACCACTAGCTTTGCAGACTAAAGTGCTATGCAGGAGGTATAGAGGACCCACTAAATGGATTCCAGCAGTCATAATCCAACAAAAAGGAATCCACCCCATTGTAGTCAAAATAGCTGATGGATGTTAACATCATCACCATTGAAAGGAACTCAGACTGTACTATACTGATGCAGTCACAAGGAAGGAAGCTCCAGAGATATGCAGTACAAGCAAGGATGACCAATAAACTGAAGATGACAGTGAACTAGCACTGAAGCACATTAATCATTCTCCAGCACACCTACATGACTATGTTCTCTAGGGATAAATTTTAGCCAGGGGGAGGGATGTTATAGTCCTCCCTTCTCTCAGAAGTGGACTATTCCAGATGCCTCCTTATCTGATCGGATTAAGCATTGTTTGCCACAGGCCAATAGGCTGATGTATAGATAAAAACATAGCCAATGATTATTACAGGCCAATAAGCAACGATGTTTTCTGAATCCGAAGGTTTTCAATAAAGTCAGGGATCTGGGTATAAATAATCAGCCTTTTGTGAGAATCAGGGAAGAACGTCTGTCTAATCTGAAAAGACTCTTTGCGTTCACCCAGGGAAGCTCTGCTAACCTGAACAACAGCAAGTATTCCCATTGATAGCAATACGCGACCAGATGCTGCTAAGACCACATTCAGCTCGAGGCAAGCTGTCTTGTACAGCTGGAAGAGCCATACACCCTACCCGTGAGGCAAGCCATCAGGTGTAGCTGGAAGCGGTAGGCAGAATCCAGAGTTTACGTTAAACTCCAATATTGAACAGTGTAAATATTCACTTGTATATATACTGTATATATTTGTAGATATAATAAATATATTAATTGTAATACTTATCTCTCATTTCACATCTCACAAGAACTGATAACCATCAAATGCAGATCAATATGTAATAATAATAACTCATTTAAAACATTTGATTAATTAGAAGCAAATATTAGCATTTCTAATAAGTGTTTACATTTATTTAAAGATTTTAAACATAAGTGAAAAAATGTAATTGTGCAGTAATATATTTACATCTTAAAAATAAAAAAATATCTTACGAATGCGAAGTTGATAGATATTCAGACTTTAGCATATTCTCCAATATTATTAAACAATTCAAAACAAAACAACACTCTCCATATTGTGCTAGTATGAGATAGTGATCATGTGATGTTTAGTGGTTTATCTCCAATATTATGTTGTAGCCAAAACATATTGTGAGAGGTCAGTCATTATATGATGTTTAATAATATTAAATAAATCGCTAAGGTTCACTATTATTCACTGTTCCTTTATTACAAGTACTATATTTTTATGTAATTATTATATATACTTTTTTTTTCTATAATTATCAATCTTTTTTTTTATGAAGTTAGGATAGTTATGATAATTTACAAGTGACTCTATTGATGATGATAATATAATATATTCATGGATAAAAAGTTAACATTATTGAACTTTATCATTTAAAACAGCTTATTCGAGTAAACAATAGAACTAATACACATTTATTTAATATATATATTTTAATTGGTACTTTTGTAAAAGCTGTATGACAGAAATTCGCCAACACATGTTTGTCTTAGTTATCTATTTTCAGGGCCTTCAACTATTTCTTTATTTGGTACTGTTAATTACGCTGTATTGTTTAGGTAGAACTTTTCTCAAAAATATTTGAACCAATATGTATAAATTCCATTTCACAACATATATATTAATAATTTTTTTATGTATATGATAGCGTATGAAGGTAAACGCATTGTCATTATTTGGCGGGATTTTATTACGTTTAGTGTAGTATTATTTTTGAGCTTTTACTTTTTTTTTTGTGGAAATGATTAAAATTTGGGATCTTCCTATGACAGAAGAAACAAAAAGTACAGGGAAATACGATACAACACATCTATTCCTATTTATCCTGCGCCGACTGTTTAAAGATTGATTGTGCACGATATTAAGGATTTCTGCCCCCGATTTGAAGAATCCACGTTTGTAATACACTCTTATTATACTTTCTTTGACCATATTTTTTATTTATATTAATTTTCTTTAATTATAATCATTTGTAGTTTTGTGTATTTTTATTTTGTTTTATCATTAAAAATAATAATATTAAATACGATAGCTTGTAGTCAGCCATATTGTTTGCAAGATTTTTTTGACGTCCCTATAAATGAATAATTAAATGAAACATGGGTGGTGAACTTCCGTCGCACATCTACAAAATTACTTTTTAATTTGACTAGAATACAAAATGTGTGAAAAATTATTATAAGTTTAAACGATAAAAAAAAAAAAGCACGTCCAAATATAAATGATTTCAGAAAGTTTTTTCTTGTATAAATTAAAAAAAAAACACGTTTTATAAAATTTCCGTAGAAAAAAGATCAATTGCTGTCTTAATAAATAGTTATACATTTTAATTTATTATCTTTTTACGAAATGAATAGTATTAAATAGTTGAATTTAGTTTTGAGATTTGTTCTGGTAGTTTGTAAAAAAGCACACAGAACATGTATCAAAAGTTCATGATTGCCGTTTTACAATTTACTTTATCTTAATTGTAATTTATGTTTGAGTATTTTAATTCTAATTTATACTGAGGATGGTTGGGGGGGGGGGGCGTGTCTTGAAAGTCTGAGTTCAAATCCCTATATTTATACTGATGAGTAAATGGGCGATCGTTTTAAGAAAATCACATGCATTAAATTGAAATTTATATCAAAGTTTTAAAATATACATTAATACAATTTTTATTAAATAATTGTTTTAAAATTTTCTCATTTTTGCCAGATATTATGTCATGATATATTTTCAAAATATTAATATAAAATATTTTTATATAACTGATGTACTTTTTTTGTAAATAGTAATCGATAGGAAGAAAAACAAATGATAACACAGTAATAGAATAACTGCTAGTAAACATCACATAGTCACCATTTTCTCTGCTTGCTTATAACTGTTATTAAAACAAGCAATAGGCAAAACTCTCTATATGTATTGCTACTCAGTGCAAGCCAGGTAATCAATGGATGCCAGAAGGCTTGTGAATAAAATCCCTATCTAGTGCCTACTCATCTAGGTGCAGTACTCTCAGATCCAAGGCTCCTCACTGACAAAGGCCATCCCCAGACTAGTTTCTGACTTGTGGCCTTTGTCAGTGAGGAGCCTTGGATCTGAGAGCACCGCACCTAGATGAGTAGGCACTAGATGGGGATTTTATTTACAAGCCTTCTGGCATCCATTGATTACTCTGGCTTGCACTAAGTGGCAATACGTATAGAGAGTTTTGCCTGTTTTAATGATAAAATAACTGCTTACAATTTTTTTCCCAAAACAGAAATCTCATAGAACAATGCCATGCAAAATGACTAATTGCATTATAAAAAATTAATAAAAAGAAAATAAAGTTATTTAAATATTCAACAAAATAAATTGAAGATTAGGTATATCTCTATTCATATAGAATTAAAATGTTGAACAAATATAACTTTTAATTATTTATTTAGACAAATTTTTTCTTCTATTTTAGTTAGTTTTTATTATTATTTCAAGCAGAATACTTTCCAACAGACTTTTTGATATTTGAACTATTTGTTTCTTATCAGTTTATCACAACACTGTTTCAAAAAGAATATTGAAATGCTAATTCACATCAAATATAAAATGCTAGCTTATCTTTACAATCTCAATTCTTACAGAGATTTAATTTTGAATCAACAATAGATGTGAACAACTACCTCTTTTAATATGGCTGATAATTAACCATTTCAAGGTAAAGTTCATTTTTATTCATTTACCTTTGTGAATTATTAGTAATATTATAAGTGTAATTAATAATAAATTCAGTGCTTCAATAAATGTAACACTGGAAATGATGACTTTCCAAGGACCATTGGTATCAATCCACCATCTTTGTTGTTAGAAAGTCTAGCAAATATAAAATGATTATGTCTGTAGTTATCGTTCTTATTAATTATAATATTATTATTAATTCTCAAGGGTTGTCAAATGGATAGAAATGGAAAATAATCTATTTATATTTGTTGCCACCTTAAAATTCATACTTATTAATATCAGTTGACAGAATAGTTATTTTTATAAGAACCAATATTACAGAGATTATTTTATATTTTCTGCATTTTCAGATAGAATGGATTGCATTAATATAAAAGACACTGAGAAAAATGTAATTTCTGGTGTTTACACAATACAATAAAACAAAAGTAATCAAATTGATCTAATGCTCAAAAATGTTGTAGGCCGAGTACAATCTATGTTTTTTTGTTTTGTTTTATTCACTTAAGAAACAATCCAGGAATCTAGTTTTTAATGTACTATAAATACAAATATAGATAGATAGATGCAATATGTAGAGTTAAGACATTAAAGAAAAATATTCTAATTTTTCAAAAGCTTGAGTACATAATATATACATATGAAGATACATTTTAAAAATTTATAGACTTTATTTCAAGTAGGCTTTAAATGCATAAAAAATAGTTTATATCCATTGCAACATCGTATATTACTATATGTGTGTATTTTTGGATATTAAAAAAATATTTGGAAAAAATAATATGGCTATAATATATATTTAAGTTTTTGTTGTAACATATAAATTATATACATCCATCCATTTTATTTTATATAGTTTTAAGTTTTATATTTTTTGAATTTTGGATTAATATTAGAAAGCAGAAAATGGAGTATTTTATATGTTATTGCAGTTGACTGAAAAACAAAAAGAAAGTTAAATGTAAAAGCTAGGGAAGGATAAACGAAGACGATATAGTTACTCTCAGATTGATATATGTTCAGTTTCAAGTCTTGTATTTGAGGGATATATTTTACGCTACTAGAAGTTAAGAATGCATTTAAATATCGTTGTTAGCCAAGAGGTCAGTGCAACTGCCTTGCAAGCAAGCAGTTGCTTGCAGACAGTTGTTGCAGGTTCGCTTCCCGGACGATGCTATGACATATGGGTAAAAAAAATGATATCAGTGTGGACAGAACAATCAAATAAAAAAAAAAATACTTTTCATATCAGAACAACTGAAATACTAAGCATGGAATAAAAAATAAATTTTGGTTACTCTTATCTTATTTCCAAGTGCATATTCTTATCAGCAGCATCTCCATTAATCAATTCTATTCTGCAGCCAGAAGATTTAAAACAGACCATCATCCTAATTTTCAGCCATTGTAAATCCATTGCAGGCTGAAGAACTTTCCAAGTTTAATACAGTTTCTCTGATCTATAACTTCTTTTCTACACATCACATCAACAAGCTTCCTTACTTCATCCATTATATCTTAAATGTTGTCTCTATGATCTTTTACAATCTCTTGGGATCCATTTCAAAATTTCACCTACCCATATATTACCAACTCTTTTAGTAATATGTTTAGCTCAGTTTCATTTTAGTCTATTAATTTTTTCACTAATGCCATCACCCATATATTTCATTTTTTTCATGTTTTCTATTGAAGCAATGGATCCGGAAGTCCGATCCATGCTTCACAGCCTTCTATAAACTTACCGATATTGTAAACCTGGGTTAAGTTTATATCCAAGTATCAACATAGTTTTGCATTAAATATAAAATTAATGTTTATTAAATTAGCTATTTACTTTAAAATATTTCTTTTAAAATAAATTCTGATTAAGATTAAATTGTTTATTAAAATTTCTTTTTCAAAATTTATTAATCAAACATATATGTATGGAAGCATATATACATATGATTAAATGCAAAATTCTGTTGAACTAAAATATTATTTTATTAAAAGAAATAATAAAATATTTTTCTTTTAATTTTTGTTAAAAATATGGCATATGATTTTATTTTAAGATAAGCTTGCCAGCATTCCTAAAGTAATGGCATTTTTCAATTAGTATTCCATTCAAGGCAAATTAAAGATGGCCTTTTTATTAAATCAAATTCGAAGTTAAAAGCAGAATTTGATAATAAGAAATTAAAGTTTATTTTTAGCAAAAAGTTACTTCGAAACAAAGGAGCATAGGAGGCTTATCAAGATCTAAAATCATATGCAAAACAATAGAAAAGTATCTCCAGAAAGATATAAAAAGAAGGGGAGAACAAAAGACTGGATTCTTATTCATTGTGATTCTGTTGACTGATTCATTCAGATTTTGTTTTTAAAATCAGTCAGATTTTGTTCCTGAGATTATTCGGATTTTGTTCTTGAAGAAACTCAGCTGAAATTCAGCAAGATTCATTCTAAAATTATTATTCAGAGATTGACTCGGAACATATTGCTAAACCTTGTTATTGAAGTGATTTGAAAATGTACTTAGCTGCTGCTCATTGGCTCTTTTGAAGAGTTCTACTTCTTACTTCTGCTCCTCCTGTTACCGCGACCAAGTTTAATGATCCTCCGAGGTTGCTCTGAAACTAAATGCTGAAAACCACTGCATCCTAGTTTTGCGGAAAATTCCTGTTCTGATTTCAAACATGCGACCTATTAAAAGTTCTATTAATTTGGTGGACATGACTATGTACAGTGGCTAGGCTCATCAGCTTTGCCTGCCGTCGGGGTCCTAATCCATCAAAATGCCGTAACGTGTCAAATCAATAGTAAAACCAAACTGTGAGCTATGTGGGCGCCCTTCGTGTAAAAATTTTTCATATTTCAAATCTCTTTGTCCAGACAAATAATTTTATGTATGTAATCAAGCCATTGACGTCGGGGGAACCAGACCAAATAAACAAGGACTGGTAACTTTAAATGATCTCCTTATGAACTATTACTTTGTCTTTTAATATAATTAACTTTGGTTAATTGTTCCATTAATTTAGTCTACACCTGGGTCTTGTTTTATGTGGATTATTTTAATGCGATTTTGAAATTATGCGATTCATGTTTCTTCTTAATACTTTTCATATTTCGCTATATTTATTAGATATCAAGAAATTTAAATTATTAATAACTTATTTTCACTTGAAATACTTTTTTTCCCCTCAAAAATATAACGTTATATTGGCAGCTAATGTGAATATGGCCTGAAGCTGTATTTAGAATTTTAGCTTTTATATAAATAACCTATTTATACTAATGAGTAAGTAATAATAATAGATTTATACTTACATATAAAAATATCGCAATAAATCTTCAAAAAAATTAAACTTTTAAAATGTATAATTTATTATATATAACAGAAATAAATAATCTTTTAGATTTTTAAAATAAAAAATGAAGATTTTATAAACTGAAAATAATCTTTCTAATGATAATGTATAATTTTTTTGTTTTGATTATGATCTCATTTTTTTAATATAGAAACAGAAAACCATTAACACAGCACAAGACTGAAAATGGCGCTAGTTGTTCATCACATCACGAATAAAAATAAAGTGGCTAACAGGTTTCTCTGGGCATAATTGCTGAGAGATTCTTGACTTCGTTTAAGGAGAAGCTACAATACATCACATCACATTGAATCTGATTTCTTTCCAGTTTACAAACGAACACTAGTGGTAATGATTAAAATATGTATGAAAAATGTAAAATTAAATACTGTAGTTAATAAAATAAGTAAAAAAAGTTTGTCTTGTATTAATTTTTTTTGAAAATTTGAAATTTTTTATTAATCATACTTTATTTGCTTATTTTTTTAATGCAAATTTTGAAGTAATTTTTCTTTGTTGCTTTGCTTTTATGCGAATTCTGAAAATTACAGACTCTATCCCCCATTTTTCAAGGTAAATTAAGTCTGTTTTTGTGCGATTTTTTTAATGCGGGTTTTCTGTGGAACCTATCTACCGCATAAAACGAGACCCAGGTGTATTTCATAATGTAACTCTTTTTTTATAAAAAAAAAATGTAAAAAGTGAAGAGAAAGAAAAATAATTTAGAGACACAAATTTATAGAAAAATAATTCAAATAGAAAAATAAGAGAAACATTTCTTAACCGAATAAAAAAAGATAATATTTAAAATAGAATGTCATGAAAAAATATTTTCAAAAAAGTTGTCTATTTCTTTATAAAATTTGCAAAATTCTCAAAAAGAGATGGAAAACTCAAATTAAAACCTCACTTTATTAGTTAAACACTAAAACTGTCACTGCTCCTAATGAAGAGAATCATCCAATGATAAACATCATATACATTTTTTGTTACTCTACTCCACAGCCATCTACTATAATCTTTAATAACCAATAAATATTTTCTGGTAGTGCTATATCCAATCACTGGATTTCTTTAGAGGAGACATTGAATTTGCCTTGACGTATTTAGCAACCACATTTATTTTTATATTGTACAAGCTAATAACCTAAAATTAAAAGCACTCTAGATTCTAAACCCAATCTGATCTACTTGTAAAATTATATGAGTCTAGCAAACTACTATATATTTTAGTAACATCAGTTATTTGTGATAAATACTTCCTTGAATTTATTATAATAAATTAACATTTTCTATGTGAAAATTTTATTTAGAATAAATTGATGATTACATTTTCTTTTTCAGATATTGAAAATGGAGACTTGCGAAATTTAACACTAAAAGATTATTGATTAAGACAACTTAGGATTTGAATTTATATCAGATTACTAAACATACAAATAATAAATGCACCTTATGGGAAATATGTTTCTATGATTACTTTTAAATACATCAGAAACCAAAATTCTAGAAATTTTAATAAAAAATTGAGTCTTTATATAATATACAGTAGTTCAATTATTTCAGAGTAATAAGTATAAAAAGAGAGTTGCAAACAAAATAACTCTTTATAGCAGAGTAGATAACTTTTAGAATAAGAAGACTAAAGAGAATGTTTTTAAATTATAGCATAATAATTTGATGGGTGAAAAGTATATTTTCTTTGCTTTTATCAGTTTTGATATTATTATTTAATATTGGAAACTATGAGTTATTAAAACTGAAGAATTTTTGGAAGGAAAAGAGCCAAATAGCATAAATTTTATTACTCTTTTTGAAGTACTCAATAAATAAAAAGGAGACATCCTATCTTGAAATGAGCATGAAGCCAAATTCTAACTCTTCTCAAAATAATGCATAGAGTGAATACAAATAAGATAGAAAAGTATTTTAATGCAAGTAATATTAAAAAAAAAATTCTGTTTATAATTACAAACTTCATAATGTTAATGAAGAATAATTGGATTCAGTCTATAGTTGTTAAGCATCTTAGTGAAATGTCTCCTTGATTGGGTAAAAAAGCTTGAGTCATGGTTATTTATATGAAAGTTAAATTTTTAGAAAGTGAAAAGACAACTATATTAAAGTTAATAATAAGTGATTGTGATTTACTCTATTAGTTCATGTGATATTTTCAAACATCATAAATGACAAATTGAGCTTTAATCCAGGGAACATTTGCTCTTAAGTCTATCACTTGAACAGTACACTAAAACAAGCAGAGCACAATAACAATTCATTTTTAGTAGATTTTGATAAAATTCTAACTAGTGACTAATTTTAGAAAGGCTTTTTTTTCATATGTCATAGCATCGGCCGGGAGGCGAACACACAACAACCATCTGCAATCAAGTGCATGCTTGCAAGGCAGCTGCGCTGATCCCTCGGCTAATAACTCTTGATTAGAAAGGCTTTTTGGTTACAATTTTTTAAAAAATAAAAACTATAGGCTGGCAAAAAAATTTAATCGATTGTTTTAAAAAGTTTTTGAAGGACATTTAATTATTTCAAAGCTTCACAAATATTTTAACTCATTTATAAATTTATTTTCATCTTACTTTTGAATATTTAAATGCTTTAGAAAAAGTTATTTAATTGATTTTATTGGTTTTACTTCTTTTCCGATGGCTAAGATTTTTTTTTATTAGAGCAAAAAATCTTGATAATTATTAATAAAAACTTCTACTATGTATTCAAATATCTAAACATGATTATTAACACATAGCTTAGATACATGCATATGAAGTTTAAACATTGTTGGAGTTGAAAAGAACCATTATTCATAATAGGAACAGAATAAGGTGAATGAGAAACATTGAATTTAGGCTAAACTTGCTTTTTGAAAAAATTAGATGATATATTCTATACAAAATCAATTGACAAATTCTCATTACATTACACACTTATAAAAGACAAATCAAGTTGTTTTAAATATTACAGATCTCAGCTTACAGCATATGGCTACAGTTTTAAGCTTAACCATATTTGTTTTATACTTCAGAACATTTCATGATCTCAAATACTTATGCATGAAAGTCGAGACAAAGTCAGCATAAGAATATATACTGTAAAATAATATAGATAAAACACTCATCTGCTAGATGATATAAGCATTGAACAGAAATTACCAATCAACCCATTTCAAGAAATGATCGCCATAGTTTTCTCAAACAAAAAAAAAACTTCACTTGTTAAATTTCTAATTAACTGGCAATATTATTTAAATGTCAAAAAATATATGAAATCTTGTATATAAAATAATGTTACTCTAGTAATAAAATTATCTGATAAAAAGAAGTTTAATGCTCATTATATACTGTAGTACTCAGTAAAAGAATCATTGTTGAATATATGGAGCAGATGATAGATGTATCAGGTTAAGAAATATCTAAATGAAAGAATTGCAAATAAATATTTCTATGAACAGAAAAAGATTATTTTTTAATGCCCTTATTGTTAAGTATCTTAATGCACGGAAAAGTTAATAAATTCATAAAATTTTGCTTTGATCATTTTTTTATTTATTGTGTTTGATTTAACTGCTTCTGACAGCCAATTTTTAATTGCAGTAAAAAGAATTTATAGTGATATCTAGTTGAACTAAACTTCTATTTATAATAAAAAAATAATATCCATACTTCTTTCTTTTTTATTCTTCATATAAATAAAGATATAATAAAAGACGACCCCCAAGATGCATTTCATGCTGAAACAGCACTCATCAGTTGGTCCAGGTCACCAGCTCTCATAAATATCTTTATTCTATGAAGAATATTTACCTATGGCGAATTGGCATGTTTTTATTTACAATTGCCAAATTTGCTCCACCAATCTCAACTTTTTACGTTTTTGATAAACCTAACTACGTTTATCATTAATCATTTAATACATTGTAAGGCTTAAACCTGCACCCACTACTCTCAGTGCCATCTCATATTGCTAACCCACCTGATCATACACATGTTGAAAAGATAAATAATCACCAATATATGTATTTCATGCTAAATCAGCAATCATCAGTTGGTCTAGATTACTATCCTCACACATATATACAATCAGTGCTCAGCTTTATATTAAGATAGCCAATCTTCATACTTTAATGGCAGGCTTCAAACTATTCCAACTCACAACTCTTCAGCCTTCCATTTCATTGAAAATCTGATGATGGAACGTTCAAAGCCCTTGTTGGTGTCAAGGTTGTCATCCTACCCATGTTGACATATTAGTCATTCTGACCCCTCATGTACAGGAGAATAATCCATTTATACATACATATGCGAGGGATGGGCAGACCTTTTACACACTATTTATATAAATTAATACATTGTACAGACTTAAACCTGCATTTATTAAACTAGAATTTTTCTCTAGCATAGATATAAACTTTAATCCAAGTTAAAGATTATTATATCTGATTTTTACACACACACACACACACACACACGGCTTTTCACCTTCCTTTTCGTATGTGTATTATCGATTATTTTAATAACCTCCATACTTCCTCTTTTTTTATTCTTCATATAAATAAAGATACAATAAAAGACAATCTAATTCTCTTTACATGTGATTTTCTGATTCATACCAGTTCTCGCAGCAATCTAAAAGTTATGAATGTCTAATCTTATTAATATATATTTTCCATTTAAATATTTATTACTTGTAATATTTTTTATTTTTCTTTGCATCCATGAAAAATATATTGTTTTAAAAATCTAATCATTAATTTATAAAATATTCTATATACATTCATTTAAGTCAGATATGAGATACTTTCTAAAAAAACAAACAAACTACAAGCTGTGATCTGCTCTCTATTTATGTTTGTGACTTCTCACCCACATAAATATCTATATTTTTTAAATATAAGAATTTCTGCAAGTTAACTAATAATTAACAAATTTGATATTATGATTTAAGAAATAGTGGAAGAATTGTAAAATTGAATCATAGACATTTGATTGTTTCTCTAATTATTCTGATAATGTGGATCTTGTAATTGAGTCATAATCACATCTATTATTGCTAAAGATTATACAATATTAAAAAAAAAAAAAAAAATAATGAAAGAGGTTTTATCCCCTTTCAAGTTAATTTTCCAAACTCATTCTTTCTATATATTTGTTACTATAATTATGTTTTAGATTTTATTTATAAATTATTTCCTTTGGTATATATATTTATAATTATATCATTCCGTTGTAAGAGTTTTTTTTCACTATTGCACCCATTCTTTATTATTGTTTATTAAAAAGATTTATTAATTATAAATTGTTTAGTAATATAATAGTATCACTTTTTACTGAAGTTTTATTTAAAACACGATTTAACCTCTGCTCACTTGACACACACATATAAATAATATATATATAGTTTATGTAAAGTAACACTTTAAGAAGACATTATTGAAAATAGTTAATTAATAGAATTTGAAATCACGAATTTTCAAGCAAAAGCATGCTATATTTTGATCATTATATTTATATTTTCTATTAATATTATACATACGTACTATATATTTTTATAACTATCATGTACATTTTTAATGAATTGTTTTTATATATAGAAGAAGGGCTTATGATAAAGATATAGCATATCATATCTTTGTTCTACATCTATGGCATGGGTTCAAATCTCAACCACTTAAAAATAACCTGAGTCTGATAAGTAGCAAAATTTTAACTTTTAACAGACTTAGAACTTATTGTTCAGCTAATTGTCTCATAGTCTTCCCGGTTAGCTATCCAATATTAGCCAGGAAATGGGTATCAACCATTTTTTCATTAGAGAGTAAAACAGCTGGAAACATACTTGAATCCTCACTGTCCAAAATTTGACAAGTCTTATAAAAATATATTTTTACTGCTATCTGGGGATCTATTGGGAAAGCTTTTGACATATAGTTACCTATTTAAATAAAATGTAGTAGTAAGTAAAAGCTCTTTAATTTTTGAATACTAATTAACATATTTTATCAAAATTCAATCTATAAAAAATAATTTACGGAGAATATGCTAAATTGTCTGGGCAAAAAAAATATTTAAGTAATAATAGCAAACTAGAACACCTTTTCATAGTTGATAATTTGATTATAGTCATATGCATTTCTCCTAAAATATATTTTAACATCTCTTCTGCAATTATATAAACTTGAATAAATTCTGACGATAAGAAATAAACTGCTATCTATTAAATAATAAAATCCGTTATATCATTAAAATGCATAAGTCAATGGTCTATTTACTTTTGCTTTACCTTAACCTCAATGCAATCATTAATAGTTTTTTTCTTATTATAAAATATAAATATCAGAGGTCATTCATATTTAATATTTTTTAGGTCACGAGTGCAAGATAATTAATGAAATTCGTCTCACGTAATAGAAAAATATTTATGTATGTATAAGCGGACGACAATCTCTAAATACTAAAGTGGGACGAAAGCAAAGTTTTTTATAATTATTATTATTTAATTTAATTTTATATACCTACTAAAACAAGTAAAAATATTATTCAACATTCCAACGTAATATATTTTGTTAAAGAATGAAAAAACAAATTCAAATAATAATTATATTGATGTAAACTAGAGGGCATTTATTTAACACAAATTTTTCAAAAAATATTTTTCAATGATTATATTTTCTGCAACAAATTGTAATCTTTTATAAACGTCATAAAATTTATCACATGTCAGACTATAATTTTATTTTATAATTAACATTGTTTTAATAAGAAAGCTTGATTCCCCCCCCCCCCAGTTATATCATATTCATGATAGAAAATAATCTTGTCAAGATCAATATTTCAATGAAGACAGAATGAATTCTACAATATTATTATCCTGATAATCTAGATACTTTTCTCTCATTTTGCTGATTATTTGAACCCATCTATCTAGTATAGGAATGTTTTCAGAATTCCATTTTTCTAAATAATTATCAATTATGCACAGGGGTGACACCCTAAAATGTATAAAAGAGTTTTATAAAATTATATAGTAATAAAGAACAAGAAAAGTATTCCATATAATAACTACATCTTCTGAATTGTCAAGTGTTTTAAATGAAAAGATGGAGCATGCATTTAAATCTATGTCTAAAAAGAAACAGATAAATAAATAAAAAAATTCTTGGCAAAATTATATACCAGATATATAAATGATAAAGATATATCAGATTATTGGATGAACATAGTAATAATATTGATATTTACTAAGACTGATAAAGAGCGTATTAGAAATTACAGATTTTTCAGTCTTCTATCAATTCTGTATAAAATCTTTGTCTAGATCATTACAACTCTTTTATAATGAACTTTGGATTAAAACCAACCAAGGGAATAAACTAAATTTAAAAGTCATTTTAGCACAGTGGATAATATTCAAGCATTGACAGAAGTTATAAAAAGTGATCAAAAACTAAAAGCTGCTATTACACTCTGGATTTGTACCTTATCAAAAAACATTTGATTCATTAAGCGTTTACTTTGACTCATCAAGACATATTTTGAAGACTATATATTGAAATGCATTAATAGTAATTAGATTACATGATCATATTAAGAAGATTAATATCTAGAAGAGCGTATGACTGGATGATTTTATATATCCAAAATTTTTTATAACAGTTTTAGAAGTATTTTGTGAACTAAAATGAGAAGCAAAAAGAATAAAAGCAAATAGAGATTATTTAAGTCATTCAGATTTTTTTTTTTTATGTGTCAGACTTTACAGTTGGTGTGATTGTTTTTGCAAATAGTGCTTAATAGATTAAGGAAACATAAAAGTTATCAGATGAAAGTAATAGTGATATTAGTGATTAAGCCAATGCACATGCACTTTGAAATAATTGCAAATGAATACTCTCATTTTCCATACACAAAATGTAGTATTTTTGAAAAGATGGAATGAATCCATCCATCTTTTCATCCCAAATGTTTATGTATGGGCAAATCTTAAGCATTTGGAAATAAGAGCATGAAGATGTTAAGCAATCACTTTAAATTACATTTACTATGCTTGAATGAATGACGCTTGAGAAATCTTTACAATTTATGATATGCCATTCTTTTTAGTTGAAATTAAACATACATAATGAGATATTATTTATATAGTGCTATGTTTATAAACTGTAATAGTGATATTAGTGATTAAGCCAATGAGCTTGTGCTTTGAAATGATTGCAAATGAATACTCTCACTTTACATACCCAAGATATAGTATTTTTGAAAAGTTGGAACAAATCCATCCAAAATAGAACTAAAGATCAATTCTAAAAAAGCCAAAGTAATATTCAATAGATTATCCCTGAAGAAGAAAATAAAAAATGATATTTATGAAAATAAGTTAACATTTACAAATATCTTAGATTATTAACACACATGAAAATATTATGGATGTAATTAAGCTTGGATAGAGTATGTTTATGTATTTGATAAAAAATGGTCTTAATATATATGTTTTATCACCTTATTTACAAGATAGCTATGAATATGAGGACCCTGGCCCCCGAAAGTGCTTACCCACATATGTAGATGCAGATATTTAATTTGTATATATCTGGATTAATACTTCTTTGTCTTCAACTTTGTGTGTTCATGCGTTTTATGCATTTTATATTTTATACTTTGGAACAATTAGCTGCAAAGTTTAAACTTTGCTCATTTATTAATTCTTATTTATGGATATGAGACTTGGTACTCATTACAAGAGCAATACAGAAACTTCAGATGAAGTACATGTTAGAAGTAATAAGAATCAATAAAAAATCATAGATGTCACAACAAACAGGTAATAATGGCACCATTGAAAGAATTAAATGTATCTGGGCTGGAGAAAAGAAACTAAGGATCAGAGAAGTTGAATTAATCTTGGAGAGACCTCCATAAGGGAGAGGATCGATAATGATTAGAAGTGGTGTTGACGAATGTTATAAAAATTTTAAAAATTCAAAAATAAAATTGCTGATAAATTAAAAACTAATGCAAATATTTAACTGACAATTAGCTTTTATGATTATTTTATTTAATAATAAAGACATTAAAAGATTTTCCTGTTATATTTAAAATACGAAACTGTTACAACATTCAATATTGAGTAAAGAGATATTTATCTTTAGTCTTAAAAATAAAATATAAAAAAATAAGATAATTTATTCTAATTTGACTCATTTAATAGCTATTTGTAATAATAAATACATTAAAAATTCAGGTTGATTTTAAATTAAGCGGAATGATTTAAGTAATCAGCATTTAAAATAAGCGGATTACTTTATTTGACACTTCATTACACACAAATGCCGTTATATTAATGGAATAATAAGCAGTTTTAAAATAACTGCAATTAAATAGATTGATAAGGAGTATTGAAATAGCAATGTTCTCTTTGTTTCGGAGTCTGTTGCCTAAGATTTTATTCGATAAGACAATTTACTATATATACCCACAACATATATATAATATCATGTCCATAACATGAGGTTTGAACTTGGATTAAGTAAAACGTAAACATTTGATAAGTTTCAAATTGATTAAAAACTTTTTTGTTAGAATATTGGTGGTCAAATAAATAGCTAGACCCTCTTAATTGAACAATCCAAAAAACTGTATAAAAGTTTTACTTATCAAGGAGATGGAGACCATGGAAATTCATTATCTCTCTTTAGAAAGCTCTTGAGAAGGCATTTGCGCTTGCAATGTGCATTTTAAAGCTTTTATGCATTTACTGTATATTTATAGACTTAAAGAATAAAACGATCACCAGTGAGATCCTACTGATAATGATCAAATCTTTATTGGTTTGATCATAGTGCTCTTTATCAAAAAATGATTAAATTTTAACACCCGTTTTGCATCAGATCATTTTAATGTTCACACAAATTATTATAACAATGTTCTAAAAAAATTATATGTACTTGTGTTTGTTTATTTGCGCAAATAAACAAAATAGCATGTTTAAATTTAATAGTGTATTTTGAAAATAGTTAAATTCTAAATATAAGTACATTTTTACGAAAAAACATTAAATCAATTGCATTTATTTTCTAGAAAACTAATCAATGAAAAAAATATGTCACTAATGATTAGTTTTTGTGCTAATCATTTTATCAAATGAATCAGTTTTATAATGGTTTGTTTGCTATTGAAATTAAAAATTAATGCAGAAAATATATGTAAATTATCATATAATGTTTTATTTTCTTTACTCTTTTTGAATAATATTTTGTTGTTTGGATTTGTTTCATTTTCCATTTTATTATTTATATACTGTAAATAACTAAACATCACGTAAATATATAGCGATATTGAATAACGTTTCACCAAACATTGACGATTTAAAAACAAACATTTTTATAGATAAAGTAAATTAAATTAACGTTATATATACACTGCAATTTAAATTTGTGGCTTGTTTTAAAAAAAATGCTTCTATTATAATTGCTGTGAGCAGTTTGTATTTAAAATCCAAGAACTAACGAGTGAATCAGCAGTTTGTCTTTTGATTAGACATCGTCATGTGGAAATTATTATTTTTCAGTATTATCTGATCATAAGCAATCCTAATTTGGGAAGAATATTTTTTATTGTTTACAGGCATGCACCATATAACTCCACACAAAATATTTTTAAACTTATATAGAAGTTCATGTACAAAATTTTAAATATTAAGTGTGATATGTGATGTGATGCACTGTGACCTCCTTATATGGAGCCAGGAATCTCTCAGCAACTTTGCCCAGAGAAACCTGTTAGCCACTTTACCTTCCTTTCCCATAATCTGTTCCATCCCATTTTCACAACATAATCTTTGTCAACTCCATGGCTTTCATATCTAAATTCCCCATATTTTTTCCCATAGCCAGCATAAAAAAACAATAACCCACTTTCTATATAATCATTTTGTTCATATTTATTCTTCCATAACTTCATTATTTGTATCCTTTCTGCTTCCAAGCATTTACATTGAATTAACAGATGCCTAATATTTTCTATATCTTCCTTACACAACTTGCAGACTAAATCACCCATATTTTTCCATTTACGTGTATATTCCCTTGTTGCTAAAGATCCTGTTCGAGCCTTAAACAGTAAACTACTTTCTTTACTATCATGTGACAAACTCTATACAGTAGTGCCACCCAGTGCAAGCCTTAGTAATCAATAAATGTAAAAAGGCTTGTGCACAAAATCTCTATCTAGTGCCTACACATCCAATATTCCCAGACTTCTTTTCCAAATCTAGTTCCAACCTGACTTGCTAGTAATTATAAGCTGATTGATCTATGTTGTGATGTTTAGTGGTTTAAAAGTATGGTTTGCCATTAAATAATATTTTTGCTCAGGCTATTGATATGGTCCACAGATGGTAGATAGTGAAATAACTTTCAGATATGAGGTTAGCAATAAATAGTACCCATTCCAGAATACCTTCTGCTGTCTTGTAGGATAAGTGATTAAAGATGAAGTATTATTTCCAATGCAAATTAACTTTTTTATCTCTGTTTTTTTCTTACGGTCTTCAGTTCTTTAAATTAGTGTAAGATCAACATCATAAAATTCTCATGCCAGTGATAATATCCCTATACTAATTTGTGAGATTATTCTTTAATTATACATTAAGCAATTGTGATTCCAATTTTATTTTTTATTTTTTGGTTAAAGACTCTGAGAATTAAAAATCAATAATGACAACATAGTTAGGCAATAATGGAAATAAATTTTGTAAGCTGATTGATCTAAGTTATGATCTTAGCTCAAATTGGTATAATTACTAGCAAATCAGATTGGAACTAGATTTGGGAAAGAAGTTTTAATTTAACAATAATTGTATATTTAGGTAACTCTTTTAAAGGAGCATTCTACCTTCCATTAAGATGAAAAGGATCTAGAAAAGGTAATCTAATTGATTTGTCTCACACAAGTCTGATTGGTTGTCATGTTATAGTAGGTTACTCATTAAAGTGATAAAAATAATTATATTATCAGTAGTAGTAGGTAGGTGGAGGCAGTACTAGTACTAATGGTAAGTATTAGAAATCTACTTTTTAATAAATATAAGTCTATAGAATGTGTGAACTTTATTAGATGCAAGTTCTCCAAGATTTAAACAAAGGATAATAGTGATAATAAAGGAGCTACCAAGATTTAAGATAATATATAGTTATTCTTAGTGAAACTCATCTTTCACAAAAAAATAATAGAAAAGGTAGATGGTTACAAGTTCTTTCAGAAGGACAGATTAATCAGCGAAAGTATACAGCATGTTGTCAGATTTGCTATAAAATCTAATGTTGTACCTGTTTTTAGGATTCCTCAATGTATCAATGAAAGGCTAATGGCATTAAAAACTTGGCTTAGATAATGGAACCTATGCTCATTTCATAAGTACATATGTTCCAACATATGCAAAGAAAGAAAGTTTGTATTCTTTGCTGGACAGCAGTATCATAGCAAACCCATTAAAGGATCTTTTTTTTCTCTTGGAGACTTTAATGTACATGTTTGTTACAATAGTTTGGCCACCTATTATTGAATTTTTCCATAATACATAGATTGCTAATACTTTGTTGAAACAAAAAATTATTACAAAGGAACCTTAAAGCATCCATATTCAAAACAATGGCATTTAATAAATTTCATTATAATTAGGTATGATTGTATGTTAACACTTACAATTGCAGATTGTTGGACAAATCATAGATTGGTATGTTGTTCCAAAGTTAGAATGATTAGTTCATTTATACCAATCATGTTTGTATGGAAATTGATATTCATTCTTTAGCAGTGTTTATTTCTCATGCTAAATTTCAATAGCTTTTAAACATTAAAATTGCTAGATTTCAGAATTGTCGTGATAAATCACTAAGCACCACACGATCACTATCTCTTATACTACATTGTCATGTTACTGAGATATTAAATTCTTTTAAAGAGTAGACACAATTAAACATATTTGGGGGATTGTGATTGGGTTATTGACAATGATATTATTATTAATGACTTTAATAAAAGAAAATGTGGAACTTTCTGCTTGATTGAATGAGAAATTAAATAGAAATTTTATAATAATGTAAATGTTTAAAGACAGAAGTTCAATAATTGATAAAAGAACTTAAAAATAATCAATAGATTAACATTGTAAATGATTAATTGATATTTAATAATTATGGCCACTTTAGATTCTTTTTTTTTTTTTTTGATGTATTAAAAGCAATATATGAGCTTGAAAAATATTATTAAAATCTATTTAAATCCAGCAATATTTATGACAATAATATTTTGAATATGTGGAAGGAATATTTTCACCATCTTTTGAATAATGATACAAGAATTGAGATGATGACTTTTAATGATATATCCTTTTTATATACTTATTGAGATTTGGACAGTAAAATCAAAGCAAATTGCAAGTGCTAATGATATACCTGAGAAGTTTTAAAATATGCTAATCATATGCTAACTTCAAAAGTATTGGAATTATTATGCTATTTGATCTTAAGAATGTTTCCATTGTTTTAATTTTTAAAAAGAAAGGAAATAGACAAGATTTTAGAAATAATTATCATGGAATATGATTATTATTCATTATAGAAAAAGATTTTGGATTTACCAATTAAAAAGATTTTCAAAAATAGATAATAGACATTTTTATAATTATCAGAAAACATGCTTAGTTTTAAATTTCAAAATCAAAATACTAATAATACAATATTTATTAGACCTTTTAAACCGTTTAATTTATAATAAAATTTTATTTTAAGTTCAGAGTTATTTAACCCTTTACAGTTATTATTATTCCAAGTGAAGTGTAGAGAATATCTACAAAAAATTTATGTTTACTTTTCCTTTATATATATATATTGTAACGATATATAAATATGTCGTTACATTAATTTAAAATAAAAACTTAAAAGTTTGCAAATAAAAGTAAAAAAACTAAACGCTAAAATTAAAATGTTTGTTAAATGTATATATATATTCGCACAGATGCTAAACTTTAAAAATATTTTTTTTTAATAAATAAAAAAAGGTATTTGAATGTATTTTTTTATAAAAAAAGATTTAAATATAAAAATAGTTTAAAAAAGAAATAACGTAAGTAAAAATAAAAACAGGTATTAATTAATTCATGTAATCTGTAAATGGAAATGATTGTTTATTAATTATCCAAAAGCTGTCTAATTAAAAAGTCAGAGAGTAAATTAGATAAGAGAATAAAGAGATTTTAGCTTGACCAATGGAAGCACCAAGCCTCAGCCTGGACCTGAACAAAAATTTGGATTAGTGACGTCTTTGTTCATTCAATCTGGAGATTTACTATAAAAAGAGAAATATTGAGTTCCAGCGTTGTGTGTTTGAGAGTTGTGGTAGGATGCACATACCACACTCTCTATTTAAAAGAAAAAGGAAAAGACTGCGATACCTTGAACCAGCTATTGCCATCTCCAGAACATTATCTTCCAATGGAGGCATCGCTGGAATTAAAAGCAGAAACCTGGACTCTTCTACCGTAAGCTATATTGACATGAACTCTAAATGGAAAAATAACTAAGAACTTTCGTTCAAGCTTATGAACTTCTATCTGACTTTTAAGTTTAAAATCAATTAATAATGTTTAATTTTATATGTTTTCCGATTGATAAAAATTATTTCCATTTTTTTTTCTCTTATTGTATAAATTATTTGTTGTTTAAATTTTAAATGATGAAATTTAGGTTGGGTATAGACGTTGCATAGATTCTTTAGCGGTTGATTATGTTGTGGTTTTCACATTCGATTAGAATATATGGGTCAACGATATCACTGCAGCATCTTACGATGAATGCTAATGGGATTTGTATATTCCCTATGCAAGTGACACTTATCGATGACTGTATTTTGATCGGTTGTGTTTAATTTGGAATGTTTTTGACCGTGGAATCTGTGCAGCTGATCTATATTCAACATTTTAAAACAAATTTTATAAAATTCATTTGTGCGAACGTATCTAAATGTTAAATTTAAGTCGGGCGTGAATGGCTATATAGTTTTGTAAAGTTATATTAAGGGAGGGTAATCTTAGGTTATTCGTTTCGTAGTTGAATTGGCTCAATGGATTGGATATATATGTGTAATTAGTAGATGTAGTATGAGATCCGCTTCGGGCAGGATTGCATATATACGCCACACACCTTCTGTTTGCCTATGGATGGGTTTATAAGTCGGCAGAAGACCGCAGTCCATTCCTATGGAGTTTTTTGTTTATTGTTCTACTCGCCAACAGATGTCACATTCCTGTTGGTGGAGAGACAATGTCTTCTCTAATCTACTTACTGATCAGATGTACATTCCTGACAATATAGTATTTTGTGTTGTCGTATCATGCTACATTGAATACATGAATGTATCAGATGGACTGGCGCCAGTTCGATTGCGAAATTTGTTGCCTAAGGTTAAATCAGGGAAGAATATTTTCTTTTCAAATGCAGATCTATGTAGTCTATTCATACTTGACTATCTAAATAAAATATTAAACTCATTGAAACTTAGTAAATGTAAAATTAAAAGTTAATATAAAAATCTAAAATGTTAAACTTATTCCTCAAAATTTAAATGTTATTTTATATGTGCGTAAATAAATATTTTTATGTGTTAATTTCTGGCAGTGGCTTTTATTTATTGATATTTAAGATATAAATTAAGATATAGATTTTTATCTCTGCGTCTCCGCTGAGCTAGTGACTTGGGCTAACGATCAGAATATTTAAATAAAGTGGAATCTTAACAGCGCGTATCTGCCTACTTTATAAATTTTTCTAGGCTCAAATGCCTAGATGGCGCCCTGGTAGTTGCAGATATCGTTTTGCGGTTAGATTCGATCTCCATTTACATTTCGATCATTATAATATATATATATATGCACACACAACTATGTTGCTGTGTTCCATGTAACCCAACTGGTTACAATATATATTTATAAATATTACAAGAATTTGTATGTGTATACAATAAAATGACTATTAACAAAATAGTGTGTGAATATTATATTTGGGATATACTTAGGCCTTTTTATTATATATATTGTAACAAGAAAAAGTCACCCTACAGATTTGAACAGGATTTTATAACAGACATAACATGATAATGATGAAATAGTTTTTATTATTTCCATTAAAATTAGAGTGCCATTTGAAACAGGATAAAAATGAGGATATACTTTTTTAATATAACACAGATTTGGGAATCATTTGTAACAGATTGGATATGACAAAACCATACTAGAGTGATCTTGTTTAATTATGCTCTGAAAATTGTAATACTAATTGTGACAGAATAAATATGTGCATATGCTAATCTCTATTATAGCCCCAATCATTTAGGTGTCATTTGTAACAGATCATAATATGCAATGGGAAATCATAACTAATAAAAGCAGAATAAAATGTAGCTCAGTCATTGATTACTCTATGCAATAGAATGAAAATGATTCTGAAGTTAGACATCATTTGTAACTGAATAAAATATAATTCACAGAAAAATAATACTAATTTTATAATACCCATAAATAATAGTATCATTCATAATAGAATGAACATAATAAATTAAACTAAATGAATACCAATCAATAAGTAATTATTCAGTATTTTAATATAGTCTTTTGTCTAATCACATAACAAAAAAGTGATAATAATTTTTGCATTATGAGTTTATATAGCATTTAGAATAAACAGAAAACAAACAAAATTTTTATTTCAGAATCCTTACTTAAATTAGATGAAAATAAAGCAGTTAAATCAAATATCATAATCCCAAAACAATGATGTATGCTTAAGATAGATTTCACTTATAATTGAATGAAACCAATAATAATTCATTAAACAACAAAATTCTAATATAGCCAACTAATCAAACATTGGTTATAAAAATTAAATTTGTACTAAAATTTAAAGATGTTCACATCTAAATAAAATAATTCATGAATGATTGAAATAACAGCTTTAGGATGTCTTATAAGTTTACAGTTAATATTTAAATAAATATATAAGCCAATAGTTAATTTTAAATCCTAATTTAATTAAATGATAAATAATATTAACTCAGCCATGTTATATTTTTATATTGACTATTCTTGGTAATAGATCATCTAAAATGTATAATATTCAATCATACCAGTATATAAAAGAAACATTAGATTCCTATTGGATATTTACTTAAATAAAATTAACTAATCACATCAATTTATTTTAAATTTTCTATAAATAAATTATTAAAACTGTATATTATACAATCAAAACATGTAAAAAGAATTATTAGCATTTATTATGATCAAGTATGAATATTAAAATTGAATATTTAAATTGGATTTACAATCTATATTGACAAAATTTAAATATAATTAAAGCAAACCATTCTGAATTATAACAGAAAAAAATGATAACACATGAAAAGGTTTATTTATCATATAAAATTTATATCTAGTTAGATAATAACCATATAATTCAATACATAATAATATAACCATGTTTACTTTCCAATTTCTGGATTATGGAATATAGTTATTTCAAATAAATTTTGCAATATAGACAGTTTATCTTATTTCACTTGAATATTATTAATCAATGAATTCATTTGCACAACCAGACAATAATCAGACAGATTTATTTGGTTTAAATTAAATGAAGAATTTATTAATAAACAAGTATCAATTATATAGTAAAAAATATATATGATGAATAGATCATAAGCAATCAATAAGCACACACAATCTAATTGAATATACAATAACTCTTAATTTCATATTTATATATGTGATTGCCTATTAATCTTCAATTATTTAGTAACAAATACAAAAGATTTATATATGTATCACATGTCATGAAAAGTTCATAATTTTCAATATAAGAGTTTAATATATACATCTTTATATTGTACCGGTCGAACATGTATATCCATTCAACAAGACCTAGAATCTGAGCAAAAGTACCCTGAATCCAATCATGCCTGAGATACCCAGTTCAGGAGTACTCATGAATTCTAACCTGTTTGCCCATTCCCTAAATCTATAACACTATGGATAACACCCATGGTGATATCTTGTAAATTAATTAATTCATGGCCCAGAGCTGCAGCATATTACATGAGACCTACAATGATGATGATTTTTGGAGATATTGAATGAACCAAGAGATAGCTTAACTTAAATCTAAAAGCTAAACTAAATGATAGGATTCGACTATATATTTTATGACACAGATTTATTAAATGATTCAGACATTTTGCTTTCCGATTTCACGCTGCAGATTGAGTTTACAAAAGAATCTAAATATATTTACCATTAGTATCTTTTAATACAGACAGATACATAGTGTGGTTGCATAAATAACTATTCAAAAGTTTACATGATTTACTAATAATAAAGTGTGGTTGCATATATATAACTATTCAAAAGTTTACATAATTTATTTATATCAAAATAACACTTAATAATGATTTTGGTTTGATACATTTATATAGTGTGGGAGCGTATTTAGAAATGTTCAAAATTACATGTTTGTGAATAAATAATAAAATAACATTTAATAGTGGTTTTGTTTTAAATACAATTATATAGTGTGGGAGCGCACGTAAAAATATTCAAAGTTTACATGTTTTATAAATGAAAGCTCAAAATAGCATTTAATATTGATTTTGCTTTAATACAGTTCGATAGTGCGGGAGTGCACGTAAAAATATTCACAAGTTTACACGTTTTATAAATGAATGATAAACTAGCATTTAATATTGATTTTGCTATAATACAGTTCGATAATGTGGGAGTGCACATAAAAATATTCAAGAGTTTACAAGTTTTATAAATGAATGATAAATAGCATTTAATATTGATTTTGCTTTAATACTGATTTTGGTTAACACAGTTAAAATATTCAAAAATATACTTCATTGAGATAATACATTTATCTGGTTGTAGACAAAATTCATATATATAATAGCCCTGAGGCCGGAATATGATTGCAAAGGTTTCACTAATTTATCAATAACTTAACCGTGGTATTATGTGGAGACACGTTTCATTAAGATTATGTTAACAAAGTAATTCATAAATCATTTTAAATAAACAACAGTTATTTGAGACATACTAAACTAAATATTTTACTTATACAATATCTTCGAATCAAACTCGTGAAACGAACTTCGTACCTTTGCTTGATTGTAAGAGGGGGGGGGAGCAATTTGAAATAATTGGATCAAAACTCCAACAAAATTACTTAAGAGATAAATAGTTAGTAGGTGTATTATTACTATAGACTTTACCAACTAAGCATAATATAAATATAAGTGGGGAATGGCGGTGTGTGCATATATGTTAGGAAGGAAGATGCGGCATCTTGGCTGATTTAGACTTTATGAATCAAATAACGACAATAAAGTATGCACCTCATGTGGACTAATACTTAGAAAGAACTTTCTAGGTGAGAAGTTGCAATGGTCTGACATACGATTATTCAAGCAGAGCTCCTACAATGCTAGCTAAACATATCCAGGAGCTAGGTCATACTCCTGATTTGGACCTATGATGAAAATAATTTGAGATTCCCTGGAGTGAGGTGCAGGCAAATCAAAAATGACAAGATTCCCTGGGGCGAGGTATGGGCGAATCGGAAGAGAGTCACTTCCTAACTTATCCAAACAATGCAGTGATCATAGTCATCTTTTGGACATTTAAAAATAATAGTTCTGGCCTATGAATGGTTTAGTAAATCTATAGTGTGAATACAGTTTCCATATTTCCATATAAAATTTATAAGAATGATTTAATAAACTTTTATTCATTTTATTATAGTTTAAATCTCCCCTCCCTCCTAACTTATTTTATTTAGAAAGGAGAATATACTAGCGTAATTTCAACGCTAAAAAAAAAAATTATTTTTCGCCGACTTTGGAAAACTTGGACACATCAATAATGAAAACAAAAAATCTATAAATCTACCCCAGGAAAAAAATAAGAATTGTATTTAAATGTATCAATAAAACCGCACGACTAGTAGAAAAATCTTTTATTATTCATTAACTCAACCCTACTAGCCTAGTAAAGCATTACTAAAATAAATGATTTAATGAAATCTATCCCCCCTCCTCATTTCTATAGAAATAGAAATACAGCTCATATGATTGGAGTTAATCAATATTCTACATTTCATATACATATATGACATGGGCATGGCAATAATATTAGCATTAACATGGGATTTGAGTTTTCATCATCAGATTTTCCAATGATATGGATGGCTGAAAAGTTGGAGGTTGCAGTAGATTGAAGCCTGTCGATTAAAGTATGAAGATTTGCTATCTTAATATAAACTGAGCATTGATTATATATATATATATATGAAAGATGATAGTCTGGACAAACTAATGAGTGCTGTTTTAGCATGAAATACGTATATTGGTGATTATTAATCTTTTCTAAATGTGTGTGGTCATGTGTATCAGTTGTATGAGATAGTGTGGATAGTTGAAGGGTGCTTGAAAATCTGAGTTCAAATCCTCTATACTTACAATTAAACTCTCAGGTTTGTGAAGAGTGCCTGGTTTTCAAATATTTATATGACATAAAAATAACTATTAATATCAAAATTTTACCACATTAAAAAAAACAACTATAAAAGCAAGCGTGAATCGGATGATTAAAATTACATTTAGATAATTTATTTATAAATAATTTTATTGAAAAACCATATGTAATAATGATACAATTGTCAATCAAAAAAAAAATAGTAATCCATGTTAGTCAGGCAACCAAATGTTCTGATGTGGTTACTGGTGTTGTTAATCCAGCTTAATCAGGCTCCATGTGTTGCCAAATAAAAATCTGGATGAGCTTATTCTGTCCTTATGGTGAAATTTCTTTAGCTTGGAAATGAATGTGTCTTCAGGCTTGGGATGAGGAAAGGTAAACTTGTTGCAACATCTGGCCATCCAGATGGCATAAGTGAGAAAGGTTGAGAGTCTTGTGGTGACATAATCCCTGGACAGGAAGCAGCATTTAATATTTAAGATTTTGTTCAGGGAGATGTGGCAGTGGTAATTAATGAAAGTTCTGATTTTGTTATATGCTGGGCAATCATTTATCATATGATCAAAGGTTTCACAGGTCCTATGGCAGTTGTGACATGTAGGATCTATATTCTTGAGGAATCTCCTGTAGTGCAGGAACCAGTTTGTCTGGAGTGAATTCAGGTTGATTTTCACTAGAAAGTCCAGGAACCTTGGCTCCAGCTTGAGATTCTTGAAAAACCTGGTGACCACCTGATTGTTACCACTGAGGTAAGGAATGGTAGAGTTTTGTGTGGGAAATAGTAGGCTATGAGCATCCCAAATGGAGATTTTTTTCTGAATACTAGGGTAGAGTGCCTATTGTGAGCGAAAAGGTAGTCAAGTTTAGATAATTTAGGGTTAAGAATCGATAGACATATCTGGAAAGTTACTTAAGAGATGAATTAAATGATAAAACATATTCTAATTTATATAATTTAGGTTAACAGTAATAATAAGCATTATAAATGTGGACACCTGCATGTTTAACTATAGCAGTAATGTCTTCAAGGTAGGCAGGTATGCATTCTTCTTCAGATGGGCATCAAGTCAGATGCTGGTGGCATAATGTCATTCCGGCTCAGCATGGTAAGGATATTGTCTCAGGTCCAGGGAAATGTTGGCTTGAAGTCCCTTTCTACTCAAACATTCTGGGAACGATCGACATGGAATAGTTTAGCAACAGGCACTTAAATTTAGCTCTTCCTCTCTACTGGGTTCAGATCCAGCAGCATTTATACTTTTTTTTCTGATGACATTAGAAAGCACTTAGCTGCCAGACCTGAGGCACTTTCTCCACTTAGCAGATCTGTAGTTTCTGACCAGATGCATCCTTTGTTTGAATAAAATTTAAAGACAATGCAATCATGTCAAAGTTTCTCGAATTATTGTTTTAAAATGTAGACTTGTGATTTTAAATCAGAAAATGGATAAATTTCCACTAAAGGATTTTTACATTATTTTATAAAAATTATAAGTTTTAGATGGATAAATGAGTTTCCGACAATTGTCTTAATTATATTCGAGAATCTTCTAACAAGGATTGCGTCATCTTCAATTCTTCTGACCACCACGACTTAAATAAATAACATATTAGATATAATTTTTGTACTATACATTAAACATATAAATTTTTATTTGAAATACATTTTAACAGAAATCTCCCATCACTTATAATATATACACACCCATTACACACACATATGAATTAAAATAAAATAAGACATTCACTTATTAAAATTAATCATTTTAAGATATTTATATATCTACGTCAGTTATTTTTTTATTAGTTTAAATATAAAATATATGCATTAATTAATATGTATACATGCATAAGGATGGAGTTTGAATATGGTTTGGTAGTGGGAAATTCTGAGTGGGCTGTGAAGCTCGATCTGAGTCTCAGGTCGACTGCTTCAATATGTATATATAAAGATGAATCTAGCTTTTTTTAAATATGAATTTAAGAGAACCAAATAAAATGAACTTATTGCAAAAAAATATTTTTGAGATATATTTGCATTTAATTTATAAGCACTATAAAAATTAAATCTTTTAAATTAAAATAATAATTACTACACCACAAGATATAAGTTTAAACTTAGAAAAAATATAACTCTTTTACATTATGATATATGAATAGACCATTATTTAATTTAAAATTATATATATCAAAATTTTAAAATGAATATAAATACATATATATATATATTCACTAGAAAGGGCTTACCAATAAGTCTGATCAAGCTTTAATTTATAAGTGCCAAAAGAGAAAGAATTCAAAATCTCTATTGGAATGTCCTCATCCTCAGACCAATTGGTTTTGAGCTTATGGTTCTCCTCAGTGAGGAGTGATAAGCTCGAAACCAATTAGTCTGGGAATGAGGATTAGGTCTAGTGTCTGCTCCTCACTGAGGTGAGCCATAAGCTTGAAGCTAATTGGTCTGGGGATAAGGACATTCCAGTATAGATTTTGAATTCTTTCCATTTCAGCACTTATAAATTAAAGCTTGATTGGAGCTATTGGTAAACTCTCTCTAGCGAAGATTTTATTACAAGCTTAAAAAGCAAGTTACACTATTTGTGTCTTGTTTTATATATATATATATATGACCTAAATGAAAGACTATAAATATTGTATTCCCAGTATAGCATTATAGTTCCAATGTCTATATTTTAAACTACAAAGCCAATAGTGTTTTTATTCTAAAGAAAAAAATGTATTCATGAGAAGTTTTACATTCAAAGTACATTTTGTTGATTCTGATTTTTATGTACATATTCAAATTATTCATTCAAGTAATAATTATTTGATTCATCTGACACTACACACATAGGTATTATTTTATATTTATGATAGATATGAAGAAATATCCTTTATGAGCAAGTATTATTTAAAATAATATGGATGAACAGATGCTAGCTTTTACTTAGGGTGATATGATAGAAAATTAAACTGATTTATATTTTATAAAAAATTGTTCAATGGATTTATAAGATTACATAAGCAAATAAATATGACTTGTACACTTTCTGATGTTTGTATCACATCTTTAAAATATATGTAACATAACATACATTTTAAAAAATAAAAATATTTTGATGGTTTACTACACAATGAAGCAATTGCTTGATCTTTTTATTATTATTTATAATTGTCATTTTTTCATAAAATTTTCTCAAAAGGCTGCCCCAGTCCATGGGCAGACAATGTTGATTTTTACCCCTCCAGTTTGTTGGGTCAATTATATACTTTTAAGGTAATAAAAAGAAAATCATATAAAGAAATTTATAAGTGCTTCCATTTAAAGCAAAAACAAGAGAGAGAAGTATGAGTTCAAACTTTTCAGTCTTATTTATAAGATTTCTTTATTGACATCAGTGTAACTATAGTAATTGTCAATATTTACTCTTAAGCAATTTCAGATAGCATTTCATAAAAAAATCTTATTACACAATAATGACAAATGAAAATAAATATTCAAGAAATATTATCTTTAACCAAAATTTTTGTTTTTAAAATACCAATCTTATTTTTTATTTCAACAAAAAACAAACAATTTACATTACATTTTCAATATATTATACTGGAAATATCTTTTTATACATATCTCCTAGTATAATACTATACAAATAAAAAGGACAAATATATTTGAAATATTAAACATTTATTTGTATTGTTTATGATTTACAATAGTGAATGCAGTAACTAAAATAAAATATATAATAATAAAATAATTTCATCCAAACCTTATACTTTATTATTCACATATTTATTTATCCTTTTAAAATGAATAAAGTCAATTTACATTCTTATAATACAATTAATAATAAACAATTCTATATTAATATTTTTGTTGGCATATCAACACAGTTTATATTTTATAGGTTAACATATTCATTATCCAAAGACCAAACAAGAAAGAAAGATGGAAAAAAATTATGACTGATAACTTACCACACACTGAAATACATCTTAAATTTCAGTACATACAACATATATATTATATTTATCTTTTCTTATTAATGTTATATATTAATAAAATAGTTTTCAGTGTATATATTTAATTTATTAATATTATTAGCAACTTTATCATTTTTATATGAACACACCTATAAAATCTAAATTTGTAAATGAATATAGCCTTGGGTTTATGATGTAAAAATATTTGAATGTGATATTAGGTCTGAATTATGCTTGGATGATTGTATAAAATAATATTCAAGTTAAGAAATCTCAAAAATATTATCAGACAATTAAAATCACGACAGTAATTAAATATTAATTAACATTTATAATTATTTTACACAATTTATTTATTTAATAATATATGCATTAACAGATTTTCTTATAATTATTTAAATATACAATCTGCCCTTAGCTCTTTGAACAAAATCAGTTTTTACATTTAATAGGAATCTCTTCCTTAGGCATTTATCCATTCATTCTTGAATATTTGTTTAATCCTTAACCTGAAAAAAATACATTTAGATTAAATATATACACTATATTTCTATTTTAATATTATAATTACTATTATATATTAAATTTCTTACATTTAATATATATTTCTAAAAATAATTATAGAGTTGAAAAAATTATGTTAAGTTGTCTGCGATATTGGAGAAATCCAATCAAATGCTGACATCTTGTTATTTTCGATGATAATTTGTAATTGCTGGATATTCTTAACATATTTATGCTGTCATCTCCTTACATCATTAAAAAGAAAAATGATTTAAATGATCAGCATTAAAATAAACCGACTATTTTTCATCCTTCATGATATAATGTGTTGTAATTTGCTATTAACTGAAAGGAGACCATTTGATTCCTCTTGGAGGCCTTAAAGGAACTGAACAAGGCAAAATCCTAATGTCCACTCCATATGTTCTTGTCCTTGCAGCTGTTATTGCTATGTGATTATTTATATAGTATATGAACATGGATGGGCTGCTCACTAACATGCATTAGCCAGTGTGGTGAGTTTATAGGCTTTTTACCTCTGAGTTTAAAATCAAGAAACACCATAGTCTTTCTTCTCAGTTGCCTGATAAGGCAAAATGAATGTATGTGTAAATGATAAATATTTTTCTAATAGATATATACAATCATGACAAAAATAAATCATGGGCCCTTATTACCATACCATGGTCTTTCTTCTCAGTTGCCTGATAAGGCAAAATGAATGTATGTATAAATATTTTTCCAATAGATATATACAATCATGACAGACAAAAATAAATCATGGGCCATTATTCCCAGGAGGCTGTAAAGCCACCAACCAAGGCAGCGGTTGGTGGCCGAAGGCAGAGGGTACTAAGAACCCCTCATTGCAGACCCAGGCTGCCATTTGATGATGACCTTTTATTTAGGTGCTTGCAACTGCAGATCATTTTCAAGTGAAGGAAGATTGCAAGAATTAGAAGTAATGTCTTATATTAAATAGGACATTATTGGACTTTGTGAAGTTAGAAGAAAAGATGAAGAGAAAATTGATTTAAAAAATGGACATGCACTCTATTATAAAGGCACAAACATTGGAAATAGAAATGGAGTAGGATTTATTATAAATAAAAATGGAAGAACAACATTGAGGATATTGATGGTGTATTGGATAGAGTGGCAAGATTAGTTATACAACTTAATAGCAGATACCAAATGCAGATAATTCAAGTTTATGCCTAACAAGTTCTGATAGTGATGAAGTAGTAGAAGATTTTTATATGGATATATAAAAGGCTTTTGATCAGAGTAAACAACATTTTAAAATTTTTATGGGAAACTTTAATGCTAGAATTGGTAAACAAATGAAAGATGAAAGTGCTGTAGGTAATTTTGGTTATGGTAATAGAAAGAAAAGAGGTCATAGACTTGTGGAATTTGCAGAAAAAGAAAAACTTTATATTATGAATTATCTTTTTGAAAAAAATGTTAAAAGAAAATGGACATGGAAGCATCCAAATGAAGGTACAGCAGAATTAGATTATATTTTGATTAATAGAAATACATATTTTAAGATTGTAATATTCTTAATAAATTTAACACAGGAAGTGATCATCGATTAGTAAGATATAAGATACGTGTTAATGCAAAACTAGAGAGACAAAAATTATTAACAAAAACAATATTTACAGTTGATATTTCTAATCTTCAAAAACATTCTAATGAATTTAAATTAGAACTTACAAATCGGTTTCAAGTATTAGTAGATTTTGAACATGATTCAGATTTGAATGAAATTAATAAGAAAATAACTGATACACTTTTAAAAACTGCAACAAAGATAGCTGGTAGAAAAAAGCAGCAATTGACCAATAAAATTTCTACTGAGACTAGAGAATTTATGAAGAAAAGAAGGAATATGAAGATATACAAAAATGATGCATTAAAAAGGATTGAATACTTTGAATTTTGTAAAATGGTGCGGAAAAGAGCTGAAAATGATATAAGAAAGTATAACTGTGAACTAACAAGGAAAGCTGATGAAGAGAATAAAAGTCTCAAGAGTGTAAAACAACATTTTGGTATTGGTAGGAAATTTATATCTGCAATAAGAGAAAAAGATGGAATTATTATTAAAAAGAGAGATGATATCATGAAATGGGTAGAAGACTTCTATCAAGAATTATATAGTAATAAAGAACAAGTACCTCCTATATCTATTATATCTTCTCAATTGCCCAGAATTTTAAATGAAGAAGTGAGACATGCAATTAAATTTATGAAGAAAGGAAAAGCTCCAGGTAATGATGGAATTATAATTGATATATTAAAAGAAGCAGGTGAAGAAATAGAATTTTTTAAGCAAAATTATATACCAAATGTCTAAATGATAAAGATGAACCAGATTATTGGAAGAATGCAGTATTAATATTAATATTTAAAAAAGGTGATAAAGAAGATATTAGAAATTACAGACCTATCAGCCTTTTATCAGTTTTATATAAAATGTTTACCAAGATAATTACAACTCGTCTACAGAGAACATTGGATTTCTACCAACCAAGAGAACAAGCTGGATTTAAAAGTGGTTTTAATACAGTAGATCATATCCAGGTATTGAGAGAAGTTATAGAAAGGACAAATGAATATGAATTGCCATTATGTTTTGGATTTGTAGATTATGAAAAGGCATTGGATTCTATAAACTTTCTTCATTGATTAAAGCATTGGATCATCAAGGTATAGAACCAGGATAATGTCATATTTTTAAGAATATTTATAAAAATGCAACAGCAACAATTAGATTACATAATTATACTAGGAAAGTCAACATTGAGAAGGGTGTAAGACAGGGTGACTTTATATTTCCAAAACATTTTACAGCATTGCTGCAAGAAGTATTTTGTGGATTAAAATGGGAAGCTAAAGGAGTGAATAGAGATTATTTAAGTCATTTAGATTTTGCAGATGATGTAGTTGTTTTTGCAAATAATGCTTTAGAGCTGCAGGAAATGTTGCAGGAGTTATCAGATGAAAGTAGGACTAAAGATAAATGTTAAAAAGACTAAAATAATGTTTAATGGATTTTCTCAAAAAATATAAATATAGATAAATTATAATGAGTTAGAAGTCAGATTTTTAATACAGATGGAAACATAATGGATGAAATTAATCATACAATTAGACTTGGTTGGAGTGCTTTTGGTAAAAATAACTTGATACTAAAAGGAAATATGTTTATGTGTTTGAAAAGGAAGATTTTTAATAAATGTGTTTTACCAGTTCTTACTTATGGATCTAAGACTCGGACACTTAAGAGAAGAGCAATACAGAAACTTCTGACCTCTCAAAGAAGTATAGAGAGATGTGTGTTAGGAGTAATGAAAATGCAATATATGGGTAAGAGAACAAGCAGATGTTATTGACCTCATTGAAAAAATTAAAAGTGAAGTTGGGCTGGACATATTGCTAAAAGAGATGATAATAGATGAACAATTGAAATCTTAAATGAAATTCCAAGAAATTGTAAAAGACCCAGAAAGAGACCACACAGATGGATGGATTAAATAAGAAAGTGTTCAGAGGTGATGTGGAGAAGAGAAGCTAAATATTGGAGAAGATGGATTGAACATGGAGAGACCTTCATTGTGTAGTGGCTTGATAATGGTTGATGATGATGATGAATTACCAAGATGTTAGACCAAATTGTTTGAAGGGAGTTGTAATCAATGGTTAAAATAATATTAATGATAAAATATCATCTCTCAATAGCAATACCAATATTACCATGGACAAAAAATAACACACCTACATAATAATGATTATATCATTAGTGGTAAGCTATTGTTGTTAATGTTTAAGCATGTATTAGTTTATTATAACGCTCTTTTCTAAAATATTTTTTTGAATAATAATTTCATTTCCAAGACTTTTATTACCATATTTGCAGTTTTTATTAATATTTTCTCATTAGTAAAAGTGAAATAATGTATTGCATATATTGAATTTATATATATATATATATATATATATATATATATATATATCAATATATGCAATATATCGGAACACACACAAGAAAACATTACAATGTGCATAACGAGTGTGTATGATCATCTATAAAACTAATCAATGGAAAAATAAAATCTGATTAATTTTGGTATTATTCAGTAGTTTAAAATTAAGCAATAATATAGAAAATGCATTTATGTTAAACTCATATAATATTTTATTATTAGATATTTATTTTTTATTTAGAGAAATGGTTTATGGATTAACAAAGTATAGCAAGTCATGGCCAATTAACGATATCCAAAAACTTGTGACAAAGTCACTGCAGGCAATTTTGGAGAAAATTGCATGGACTACTTCAGTTAGCTTTATAACCATATCCAGCAGTGCATTGAATCACAAGCAGACTATTTTTAATTAATCATTAATATAAACAAAGCATGAATAATACTCTATATTTTATTTCACATTAGTTGCCTTTTTAGTGGGTCACACTGCATATATATATATATATATATATATTGAAGGAGTCAATCCTAGCTTAAGATTGAGCTTCATAGCTCCATCTACTAACCTATGTTTAAATTCCTATTTCCCATCCCGCTCCTTTTGTCGTGTATATATATTTTATGTATATATTTGAGATGCATGCCTACATTATAAAATTTAATGTTTCAATAACATGTTTTAAAATTATTATTAATTTTTTTATCAATTATTAGTTCTTTTTTATTAAAGTACATAGGTGCAGCTCAAATATATATATATATATATAGCAAAAACATACTAACAAAAAATTGATTTTTGTAAATGTTTTATTACACGTCATTTTCAAACTTTTTCTTTTTAAAGTACTTTTTTCCAATTAAACTATACTTTTCTTTTAAATCCAAGATGGAAGATGCCATTGTAAGTAGTCAAAATAATTAAAGGGTTGGAAACATTATTGTTTTAATCTGGGAAAGGTATTTTTTAATTAAAGTTTTTACTTAAAATAACATGGGGATTAAGATTAAAGATTTTCTTTTATTATAAACATTTTGTCAAATCTATTTCTAATCTGGAAATAGATTTGACTTTATTTTGGACATTATCTTACAGTTGCATCTTTCAAAAACAATGAACTAAGTAATTAAAGGCATTCTTCAAATACTTGAGCAGAGTATAAAATGGGAATTTCAAATCACCAACAGATTAGCTACTATTTAAAGAACTGCAGTGAACATAATCTATGCTGGTGTGAAAGTTAAAAAATAATGATGTAGTAGTAAGTCCACCACCCTTCTCGGCCCAGTTGGTTCATCATCTTCCACTGCCATATTATTCTGCTGCCTAAGAGTGAAGTAAAAGTCTGACCTAAGAACTTTAGTAAGCTAAATAGAAGCTTGCTGTCACCCAAGAAGAATTCATTTTGATCCTCAATTTGCCATGCATGAGCCGTACTTTGAAAATAGACTTATTAAATTTGTGCAAGGTAATTCTTATGCTACTATTTGAAAATGAATCTAGCCTCACAAATCTCAAATCCTGCTATCAAGATTTCTAAGTATTGTTCAATTTTTTATCTTTTAAATTAATATGTAAATGTAATTTGCTCTTAAATGATTTTTATAAATCTAATTTTCTCTCATATGCTCTAACTTTCTTTAACTTTGGTGCGGTCAATAATTTCTATTTATTTATTACTTGATTTTATATATGTGTTTTTATTATTAATGTGCCAATCTCAAGCAATCTGATGAGTTGAATTTCTAAAATATTTTCTTCTTTTAAGTAAACCTTCATGAATTAAGTTTGTTCATGTTCCCTTAAAATATAATGTATTATTAATTAATACACTTACCAGATTGTTTTACAAGTCAACATTTTATTTATGTTTTACTATAAAAATATATTTGTTTAACTCTGGATTTTTTACCTGGGTGAATCCAGAACTTAAGCTAATTAATGCTTTGAAATCTTTTAAAATGTTTTGTTTTTATTCAATTCTGAAAGAGTGACCCATAAATTATTTTCTATAACTGCTAGTCTTTCATTTTCCATACTCTTAAAATATCAAATACAGTACATAAATATTCCAGTTATTATAAAATCTACGAAGATGGGATTGATCTATTTTAAATAGCAGAAAAAGGAGGGGGTTAAATCTTAATGTATATTTTATTAAATCTTAATGTTTCTTTTACTAGAGAAAATCTTAATGTGTATTTTTTATTTAGGGAAATCTCACTAGATATATATTCTAGTGGCAAAGCAAATTAATTATATAAATTATAGCATTCAAACAAGGGGCATTTATTTTAAAGCAGTAAAACTTATATAATGTCGTTAGTGACAGTTATCATTACTGCGTTACTGACATTCGCCTATCTTTGTATATATATATGTGCTTCTTAATCTGGGGGTTGCAACAAGTTCGAACCCATAGATTTCTTCTCAAATCTTAACCTGTGGAAAGTTAAGCTTCCCAGAACCATTTATGTCATATAAAAGGGTCTCTGGTGGTGTTCCCTAAGTCTGGCACATGCTATATCTATCCACTTATTTTATATAAAAGGGCCTCTGGCTGCCACATGCTATGCCTATCCACTTTGTTTGTATCAAAGGCCTGCACGTCGATGATGTTCATGGCATGCCTATCCACTTCATTCTCATCCAGAAGCATGACTGTTTCCTTTTAATTATTTTTGGCTATTTTGTCAGTACTGCAAACTTCTTCGTATATTTATTTCTGTTGCTTCATGACCCAGTTTTAGTGCTCTAATATTAAAAGTGCGCTCTACTCAAAATATATATCAATGCCAAATATTACTAGCTAGATTAATTACTAATATTATTTTAGTTTTATTATGCAATCCCACCATCGTAACTTATTCCTGTATTTAAGAGTATATATTTGCCTTGGGGAAAATAAAGCATTTTTCTTACCAGCGCTAATTCAAAGAATTTTCATTAAATATTTTGTCATATAATAAAATGTAATTTTCAAGTGTATTTTATGGATTTTCACGATCGTAATGGTGTGAAAATGGTTTATATTATAACTGTAATGAATCTCGAAACACTATCCTAAATAATGCTAGTCCCCATGTTTCAGAACCATATTCCAAAGTGTTAACAGCAATTTTATGTAACTTTATTTTAATAATTGATTGACATTTTAATATTGGACCCATCAAAGATGTGTGTTTATTTATCATATATTATTTGGCTAATAAAAGAGCATATGAGAAATAATAGTGTGAATGACACTATGTAATCATCTACCGCATGCTCATTTATGCACACACTAATGTATATACCTAATTTATAAATGTATGTAAATAATTTGTCATTATATTAAACTAATTTTTATTGTCTAACTTTTTGAGTATTTCGAATTTCTCTTTTCTCCACTTCCCAACATTCAGCCATGCTTATATATATTTTAGTTTAGTCATAGTTAATAGATGTCTCATTGTCTTCTCATGCTTTGCTAGGGGGCCGGATTAAAATTAATTCTCATGTGCCATCACTATTATGTTATTCATTAGGTGTTACATCTGGGCCTTAGAGAGTGGGTTCGAATTCAGGTGGGTCCTTGACCTAAATCTCAGGCTTGACTGGGTTTGAAGTACAGTTTGTGAGTTCCAGTTCATGTTAGATGGATAAACATGTTTAGACCAGTACAATATATATATAATATCAAAATTGCCCAAAATTCACTACTCAAACATACTATCCCAAAAGTAAACTCTAAAATACTACCAATGGTTTCACTGCTCAAGCAGTGGATTTGGTGTAATTTTGATTATTTATTATCTAGTTCAGCATTATGCTTTTAATGTTTATATATATATATATATATAACTGTGTGCTGTCGTAGATCACTTTGGGAACTCAATCTTGCATGTTTTAACTCTTTAATAAAAATAGCAATTATGAAATATAAACTTGTGAAACAATATTGTATGACTTACTTTTATATATAGAAATATGATAATATAGAATTCGATTTATATCACAGCAATTTAAATATTACTCTATACTGGCTATCTTAGGCAGAGAAGCATAATTCATAGAAGGTACCCATGCCCAATCCAGACTATATAAAATATATAATGGTGACCACATTTGAAGGACATAGATCTTCTTGGCTGCAGAATTCAACACCTATCATTCAAAGCACTTTCTTGTTTAAAAGTAAAACTTCAGGTGCCAGTTAATCACAACAAAAGAGTAAATAACACACTTTAAATGATGACAAACTAACTCAGTGCCTAGTAAATCCCAACTAACTCAATCAAAAGGAATAACATAATACATTACTGCTTTAATTAATGGTAAAAGAATTGACTGATAAAATATTAAGTTTAAAGACAATTTATTTTAACTAAACACTTGTTATTATAATTTTTAAACTACTTTTATAGATTCTCAATTAGTCTAACAATGATATTTTTTGTAATAACCATATACATTCTTAGTACATACAATAGAATATATTATAACATAAGGCATTAAATAAAGACATGGCATTTTAAAACATGCACATCAATAGTTTGTTTATGCATGCTATAGAGTTCATTGGTTTTACTAACTATGGAAGCTTTCAATTATCGCAATGGCTATATTAATATCAGAAGTGGAATAAGAAAATGTTATTTATTACCTATAGGATTTTGGAACATGTTGACTTCTTGCTGTTTGCTGCTTCATGTGAGGTTTTACCAACTGGTTGGATTTTAGGCTTCCGTGGAGGTTCTTATGATTGCTATTTATAATACTTTTATTCAAGACAGATATCTGGTGGTTTCAAATTATTAGGCAGGCATCACTTTTATTGGGCAGGTTGCTAATGTTCCATTGCACTGAGGCTGGCTGCATACTTTTGATGACAGCTAACACTGCATTGTCATGAAAAACCACAGATTGGATATGTGACAAGACTGACTAAAGACTCATTGTGAAAACTGATTAAAATGTGAAAAACTGACTATTTATGTGATGATCTGTTGTCATTTTTAAATTAGTTTATACCTACCAGCTGTATCCATTATTGAAAATTCATCCACTACTTTTGATTAAATTTTTTGATAATATTTTAATTAATTAATTCTGATTTTAGTTAGTATCCATTGCAAATCCTTGTTGCTTATGGATTTTTACTTAGTAGCCATTGCTAATTCTGTTTTTATATAGCTTGTGATGGCATACAATCCTTGAGGGAAATTCCAATTATACACTTTCATTGGTTTTTTTAATATTTAATTTTCATATTTCATTTTATTAACACACACACATTTTACTATTCTTTATATTTAAAATCAATTCACTATTTACAATCTCATTTATTTTAAATAAATAGAGATTTTTATTTTTAAGATTTCTTTTCTTTTTTTTCTTTAATAGTTTAAAAGAAAAGAGAGTTCTTTTAATTTCATAGAAAAGATTTATTCTTTAATTGTTAGAGCTTTAACTTTTATAAGTTAAACTTTCTCCTCCTTCCCATTACTCTTTAAACTTTTATAGATTATTTTCTTTTTTTCAAATGAGATATTTTAATTCAGTTATTTACAAATGTTATTCTGCAATAATTTTATTATTTGAAAATTTTACTTTTAATAATTGTAACTTACAATTTTTCATGAAGCCTATCACTAGCAGTACAATATATATATATATAATAAAAAATCAGATGTCACATGACTTATATACAGCTTGCATTTACAAATATGTAAAATTATGAGCAGGCAAATGAGCTATAAACAAGCTTTTTTATTTTTTATAAATGCTACTACAAGAAAAGGCATTCAAATCATCTTTATCTTGGATTGTCCACATCCCCAGGCCAGTTTTGACCTATGGGTCTCTTCAGTGAGGAGTTGGAACACTAGATTAAAAAACCAACTCAAGCTAAGCATTTATCTAAAAGTTAATTGTCAAGAAGAAGATCTGAAATTTTTAGACATCAGTATTTCTTTAAAGACCACTCTCCAACTGAAAAAATTATATGTGCCTGAATTTAATTCAGATACTCCATATATTAATAGGCTTAGCCATTTAATTTAGCCAAAGCCCCAACAGCAAACTAGTAATAAAAAGTAAGATGTCGCATGACTTATAGATAGCTTGTATTTACAAATATGTAAAATTAAGAGCATGAAAATGAGCTCTAAACAAGTTTTTTTATTATTTTTTATAATAAATGATATGACAAGAGAAGGCATGCAAATCATCTTTATCTTGGATTCTATTGTGGTAGCATTTATCATAAAAAATAAAAAAGCTTGTTTAGAACTCATTTACATGCTCTTAATTATATGTATATATTGTACCACTAGTGAATAAATATATATATATATATATATATATATATATATATATATACAATATATATATATATATATATCTTCCGATCTTATATATATATAGTCAGGTGCAGATATATAGCTTGTGTTACATTTTTTTATTTAAAAATAAATGATCAGATTTATTAAGAAAGAAAGTGGAAAAATATAATAGTACATTTTAAAAGGTGATTTTAAGATGCAGATTTTGCAAAACCAAAAGATTGGATCATATTTTTTTTTAGAATTAAAGACTCTTTTTACATAAAACTCTTTGTTTTATAAAGCAAAAATAAGTTAGGGAATAAAATGTGTAAAATAAATCTTAGGCAAAACCTAAAATAAAAAAGTTTAAAATGCACTCTCCTTTCTAAAATAGTTAAATAAAATGGCTTAAAATAAAAAAATGTAAAAAAATTGTTATAAAAAAACTTTTGTGAAATATCTCAATGGTTTTGGAATGCAATTAAGTTTGCAATATTCTGGGATGATAAGATATTAGATTAATCTAAGCAAAAGATTAGATTAAAACAAAATGTAAAAATCAATTAAGGAAATGTAAAAATTAATTAAAAGTATGGATTTAAATTATTAAATAAAGATGATAAGGAATTAAAAACAATGAGAGAAAAAGTATATAAAGTCGCTCTCTCTGTTGTTATTCAGTGAGGTTTGTGATATACAATTGGGATTGCTATTAGTGTTATCACTATTCTTCAATCTGTAAATCAGTTCAGACAGAATGCAGAATCCAAACAACCAGAGATCCACATATTCAGAAATTGTAAATTCAGTAGTAAGCCAGTCATTACTGCTGTGATCAACCTTAATGGAGGGGCCACATAAGCCATAGGAGGGTCTGACAGGACTTCATGCCCCAAGCTCTCAGCCATCAACTATCCTGCCTGAATCAGTACCTGGAACCAATGCCAAGATTGTAAAGTAGAAGCTGTCACATATATTCTCTGTCTCATTATTCAACATAAACTTGGAAAAAAAGCCATGAAGCCATTAATGGAGAAACAAAAGGCCAACTGGTTGGAAAATAAAACAAATGAAAACCTAGGTAAAAATACTTTTAATATATTCTGATTACAGACTGGACTTTTTATTTTAAATGAAATTAACTTTAATTAATGAACTATTATAGCTATAGCCTAAAGCAGTGGTCTTCAACCCTTGGTCTGCAGACCGGTGCCGGGCCACAGAAGATTTTTATTGGTCTGTAGTAGACTGGCAAGAAAGTTAGTAATAACAGAATAATAAGAATTTAAACTTTTAATTAATATAAACAATTTTTATTTATTTTTCAACTCATTTTTACCCAATTAAAAAAAAAGAAACAGAACGAAAACAAAATCTACTCAATCATACATAAATTAATTTGTTTTTCTAGTTATCACAGATGTTTATGGAGGGAGGAGATAAAATTAAATTTTTTATTACTTTTCTAAAAAAATTCAAAATTAAAAAAAAATTTTTTTTTTATTATACAAACTCCATATATATATATAACCTCATCTAAGGCTAAGCAGTTTACATCTTTAAGAAAATTTATCTATAGACTTCTGCCGGTCTCTGTGAAACCTTATCCTTATTTTTGCTGGTCCGCAAAACCTTATCCTTATTTTTACCGGTCCACAGGTGTGAAAAGGTTGAAGACCACTGGCCTAAAGTAATTTAAAATTTTCTTATATAAAATTTATTATTATTATAGAGTGTTATATATATATATATATATATATATATATATATATATATGCATAAATAAATAAATATTAATGTTTGCTTTAATTGTTATTTTGTCTATTTTCTCTTATCTCTCCTATCACTACATCACCAGTAAATTAGTGTAGAGTTATTTTTATGTGTTAAGTAAATGTTCTGGACCCTGAGACAGAGTGTGAGCTAGTCATGGAATATTTCAACCACTGGATTGTGTAACTGTCATCTGATGCATGCTGACTATATAACCTATAATTATCTGGCACCTGAGGTTGATTGTCAAAACAAATAAACTGCTTTGGATGGCAAGGGTTTGAATTTAGCAGTCAAGATGGGCCACAGTCTAAAAATGTGATCATGTCATGCTTTGCATAGCTTAATCTGATTATGGGTATCATTGATGACTCTGCTATCAAGGATATTCTCCCCTCTGCTTGAAGGGCCAGTCCATTCTTGTGTACTTTTTTAAAATCATTATAAAAGGGATTTAAATCCAAATAAATGTTTCAAACAGACCCAGTTTAATTTATATATATATATAAGAAGAAACTTGAACTCAGATTTTTAAGCTTCCCGCAGCTATCCACTCTATCTTGATATCGATTGCATAAGATAGAGTGGATAGATATGGAAAGCTTGAAAATCTGAGTTCAAGTCCCTCCTTAATCACATTAAGTTTAATATGAACAATATACATGTATTTAAATATTACATATATATATATATATAATATAAATGTCCATTAATTAAAAACTATTGTAATAATAATAAAAATAATAAATAAAATGGTAATTAATTATTATATACAGTCTTTCAATTCTCTAAAGTACTTTTGGTTAATTCCTTAACTCTCTTCAACTGCCATTAATCAAAAAACATAAAGGAAGTGAACATCATCAACTCAAATCCCACGAATCCCAAATTTTAATGTTAGCAGCTTGTCTATTAATCATATTCATTTTATTTCTATTTATTAAAATTACCTCATTAATTTTTCTTTTATTATGGTTTCTGTCTTCATGAAAAATCTTACCACTTTCAATATCAAACTTAAATTTATATTTACATGTCCTTTCATGGTCCAAGAAAACTGAAGCAGTCATTAAATCATTATTACTTTTACTTTTTACATGCTTGTAAAACAATTTATCCTCCTTTAATCTTTTTTCAGTACTATACCTCGATTCACTTATATATAATGACTTAACATTCATATGTATTTTTGATGACACTACATTTTTAGAGTTTGTAAACAGTTTTAGAAAAAAATATTTTAAGTTATGATTAGTTATTATTACGTTCGTAATTAAGTATTTCTCCTCCAAAATAATTAATTTAAACTTAACAAATCAAAAGTAAAATAATAAAACCACTCTTTTTAATCTTATAAAATTTACTATTATAAGTAAATGAATTTTTTCTTCAATACAGGTTTTTTCATACCTGCACTTCAATATGTAATAAAATAGGGGGTTTGAACTCAGAGTTTCACATGAGATAATGTGGATAGTCAAGAGTCGTGTGGAAGTCTAAGTTTAATCCACCTATATATTACATATTATGAGTAAAGAATATATAGTTTTTCAACAACAGATGCAAAACCATAATAACTTTAATTTTCAGATAAAAATGCATTAGCAGATGCTTAGACTATATAAATTTATTAATAGATAAAACAATATTAATATTTTATGTGTATTATTTAATAATGAAAATTTTGTTAACTGAGAATTTCATATATCTTATTTACAATGATAAATATATAAAATTTAAGAAGGATTGTTAATAGGTTATGTTATTTTACTTTTGATTTGTACTTTTTACAAAGAATATTTAGAATAATTATTGGTAAGAAATATAATTATTTAAATATGTTTTACATATACAGATTATTTTTTATTTGTAGCAGCAAAGAATAATTGGGAAAAATTGTTAAATAAATTTAATAGTTTTAATCCTGATATAAAATATCTTTGGAAAGAGTAGATGGGGGGGGGGGAGAGATTGGATTTTGTTCAATTAAAGGTTTTGAATTTATTAGTGACACGAGACATAAATGACAATTGTTTGTTATGTAACAGCACAATTTTATTAAATCGATAGATGATGATAATTGAGATAAAACATTTTGATATTTTGAATACAACAATTGATAAAACTGTGCTAACCATACACCTCTATTCCAGTTAACTGAAGATTTAAAACACTATTATTAAATATTTAATTTTTTTTTATAACAAGATATATTTGTGTTTATTTCTATAATTTTAATAATTACTATTCTGAGCTAAATTTGAATTTGGTCATGGATAATGTATTGATATAAAATTAGATTAAATATCTGGATGTGATAAAAAGTTTTCTTTGCTGCACACCACATCACCGTCTTTCATGCCTTTTTATAGACCCTATATCCAGACATCATCACCATATACTCTCATGTTGGCATACCATAATGGCTCATCTCTCTCTCTCTTTATATATACTGTTAGGAATATATATATATATATTGAAGCAGGCAATCTTACTCTAAGATTGAGTTTCACGATGTCATCTACTAACCTGTGTTCAAACCATATATCCCATCCCATTCCTTTAGTTGATATATATTTTATGCATATATTTGAGATGCGTGCCTAAAAGTTATAAAATTTTAACTTATAAACATTTTTAAAATTATTATTAATTCTTTTTTTTATTAAAGTACATAGGTGCAGCTCAAATATATATATATATATATATATATATATATATTGTAACTTAACAAAATACTGAGATCATAAATCCATTGTAACTTAATTAATTTGGATCAAAAGAATTAAAATACCTGAGTATTACCATACCTGAATGTACATTGTGTATCACACAGAGAATCAATCTCTCTGAAAAATTTAACTGCTCTGGAAAAGTCAAAAATAAATTATATCTGGTACAGAGAGGCAATCCCTCTGAAAAATGTAAATGTCCAGTGTGTATCACACAGAGAATCAAACTCTCTGAAAAATTTAAATGCTCTGAAAAAGTTAAAACTAAACCATACCTGGCACAGAGAATCAACCTCTCTGGAAGATTTAAGGATGAATTATGCATGGTACGGAGAGTCAGTCTTTCTGAAGGGTTTTGAGATAAAGTATGTATGGTATAGAGAGTCAACCTCTCTAAAAATTTTGAAGACATATTATGTGTGGTACCAAGGGTCCATATCTCTAAATGGAGTTTGTAATAGGAGGTTGGATAAAGTAGGTCCTCTGGATGTGTTTTATAGGTATCCAATCAAGATGAAAAATGAAGCTGTCAAAAAAGGGACTGAATGTATATCTGCAATTTCATGCAGACCACAATGTTTTGTACAAAGGATCTTTGATCACCTTTTAAGTTACAATATTCAATTGAATCTTTTGATAACCATTTATAATTTTATTAAGTTACAATGGCACCCCATGTTGGGCACCATTGTAACTTAATAAAATACTGAGATCATAAATCCATTGTAACTTAATTAATTTGGATCAAAAGAATTAAAATACCTGAGTATTACCATACTTGAATGTACATTGTGTATCACACAGAGAATCAATCTCTCTGAAAAATTTAAATACTCTAAAAGGGATAAAAGTAAATTATATCTGTTACAGAGAGACAATCTCTGAAAAGTTTAAATGTCCATTGTATATGGTATAGAGAATCAATGTCTCTAGAAAGGTTAAGTGTGCCTTATATATGGTACAGAGAGTCAACCCTTCTAGAAAATTTAAAAGTAAATTATACATGGCCCAGAGAATCAACCTCTCTGGAAGATTTAAGGATGAATTATGTATAGTACAGAGAGTCAGTCTTTTTGAAGGGTTTTGAGATAAAGTATGTATGTTATAGAGAGTCAACCTCTCTGAAAAATTTGAAGGCATATTATGTGTGATACCAAGGGTCCATATCTCTAAATGGAGTCTGTAATAGGAGCTTGGATAAAGTAGGTCCTCCAGATGTGTTTTATAGGTATCCGGTCAAGATGAAAAATGAAGCTGTCAAAAAAGGGACTGAATGTATATTTGCAATTTCATGCAGACTACAATATGTTTTGTACAAAGGATCTTTGATCACCTTTTAAGTTACAATATTCAATTGAATCTTTTGATAACCGTTTATAATTTTATTAAGTTACAATATATATATATATATATATATATATATATATATATATATATATATATATATATATATATATATATATATATATATATATATATGGAGCAAACATATTAACAAAATATTGATTTTTTAAAAATATGTTATCATATGTCATTTATAAAACTTTTTCTTTTTAAATTGTTTTTCCTATTAAACTGTATATTTTATAAAATCCAAGATGGAAGATGCAACCGTTAATTGTCCAAAAATAATTAAAGGGTTGGATATATTGTTTTAATCTTGGGAAGGAATGTTTAATTAAGGTTTTACTGAAAATAAAATTAGGAATGGGATTAATAGATTTTACTTTTGTATAAACATTTTTGTCAAATCTATTTTCAATCTGAAAACAGATTTGAATTTATTTTTGGACAGCTATCTGGTGATTGCATCTTAAAACAATGAACAAAGAAAACTTAAGATTTTAGATTAAAGATTAGATTTGAGCTAGAAATAAATTGAAAGCATTCTTTAAATACCTGGACAGGAGTATAAAATGGGCCAATTTTAAACACCAACAGAGGAGCTACTATTGAAAGAACTGTGCAGTGAACATCAACCATGCTGGTTTGAAATCTAAAAATGATGATCTAGTAGAAAACCTTACTGACCCCTGTGGGGTCATCTTCTGCTGCCATAATATCCTGCTGCCCTGAAATGAAGAAAATCCTAAAAAAAGAACTCTGGAATGCTAAATGGAAGCTGGATGTCACCAAGAAGAACTCACATGGATCCATTAAATGCTGTATTTTGAAAATAGACTCTAAAATTATATAAGATAATGATTTTCATGCTGCCAGAAAAGAAATATAGTCTGTCTAATCTCAAATCCTGCTATCAAGATTTCTCCTAACATATTGTTTAATTTTATCTCTTTTTAATTAATATGTAAAATGTAAATTGCTCTCAAATTATTATTTTTATTTAATCCTATCTCATATGCTCTAACTTTTTTTAACTTTGGTGTGGTCATTTATTTATATGTATTTATTACTTAATTTTATATGTCTGTTTTTGTTATTATTAATATGCCAATCTCAAGCAATATGATGAGTTGAATTTCTAAAATCTTTTCTTTTTTTCTTTTTAAGTAAACCTTCATAAATCAAGGTTACTAATGTCCCCTTAAAACATAATGCATTATTAATTAATATGCTCACTAGATTGTTTTTACAAGTCAACATTTTGTTTATGTTTTAGTATAAAAAATTGTTATTTGTTAACTCTGGACTCTACCCATGGTGAATCCAGAACTTAGGCTAATTAATGCTCTGAAATTTTAAAATGTTATTTATTAAATTCTGGTTTTACTTTATTTTTCATACTCTTAAAATATCAAATACAGTACTTAAATATTCCAGTTATTATAAAATCAATGAAGGTGGGATTGGATTATTTTAAATATTAGAAGGGGGGGGATCAAATCTTAAGTATATTTTATTAAAGGAAATTTTCCCTATGTATAATAGCAGCATAGTGTATTATTTATCTAAATTATGGCATTCAAACAAGGGTTATTTATTTTTAAAGCAGTAAATCTTATTCAATGTTGTTAGTGACATTCATCTATACTGCATTACTGACATCTGGCTCATCTTTGTGAATTCTATATATATTATGTGCTTTTCATCTGGGGGTTGTGACAAGATCAAACACATAGGTTTCTTCTCAAGACTTGTTCTGAGGATAGTTGACCTACCCAGGACTACTTATTTCATATAAAAAGGTCTCTGCCAGTGATTCCAGTTGCCTGCCACACACTATGCTATCCACTTTCTTCATATAAAGGACCTCTGCACATCAGTGATGTCCATGCCATGTCTTATCCACATTTCTCTGAGCACTATCCAAGTAGGGGGTCTTAGACTTTGTCTTTCATCTAGAAGCACAACTTTTTTCTGTTAGTTCCTCACCAATGTCAGCATCGCAAACTTCTTTCTATTATTATTTCTTTTGCTTCATGACCATTTTAATGCCCTAATATTAAAATTGCGCTCTGCTTATATATATATATATATATATATATATAATGCCAAGTATCACTACTTTTATTAATAATGTTATTTAGTCTGGTTATACAATCCCACCATCATAATTTATTTCTGTATTTAAGAGTATCTATCTATCTCTCTTGGGGAAAATCAAGTATTCTGTCTTTTAAATGTTTCTTTTTCAATAATTATTTTGTCATAAAATTAAATGTAATTTTCAATGTTTTTTATTTATTTTCATGACCGTAAAGGTGTGAAAATAGTTTATATTATATCTGTAATGAATCCCAGAATGCTCCCTGAAATCATATGTTAGTCACACATTTCAGAATCATATATAAAAGCGTTAATAGCAATTTTATATAAATTCTTTCTAATAATTGATTGGCATCTTAATATTGGACCCACCAAAGATGTGTGTTTATTTATAGTATATGTCATTTAATTAATAAAAGAGCATATGAGAAATAATAGTGTGATATATAATTATCTACCGCTTAGTAGACCGCTCATTCACACACATCTTAATGTAAATAATTCATCATTATATTAAACTACATTTTTTATTGACTAACTTGTTTGAGTAATTCAAATTCCTTTTTCTCCACTTCCACATACACAGCCATGCATGTACATATTTTAATTAAGTTATAGTTAATAGATGTCTCATTGTTTTCTCTGCTCTGCTAGTGGGCTGGATTTAAAATGAATTCTCATGTGCCATCATTACAAGTTATTCATTAGGTGTTTGATTTGGGGCTTAGAGAGTGGGTTCGAATCCAGCCTGGTCTCTAAAAAGAGCATATGAGAAATAATAGTATGATATATAATTATCTATCACTTAGTAGACCACTCATTCACACACATCTTAATTTAAGAATTCATCATCATATTAAACTATATTTTTTATTGTCTAACTTGTTTGAGTAGTTCAAATTCCTTTTTCTCGACTTCCACATGTACAGCCATGCATGTACATATTTTAATTAAGTTACAGTTAATAGATATCTCATTGTCTTCTCTACTCTGCTAGTGGGCCAGATTTAAAATGAATTCTCATGTGCCATCATTATATGTTATTCATTAGGAGTTTGATCTGGGACTTAGAGAGTGGATTCGAATCCAGGCTGGTCCTTGACCTAAATCTCGGGCTTGACTGGGTTTGAAGTACATTTTTTGAGTTCCAGCTCATGTTATATGGATCAACATGTTTTGACCGGTACAATATATATATAATCAGGCTCATTTCATTTACTATTTTAATAAGAAGTACCTGCATTTATAAAATTTTCAAGCATTAGTGAGATATATTATTTACACTAACGTAAAAGCCATGAAGTTTATCATTCTAATTATTATATACTATTTAATGTTATATAATTTTAACTTTCTTTAGTTATAAAAATATTTAGCAATTGATTCACAAGCTTTAAAATTTTTTAAGAATTGTTATTGCTGTTCCAGTGCATTCTGGCTGAATATCGCTATTATTAATAGATGTTCTTTGTTTTTTATAAGTTTTATAATAATAGTAGAAGTCTCAAAGCTTGATATATTTACATTATTCATTTTAAATTAAAACGAGTTAATATTTTGATATCTGTATCATTACTAATTATATAAAGAGATACTGAACACTAAACTCAAACTGTATTTTTCAACCCTTTCTATCTTTTGCTTTTCTTCTCAAATATTTATATGTATTTTTTTTTAGATTGATTTTTTTTCACAGTCTGTTAATGGCTTCCATAATTTCTCATCTTTTAATTATGTGTTCCATTCAATTACTCTTTCATTTCATAATTGCTTCAATAATTTTTTTTAATGTTAGATTTTAATACTGTTATGTTGCTCATCTCATTGTTTTTTTTATTATTATGTGAATTCTTTGGAAATTGTTTTAATCTAACTATAGCAACCTATCATTTACTGAAGGATTATTTACAGGATTCTTTTCTTTATGAACGTATGCAATACATTCGCCATTAAGTCTATTTTTATTTCTATAATATAAAACTCTCATCTACCTCAATATTTAGTAAGATATATTTAAATCTTCTCTCCTTACAATTGATATTGCTATTCTGAAAAGACTTTTAAATTTTAGTAACTTTATATAAGTAGTCATGATTAGATTTATTATGTCAATTTTAGCAATCTCTTTCTCTGATGAAATAGTCTTGTACTTGCTTTATTTTTTTTTTTTTACTCAAACGACATTTTTTTAAAAAAACATACGTTTAATTTGTCTACTCTTACCGATTTTTTAAAAAGTCAATTACATATCCTTAAAAAAAACCCTCTTCTATTGGTATTAACTAAAAAACAAGAGATTGTATAAATTTATTTATAAAAAGATTTTTTTATTGAAGAACTTTTTTTTTCTTATGTGTCGTAGCATCAGACGGGAAGCGAAACCGCTAACCCGGAACAACTGCTTGGAAAGCTGCTATCACTGACCTCTCAACCACCAATGCTTGACTTGAAGCACTTTATTTGCAACAATAATTACACATATGGAGCAGTCATTTGTAAGTGAGTAAGGCCATTCTAACTCCATGGGAAGAAAAGAAAAGAAAAGAAAGGGGAAAAACTATCATAGAAATGAGTTTTGCAATGTCTATACAAACCAATCTGTGAAACACAAACATGTCCACATATAGAACATATTGATCCAATTTTCTGTTGACTTAATATTTTATGGTTTTCTCTTTTAATTTATTCAGTAGAATTTTTGTTTCTGAAATACTTCCAACACCATGTCTAATTGTAATTCTCCAATATATTCTCTGCCATATTAGTCTAATGGAAACCATCAGTATTGCACTTCTTTAGAATGATTTTAAGAAAATCTTTATCTACCTTTTCCATGAAGACCATACTCACCAATAAAACATTCTTTTAGGAAATCTTGCACTGTTTTTGGATTTTACATGCCCAATTCAATGAAGGTGCAATTATATAATAATGGACTTTATAGTATTACACTCAGAAAGTTGAACATATTGTTTGTTTTTATAATTTTGCTAATGTATTTTTAAACTTTTACAGAGTATTCTTAAATAAATATTTCCAACGCTTTTATATGGTGTTAATAGGAAATCCAAATCTCATTTCCATACAATAAATTAAATAAAATAACTCGGTACACAGCTTTGTTACAATAGTTATTTCAAAATACAATATTTTTTAAGGAGTCTGAATTGTATTTAAGAATTTAAGTTCATCTTTCTATTTGAAAAACTACAAGATATTTGAATTGGTTTACATACTCAAGTTGATAACTATCCAAGCTAAACATTGCTGATGGTTTCATTCCCAAAATTTTTAATCTTGCACTCAAAACATTAAATACGTTTTGTAAATCATCTTCTAAACTGGGAAAATAGAACAATCATCAGCATATTCTAAATCCAGAATCCAAGAAGTTCTTGTTTTTGCTTTTAATTTGTTCAAATTAAAAATTCCATCATCAAATCTGTATTGCACTTTATTCTTGTTCCAAAAATAAATGGTAGAAAGATTGAAAATAATATTGGTGGAAATAAAAAAAACCTTGTTAAATTCCAGTTTTTATTTCAAATGTCTCATATTTTTATCTGTAGTAACAATAATTATTCTAATTCCATCATGTAGGCTGTACAATACAAATAAATATTAATGGACAACCAACTAATTTGAAACAATGCCCTAGACCTGTTTGATTAACTGAGCCAAATACCTTGACCAAATTAATAAAAGCAATATACTGTAATGGTATAGGGTAGAAGAGGTTACATGGGGAGATGGGAAACATCATCATTCCTATGAAATAACTAATAAAAAATTAAATATAAAAGAAATGCAGTGAATGAACAAAATCATAAGTTGCATCTCCAGCATGACAGAAAAATAATTAAAACAAAACTCATCAACAGTCAAGCAATAATGATCAGCATCAATAATCATGAAATAGTCAACAGTCAACCTTGTGACTGGATTGGATTTAAAGGAGTTATACTATAAAACATGCTACTTATCTGTATATATATATATATATATATATATATATATATATATATATATATATATATATATTATATATATTTGTGCCATTACAATTTAGTCACTAGCTAAATTTATAGTAATGTGCATGTAGGAAAATGTAAAACAAAATCATCATCACATTTTTATATAAAAGGAAGTTGTAGGGCATCCAAGTTTAAACCCTACAAGATCCAGTTTTAAAAGCTTTAGACAGAAAGAGAGTGGGTCAACAATTATATTCTTTATTTGTTTGTGTGTTGATAGAAAGGTAATACACACATTTAAACTATTCAATTTTTAATTTTTCTTTAAAAAGCAAAGTTATAACACATACGTATAGGCAGTGTATGTGTAAGCTATTGAATTGTTTTATATTTCAGACATTAACTTTCTTTAAAACTAACCTATGCTTGATAAATTTTAATATCTTATTCTATACTTCTATTTTGCTTTTCTATAATTGTAATTGGGATTTAAAAGCTAAGGATTTAATTTTAAATATTAGGGTTATCATTACTAAGCTGACAATTAGATTATTGTAATGACAGTTTATGAATGATTTGAAATGATAAAGTCTGTGTGTACATTACATACATAAATTTACATTTATTATATATTGAAAGAAAGAAGGGTTAAATCTGTCAAATTATTTTTTTTACAATTTTGTGTTAGGTAAAAAAATCTGTTGAATCAGATATCTATTTTTGTAGCAATTTTGTTTTTGTAAATGATTGTTTGTCATTTTGGGAGCTTAAGCTTGGTGGGAACCCTAATTTTGAAATTGTCTCATCTTAAGATTAAAGGAAAGAAACTCCAATTTTAGATATTACAGATATACGTGAAAAAGGAAAAAGGATTAAGTCTATTTTTTTTTTAAGACAAAAGTGTCTGAAAAACAGGTGTGTGATTTTTTGAGTTGGTCAAAAATAGCAATTCACACTATCACTCTAATTGGGTGAGTTGACTCAAAAATTGGATATAAAGGCAGTCTGGAAAATCAGTTGAGCTATTAGATTATCTTTGTTATAATATATTGTGAGAGAGACTTTTTAAAAATTATTGAAACTAAAGCAGACAAACATTTTTAGTTCTGCTAATTAGTTTTTTTTTTTAAATCATTTTTTTTATGAAGTTTTGAATGTTGAAAATATAAGAAATGACAAGATAGAAAATTAGATATGTGTCCCATCAAGACCTGACCATCATGGAGCCGCAGATCATATAGGAAGGAAAAGATGTCTTGTCTGAAAAATAATATTCTACACCTTTCAACTGACCAGAGAAATAAGATGTTTTTAAATAGAAAGAAGAAAACATTCACCTGCATTTGAAGGAGATCAGAAAGATGAATTAATCTACTGATAAATATTAATCAAGTCCAATTAATTGTTCCAGAAACTGAGTTTAAAACCCAGGAAATTTATAAACATGAAAACAACTGCTGTATTTCATCCACTAAAAGAATCATGCTTGACAGGAAGAGAAGAAAAATTAATATAAAGATTTCCAAATTGTCCACTAAAGCAAATAACCTCAATAGGGTCATCATCATCAAATGATTATACACTTTAAGAAAGAGATTGTTCCAAAGAAACACGGAAATTGTTGCTGCCAAAGATAGACATTAAACAAGAGAAATTTGACTCATTAGAAGTCACTACAAAGAACTGGTAGTATAAAAATTTTTTTTGATATATTTTCTTTATGATAGCCGAGTCTTAATAAAATTTTAGCAATAAAGTGGTATATTTTATTTAAAGAACTTTTAAAGACTATTCAGATCAATTAAAAACAAGAATGTCTTACTAATAATAACTTTGAGCTTCATAAATGATCTTGAATGTATCAAAATTATTTGTTTATTAATTTACAGTTATGAAATATTAATGTGTAAAATAATTTTTTGTATTATTATTTTGGTTTTAAATAATATTTTGCTATTATGGGATAAAACATGCACATACATAATAATATTTATATGTGTATAATTGCGAGTGAATGTGAAGTAATAAGTAGTATTAAAATATTAAATTAGTTTGTTTTAGGAAAATATAGCATTTCAGTGCTTAGAAGAGAGGGGGAGAGAATAATTTAAACTTGTTTCTAAAACTTGCTCTTTCCAACAATTATTTTTGTCATTCTACTTACATGTTAGATTTATAAAGTATGTGTGCCAATGAGTGAATATTTTTTTTTATATGAAATACTTTTCTTGTGGATGGAACATTTTAATAAATTGGTTACCCAATTTAATACAATATACTTTTGAAATACATTTACGGGAAAGGGGGAAGAATTTAAAATTTAATGTTATGATTTTAAAACAGTCGATTATGATTATTGTTGTTATTGTTAATATAAATTTTCATGTAAATATAGAAATTTTTATGCATATGTTAGGAATGCAGTAATAAATATTAGTTTATGTTATTAAACAAGGTGTATATAGTTCATTAAGATTAGTCTTTATCAAGTGTGATCATTCATCATCAATGGTTGAATATCAGTTGTTTAAGATATGATTAAATATGCTAAGATTAACAATAATTATGAATTTCTTTATAAAAATTAGGTTTTATGTTTAGGCTTAGTCCTAAAGCTGTGGTTGAAACCATTGTCATTATCATTATCATCATCGTCATCATCACATTGCTGTTTAAATGTTTAAAGGCCATAAATAAATATTGATTTCATAGTATTTAGCGATTTCTTAGTAATATTATAACCACCATCCCATCATCTATTTCATGCAAGGATGAGTGAATTGCCATCCTGGATTAATAGTAATCTGAGCTAGTAAAACTTATAAAAAAATATTGAAACACATTTGTTATGCTAAGATCTAAGAAATGATTTATGTCTAATGAATTTTAGAATTCCACTTCAGTTTAAAGATGTTTTATGTTACCTAGGTGTTTACTTAAATATTAGTGCATACAGTGCTATGGGTCTAAAATCAAAATCATACATTTTGTAAGAAATAAGGTACCAAAAGGGATTCAAACCCAGTACATGTGAAAGGTTATTAGATATAACTGTGTCTAGATTCAAATAATCTAGTGGCACCCTGCTAGACCATATTCACTTGGTATTTGTTTGGATATGCACTTAACATCAAACCAAGAAATGAAAGTAGATAAAATCTACTGTCTGTATACCTGAGCAGATATTTTATTGAGTTACTAGTGTACTCACTCACTTGATTTCCATATACCTGAGTTATAGTAGTTGTTCTTAATAATTTGTTTATAATTATTGATATTGTGATATCTTGAGAAATCTAATTATAGAAGTATGTTTCATTTAATCCAATGACCCTTAATATGATTGATAACTCAGTCTGATCCTTTGTTTAGTAGCTTATGCTCACCAAGTTGCATACTTAATTCTTTTCTCTTTCATATAAAATAAAATCTACAATTTCTTTTCGTTTATTAAGATAAATATTTATGTTTGAATCTTTTCATAATTATTTAATACAATTGAATTTCTCTTTAATATGTTACAATGGACCTTTTGAGCTACTTTACTTTAATTTTTGTTACAATATATATATATATATATATATATATATATATATATAACAAAAATTTATATATATATATATATATATATATATATATGATAAACAAAAACAAGTTAAAATTTTTTTAACCTGCCTATAGCTTGCATTTTATAATCACAGATGGATCTCTACCAATAGCCCACTCAAGCTTGTTCTCAATAAATGCCGAGAGAGAATCAAAAATTCAATATCTCTTTCAAATTGTCCCCAACCTTTAAACCATGGTTTCATGCTAATTGGCAATCATCAGTAAAGAGTAGGGGGACTAGAAACTAGATCTAAATCCCCAACTCTACTGAACAGCACTTATGTAAACTGTTTCTATCAGTTTGAAAGCATAAATTTTTTAGATACATAAATATCTTAAAATCCAGCTAAACAAACTATATAGCTATATGGGTCTGAATTCAGTTCAGTTTCACCACATAGAGTTGGGGATTTAGATCTAGTTTCTAATCCCCCTACCCTTTACTGACAATTGCCAATTAGCATGAAACCATGGTTTAAAGGTTGGGAACAATTTGAAAGAGATATTGAATTTTCGATTCTCTCTCGGTATTTATTGAGAACAAGCTTGAGTGGGCTATTGGTAGAGCTCCATCTGTGATCATAAAATGCAAGCTATAGGAGGTTAAAATTTTTAAACTTGTTTTTGTTTATCATAAATGTACCTTTGAAGGTTTTAGCAATGATATAGATTGCAGAACCTTTTAACTATGTGGTGAAACTGAACTGAATTCAGACCCATATAGCTATATAGTTTGTTTAGCTGGATTTTAAGATATTTATGTATCTAAAAAATTTGTGCTTTCAAACTGATAGAAAGTTTACATAAATGCTGTTCAGTAGAGTTGGGGATTTAGATCTAGTTTCTAGTCCCCCTACCCTTTACTGACAATTTCCAATTAGCATGAAACCATGGTTTAAATGTTGGGGACAATTTGAAAGAGATATTGAATTTTCGATTCTCTCTCAGCATTTATTGAGAACAAGCTTGAGTGGGCTATTGGTAGAGCTCCATCTGTGATCATATATATATATATATATATATAAGTGCTAATATCTCACTTATAATAATAAAATATTATGCTAGGATACAAAAACACATTGATCATCATTAATGCTCTGCATGCATAGTATTATTAATATGCTGGCCAACTATAAACTTGATTTCTAATGAAAAACAAAATGCAGTGATTGGACTTTAAAGATGATACCTTTTTGCCATCCAGTTATCCTCTGGATATCCAAATTTTAGCATAAACTCCTACATGCACAGAATTAACCATTATGTTTTAAAGTAACTAAGAAAGCAAGAACTCTATGAATTGTTATTGGGAGCAAGAGATAAAAAAATATAACAGTTTAAATAATTTTAGATAATTTATAAGTTTATTCTACTATAATTAAATAGCTTTACTGGGATAATTAAAAAATCCTCTAAAACACTAACTTATATTGAAATCAAGTCACAGACTTCCAATTCATGTAACTGTTGCAGAAATAAACTCATTAACACTAGAATATTTTTATAAACAATTATTTAATAAATTTAAATTGTTAATAATAATAATAATAATAATAATAATAATAATAATAATAATAATAATAATAATAATAATAATAATAATAATAATAATAATAATAATAATAATAATAATAATAATAATAATAATAATAAATAAATAAATAAAGACATGATAATCTGATAATTTAAATTTTTACATTCTTATTAAAAGTATAGTTTCATATTAAAAATTTACCAGCTGATTTTATTCCTTAAATTTTGCTTTCATTAAATTATTTTAGTTTAAATAATAAAAGGTGTCTTTCATTGGTGGTCAAGAGGTCAGCATGACTGCCTTGCACTTGCCAGCAGTTGCCCAGGTTGCGGATTCGTGTCCTGGATGATGCTCTGACACTTAAAAAAATAATAATAAAAGGTGGGAAACAACTTTTCAATCAAATATAAGGCCATTTTAAATTAGCTTAACTCTTTTGTATATATTTTTGGAAAAAAATATAAAACCAAAAAAAGACATGTTTTAAAAAAATTGTTAAATGTAATTTAATAAAAATTAAATTTTGAAGAAAAAAATCATATGAATAATGAATAAGAAAAAGTATATTCCCCAAGAAAATGTTGTCCTACTAAAATGATTAATTCTTATAGATTATTGTTCTATAAAATGGTTTATCTCTATATGAGAGTATAATATGCACATAAAGATAAAAACTTTTTACCATGGTTTTAATTTTCTTGGGTGTTCTTTGCATTTATAATTTTTACTGTTTCCATGTAAGTTTTCTTCTTGAAAGCTTTTTACTTCCACATTATGGTACATATCTTTTTGTACTTGGCAATAGAAAATTTCAGGCTAACAAAGAGGAATAATTTATTCATTTTTTTTCCACTAAAATTTTCAGGTCAGGTTAATACATAGAGACACTCATACTTATGGTTGCAGATGATATTGCAGATTATTTCCGGGTATCTTTACATTTTTTAATATTTTCTCTGTAGCAGGTTATATGGAGAAAGATGATATTTAGCCTTTAGCTAAACTAAGCACATGGTTGTATTTATATTAGAAAACATTTTTAGCTAAACCCATAATATGCTCTGCACAGCTAAATTCTTCTGCTGTATTTTTTAACAGCTTGATTAAAACTTGTTCTTTCTACTAACTTCTTCAGCAGCTGGCTTACAACTAATTGTCTTATTCAACAGCTGGTTCAGAAATGCTTGATTTTTACAAGACACTGAGGTCAACTAATTGACCCACACCACTATTTTTTGAAACAAACCTGTCTTCAACAAATTACAATCCTGTCGCAAATATAACAAAATTTAATGATAACCAATTAGATCAATTTTAATAAAAACAATTGTTCAGCTATTTCCCTTCAACATTAATATTGAAAAACAAATCAATAACTTAAAAATTAAAATCATAGTTTTTGACATTACTTTTAAATTAAAAATGTTTTCTAAGTAAAAAGATAATCATATTAATTTTACTACCTTTTTTTTTGGAGTAAGAAAAAAAAATATAAACAAAAAAAACTTTTCTTAATGTTTGCCAATTTATTAAAAATTCTTTTATTATATAAAAAACAACTTTATGCATATAAATGTATATATATTTTTTATCTCTCTTAATGTTAAAATAAAAAAATTTAAATAATTTACTAAAGAGAAAGTTTTTTTTCTCAGTAATTTTTAAAACTAAAATTAAAGTAAGAAATAGGTAAAATATTGAAGAGAGAAAACAAAAGAAATTATTTAACTGATTTTATAATTCTCTCTTTTACAGTTCTTTATAACTTATAATACATTTTAAATATTAAACATATGTTTATATTTAACATATCTGAAAATTTTTATATCATGTGATGAAAAAAAAAATTAAAGAAATATCCTTTATTATTAAAAAAACATATGGGAAGATTAAATACTATTTTTCCATGAACTAGTTAACTTTAAACTTAAGAAACATGCTGCCAACTATTATTGTTAATATGCAAAGTAGTGACATGGCTACAATATAAATCACTCTTTTGTTCCTGATATTTTTCTGGTATTTACCTTTCAACAAAAACCATGAGTATAGTGCTTGATTCTTTAAAACCACACTGAGTTTTTGATAACCATTCATCTATAATTAGAAGCAACGTATTGAACAAAATCTTTGAAAGTCTCTTTGCTGTAGTGGATAATGATATTTCATAATAAGTATTGCATCCTCCCTTTACTTTTAAAAATTGGAGCAATAGAAGTATTCTTAAGATTAAGCAGTACAACTTCATGGGTGCATATATTCTTTGAGAAATTTAATATTTTTGGAGTTAACATATCAACTTATTTTTAAACTTTTCCAGGTATTTCTGCAAACATGTCCAAATTTAGATAAAATGGATGTATTATTAAAGATTGTCATCTCAATTCTTGTATCATTATTTAAAAAAATAATCAAAGTATTCCTTCCATTTTTTTTTCAAAAGATTATTGTGTTCATATAAGAAAGTGGCATTACTGAATTTAATAAGATCTTAATATATATATTGCTTATAATAACTCATCTCATATACACTTTAATGCAAAATTTTTTTTAAATAAAACTTCTTTATTTTCCTGACACTTTTGACTGTCCAGCAATCTTCACCAGAGCTTCTCAAATTTTCTCTACCTTTTAAATCTGCCAGGAAAATAAAGAAGTTTTATTAAAATTTTATTTTTTGCATTAAAATGTATATGAGAGAAGTTATTATAAGCAATATATATGAATATATAAACAAATGCAAAGATTTAAAAGTTAGAGGAAATTTGAGAAGCTCTGATGAAGACAACTGGACAGTCGAAACTGTCAGAAAAATAAAGTTTTATTAAAAAATTTTTTTTGCATTAAAGTGTATATGAGAGAAGTTATTATAAGCAATATATATGAATATATGAAGAAATGCAAAGAAAGTAAAGGAGAAGAATAAAAGTATATACTTCCAATAAGATTGTAATATCTTTATTCAGATATATATATATGTTGCTTTGAATACATTTAAAATATCTAGAGTGGTTAAATGTCTATCTTCTTTGCAGTTTTAATTCACTAATCATTTTTAAGTCTTCTTATCTGTCAATGAACTTCTGCCTCAAGACACTTAATTTATTATTCTGTCAAGCAAAAAATGTTTTCATTTAATTAAATTATTAATAATATCTTTTTTTAGAAACCAGTTATGATTATTCTTTTTATTGAACCTAAGAATAGATTTACTTTCATCCATAATATGCTCCTTAAATGAGCTTCATGTTTCAGTAATATTATAATCCTAAAAGTCCAAATTAGTAAGTTTATTACTTAATAGCTTTTGGAATTGGTACTCAAGTAAGAACTTCTAAAGAGCGAACATTAATTTCTTGTTAATATGTTTGGAATATAATCTACTTTTTACCATGTATCACTTTAATTTTGGAATGTACTTATCTATGATCCATTCAGTAATCTGTTTTTGTAAACACTTGTTGTATAATATAAATTTCTCTTGCATTGTCTACTAACTATAATATAATCTATTAAGTGAAATTAGTTTAAGTATAGATGCATCGATGTTTTTTTATTTCAGTTTGTCTGCCTAAAAAAGTATTTGTGATAATCAATCCATGTGTTGTCCCAAAATTCAATAACAATAAAACATTTAAGTTTATAGTACAATATCATTATTTCCAACAATCTCTGGCCAAAGTCTACTATTTGTATCACCATGTATGTGCATTCAAATATGCAAGAAGAAAAATTTGATCTTTTAGTGGTATTATTTTAATAATGATATCCTGCAAAGAATAAAATTGTTTTGTTTTCTGAATTTTTTGAATCTAATTTAGAACATAGGTATTAACAAAATGAGCATAAATATCAATATGTAAAAGAAATTTTAATAACATTAGTCTTTTTTATACAATGAAGGATTCCAAGAATAGAAGATATTAAATTAAATCTTACAGTGAAATCAATACCATGCATTCTTCTTTCACTGACCAATATGCCCATCAAAAATGTGTAATTATCTATGTATTCTATTAAGTTTCCTTCCTCTGGAAACTTATTTTCATTAATAGCAATTGTTTCAATTTTAAATTTTTCACTAATTCTTAATCACCAATGCCATCTTCCATTTAGGTGTTGAAGAATTTGTATTAAGTAAAGTTTGCACAATATATGTACCTATATTTAGAAAAGAAATTGATTTGTCATATTTATTTTTACCATTACCCACTACTGCCATCACTACTTCCCATCCCTACCCATGACCACCTTCTATTATTATTATTATTATTATTATTATTATTATTATTATTATTAAGATTATTATTATTATTATTATTATTATTATTATTATTATTATTATTATTATTATTATTATTATTATTATTATTATTATTATTATTATTATTATTATTATTAATACTATTATTATTATTATTATTACTACTACTACTACTACTACTACTACTACTACTACTACTACTACTATTTCTAATTGCTGTAATGAGTAATCTGCTAAGCATGACAATCTAGTCAAATCATGTGAAATAGATCATTTTTAGATAGCATTTTCTATGCCATATACTTCTCCAGGATAATCAGATGGAATTCTTATTGGGTTGTTGAACATAAATTTTTGACAGCTGAACATAAGTTTTTGATAGTTAGAACTCATGATCAAAATCCTGTTTCAAACAGACTCACTAGTGATTGTATCGTTTTGAGAAAATATAACCATTAAGGACTTCCAGCCTATTAAGCTATCTCCATCATTACTATCTAAATTTTTGAGGGTTTTAACCTTAAAAAGAATTAAAAAGCAAATGGGAGTCAGAAATATTGTACATATAATTTAAAAAATGGAAATGTGGTTGTACATACAATCAATTTTTTTTATCATAAAGAAAGATGACTGATACCATGAGAAGATTAACTCAATTGAGCCCTTCAATAACTTAAATAACGGAGAAAGGAAAAAAGAAAGATAAAAAGGATTGTTGGTATCAGAAATAGTATTTAGCCTTTGATGACTTAACATCCTTATCTTTTAAGATAGCAGGCTATATTTTTGGCTGGGCACTACTTATTTATTCACAGTTGACCTTCATAACTGAAGGTCATTTTTATTATCCACCATTTGTAACTTCCGACTGAGTACAGTACTCGAAATAACAATAATCAACAACAAAAAATATTAACAATGTTTAAATGTATTAAAAAGGTGTAACTTTCTTTTTATATCAAATGATTTTATTATTCAAAGTGCAAACGGTTTGTCAAGTAGTTACACAATATTTTTGAACAAACTTTTATAAAAAAAGATTACAGCTTCACTTATCACTTTTTAAGGTCACCAAATAGAGATTAAATTAAAAAGGTTATGGGTAGATAATTTTTAAATCGCTATTAATCTACAAAGACCTAATTATAAAAGCCGAGCATCTGAAGTAGAATGCTATTAAATAATAGATTGTGAAATACCAATTTTAAAGATAACAATGAAAGTTTTATTTAAAAATCTATATTACTGAAAAGTGAAGTACTTGGTGATTACTACATCTATTCGTCTATTGTCTGCGTTCATATTCGAATGTAACTAGTTAACTAGTTTCTATGTGATTTCTATCCCATAGTCAACCAGTTGCCTATATAGCTATTTTTAGTTAGAAATAAAAAAAAAAAAAACATAAACTATCATTATCAAACGGTTGATTGTCCTATTAAGAATTGTTCTTTTTAAAATGAAGGTGGAAAAGTCTTTCATCTACAACGAATATTAAAAATTACATTTAACTTTAAAAAGTTATTAATCTATGGAGTTAACAGAAATATTAATTAATATGTCTTTATATATGGTGATTAGTGCAATCAATTCACAAAAAATTGCCATAGAAATCTGGAGTACTGGATTTTAAGTCTGTTCAATGAAATAAAATCTAAAAGAATAGTAAAACATAGGCCTAATATTTTCACATAATAATATGAAAAACGAAAATGATGAAGTATAAACATGAAATGTAATAGGCAGACACATATTATTGTGAAAATTTTGATTTGTTCTTTATTCAATTAAAATATTTTAATCTTAACAAGAATGGATTTAAGAAGAAGATAGGTCATAATGAAAGCTTCCTAATATTAGATAAAATATATCTAAGAACATAAATTATCATATAAAGATGTAAGCATTTAAAGTTGAAATAAATATGTAAGTTTATATTATGTACTTGACATAAAAAGATATATTGTATAGCATTTTAATTTTTGAATGTTTGAAAGTTAAAAGATAAAACTGTTTTAATAAAATATAGTGTGAATTTATTTCATTCAAATAGTAATTTGAAAATATTAAATATTTTTCTGTAAATTAGAGCAAAATAAAACAACCAATCGTGTAAAAGTAACAGATGACAATAGACCATAAAAACAATACATCACGATACCTGTTTATAGCATACTGTTTAGCAGGAAATTTTTATTTTTCTCACCACATTTTTGCTATCTAATATAAGCTTTAATGATCAATAGATGTCAGATAGCAGTGCTTATTAAATCTCTGTCCAATCCTATTCTATCTAATACTCCCAGAATAGTTTCTAGTTTATGACTTTCATCTGTGAAGAAGTTTGGATCTGAGAGCAGTGCATCTGATTAGGGATTTAATAAGTACTACCATATGACATCTATTAATTACAAAACTTACACTAGATGGCAAAAATATGGTGAAAATAAAAGAACTTGCTGCTGAACAATAGAACAGAAAATAAATTTTAAGCAAAACTCATAGAATTTATCATGATTTGATAAAAAATTCCAAACATGTTTTATAATTAATTAGAAGAAGGAATACTATAGATCTGATAAAATTGAAATCATTGTTGGGATTCTTGTCATCAAAAATGGTACTTACATTCTATAGTGAAGAGAAATCATGAACGTAGTTTTAAGTCTTTAATATATTCAGCTATGAGAAAAAATGTAAACATTATGGTAATTTTGGACATGGTGTGCTAAATGCCTGGAGCATTTCATTATAAGATTCCTCAGATATCTAGCAGAAATAATCTATCACCCATCTATTTCCTGAGATGTATTGTCAAAGCCCTAAACTCATCCTATCTTGTCAATAGAAAAACTGTAAGAAATTCTACATTAATAACTTGATTTGCAGAAGACCCTAAAATCACAACCAAAAAGCCAAGGAAGATTTAGATTATCTGCAACTTGAAATGAGATATTAATTATTGACCAATCTCCAAACCATAACCAAACTCAATGATCAATACAAGCAAAAATTCAAAATTCCAAAGATTTTAATGGACTGTTGTTCACATAAGTTACTAGATCTGAAAGCTTACAGAAATATATCAAATTCACAGTTAGAAATTTATGATGTCTTTTTTTAGGCCTTATAAAACAATTTTATTTTATTTGTAAAAATATTTTTTCTTAACTCTTTTTTGTATATAATATTATATTTAATTGCAAAATTTTGTAATGATTCAAAGGTCATGATTTTAACTCATTTCCAGTTTTAAACAAATAATTTTTTTTTTCTTTGAATTACACGTGAGCATACACACATATTCAAAAGCATTAAATTACATAACTCAATATACATGTAATTAATAGACTAACCCACTCTCTCTTTCAGGCTGTGAATAAATAGCACTGTGTTGGCAAAATGTCGAGAATATGATGAATTAAACGTATACATTGTGTATAATATATATAACATGATACATGAGTGAGAAAGTAAACAGACATCACTTCATATAAATGGGAAAAATTAAAAGACTGAAATGGATTTGGGCTAAACTTATTGCTAGAAGTGATAATAGATAAATATTTGAAGTTGTAAATTGGTTCTCAAAAGTTTTTAAAAGAGATAGAGACCATAAGTGAGATAAATGGAGAAAATATAAAAAGTTTCTTGTATAATATGAAGAGAAACTATGCGTTATATCTAACCTTACCTTCACTAAAGGGCTAATCCAGATTCCATTTTAATCAGATTGAGAATTCATCACTACTGACCAATATATATATATATATTGTAACAGTCAAAACACGTGTATCTCGTTAACATATTGCAGAATTCGACCACCACACAGAACAGCAGCACCATCGAGTAGCGAAGCCACCGGTACTACTGAGTTCGAACATAGTTTATCGGTTCCACAATACAATCTACGGAATAACGCCTCTGATGCGACATAAGTAAACACTTCTTTAGGCACGGTAGTCAGGGAGATGCACGAGATTCATGGGTTTTGTTTCCGAGTTAGCCAACAATCAAACGAATATTTACTAACACATATGATCGAGGAAATATATATAATGGGCATCGAGCAAATGAAAAGTTAACTACAGACGTATAGTTAAAATTATTTATTTACATTTTTAATAAAAGACAACATTAGTAAGGTTATTGATCATATTTTTAAATTAAGAGTTTCAATATCTAATTGGCAATATTATATATAGAAAATACATTTCTTTATTAGGAGCATTTATTTATAGGAAGGCGTAATCCAGCTACCCAAGGTTCTCGAATGAGTATTTCTAACGCGTGCTGTAAGGAATTTATACTTTGCACTGCCAGAATCATCAGTAACGGCGGACATACATTTATTTAATAAAAATCTTTATTTTACGACTAAGGGCAAACATTTATTTGAGAGTATATGACGAAGATAATGCCGAGGCGGAGTGATGGAGAGAATAATAACTAATATAAAAGCACACGTGGTACGCTTTAGAAGGGCGATGTAAAATGGCAGCGCTAAAACTGCAAGACTGTGAATAAGTTATAAGGGTCTTCGGGTTGGTCTCTGCCTCGACCCGAAAAGGTAAGGTGTCACAATAGCATAACCAGGGACAAGCGGTCCGTGTCGCAATTTGCCAGCTGGCTGCGTGACGGTCGTCAAGCCCCATGGGAACATTGATCATGTCCGCTTTGATCATGTCCGCTTGCGTAGGACGACTGGGGTTAATTCAACCATGGAGAATCCGGAGTGTTCACGGCGTGGAATGAGCCATCGGGGCTTCAAAACGTAACACATATATAATATCTAAAAAATTGCGGTAACATTTAACTAGATTTCAAACTCGGCCCAACATTATCAACTTTGACTGAAAGAAAATTGGTGACTCTCAAAGAAATGAAATTTACATAATTATTCATTAACATTTAATAATAATAAAAATATTTAAAAAGGGAATTATTATAGCGAGTATGCCAGCTATTACGGAGTAGTCGACCCTGCATTACAATAACTGATTCTTTGAATGCGTGTCGATTTATATGAAATTTAAGTTTTTTATAAAAGCAATATTAATGACAATTCGACACGCGTTCACTGTTTGAGCAATTATGGATTTAGCTTTAACACTAAGACAATTCTGAGAAGGTAATATTTCAATGATAATTATTAATAAAATATAGATTTAAGAAATACACACCTAAGAAGTGATCGAGGGAGGGTAAGCTAGATTATGCGAGAAGTTTACAGATTACATGAATTCTTAAATTTTAGTTTCACAAATTTACAATTTTTTACATTTAGAAGTTATACAAATAATAGGAGAAGAGCTATAGCTTATTATTACTAGAGTACTCTATAAGTTGGAATACATAAACACAGGTACCTGTTTTATAAGTTGTTTTCGTCCATTGGTTTAATAGCAGATTGTTCATAATTAGAAATTTTCTTTCTTGTCCTGGGCATGTTGTTTTATTGATTTTTAACAGCAGCGGCTTTCTTGTTTATTTCAGGCAGCAGATCATTTTGGTGTTTTTACAATGGGCAAGGTGAAGCTCAGCATATGGTGGGCCATCTTCCGATGGAGAATAATTTCGGTGCTTACTCGGTCATACCTTGTAGTATTAATTTATTTAAGATATTTGAAATGCTCCATTCGAGAGCAAAGCTAAAATTCAAGTCCAAATCTTTAGCAAGTCTAAGATGGCCTCCTTTTCTTATCTTAATCTTTTAATTTTTCTGTTGAGATATTTTTAGGTTTTATTAATCTTGCCCTCAGGATAATCAATGCTCTGCTGGGTTTAATTAGAAAGGAATTTGCTGTCTATTGTTTGTTTTTCTTTACATTCGTTAATTACATTTTTCTAGGAATTTTGCTATAATTAATTTATTATCTATCACTGACCGATGCTTTTAAATTTTCAAAGACAAAAGGGAATAAAATTATTTTAACTTTAATTAATTATTGCATCAGATTTTGTTAGAAGTATTATTTAACGAAATTTAAACTAAGCAACAAATACGAACTTTATAAAATTAAAAATAAATGATTAATATTACACAAAATTTATTTAGCTAAAAGAATCTAAATTATATTATTTTATCCGTATTTATTGCCTTTAATTTGAGATCGAAATGTGTGCGTGTTTATGTTGAATTCTACATATATTAATACATTTTTAATATTGTTACACACACAATTCGATACCAAAAAGTTTAAATTTGGGTGGGATAGACCGGTCAGTGAGAGACGACAGAAAAAGGTGAAACTTGAGATTCGAATACGAATCTCACTGTTTCATTTCCCCGTACTTCCCGTGAACAATTAAGGAAGAACAAAGAAGGCAAGAAAGAGAAAAAAAAATTTACATTACATAATTGAAAGACGAAAAAAGAAAAAAAATTATTATTGTTTTTACAGATATTGAAATAGAGAAAGCAGAGATTTCATGAAGTAACGAACAATTTATATACCCGGATCTAGAATTTAAACTTTAACTTTAAAATGACCTAATTTGGCCGTGTCTGGTTAGCATTCATTATAATACGATTAGTTAAACTGATTATAGATATAAAAAAAATTTCTTAGACTAATATTAATTAACATAATATATATAAAAAATTTTAAGAATAATAATAATTAAATATACATAACAAAAATTTCTATATAAATCCCACTATAATTTCCATTCCAACAATATTTATTAAGTTCGTTTTACTAAATTTTATACACGGGATGGCCATCCGAAATACTTCAATATTGTTATAACCCCGGGTCAGGTGGATAATATTTATCTCTTGTCGTTGACGACTGCGGCCTTGGGTTCTCTAATTTTTGTCTTCTATCCGGCGGTTCTTTAGCCCAATGGCTAAAATCTAATGTAGTGAGAAATTCACTCATTTCTTCTATGTCCTTTATACGACTGCCCGCCATCAACTGTTGGATGGCCAGCGGCATGCCACGCTGGATGGTCCCTATGACGTGAGAATCCGAAAAGGCGAACGTTGTAAGGGATTTACACCGATTCGCTTGGCGGAGGAAAAACTGTGTGGGTGTCTCTTGGGGCATCGTTCCATATTTTTCCTGGCAGAGCGTATTATAGATACCGCTTTGACGCTCGCTGCTCCAGTACTGCTTCATTAACACATCTTTGTAATTTCCAATTGTTTTCGGCTTCCATCTCACCATATTCCACCAGTCCTTGGCAGATCCCTGTAGATGGTAGCTAGCTATCGCTATCTGCTCGTCTGGCCCTGTTTTATAAAATTGGAAAAACTTTTGCAAGCTCTCTAAGTGGGCTTGCGGGCTTTCTCCGATCTCCCCTCTAAAGATCTTGATGTCGATCATCTTGGCTAAATAGCTTTGATGTCCAACGTCCATCTTCGCCTCTTCTTTAATGTTGACTTCCTTTTCTGGTTCTTGCGGGTCTTTATCGGTTGGAATGAGTTCTCTCTGCTCATCATATTTTTTTACCTCCACGACACTACCTGTTTGCTCTTCTATCATAGGTTCATCAGATCTCTCTTCCTTTATTTCACTCTGCCTGTCTTTAACCTCTTCGACCTTTTTACTAACTTTAGATATTCCCAACTGTTCCCTTATTACTTCTAATTCTCTCACTATAGTGTCTTTAAATTCTTGACATTCCCTGACTCTTCTTTTTTCTTCTTCCTGTCTCCTTTTTGATTCTTCCTCGCTTCTTTTTTTCAGCTCCTCCTCATACATTTCTTTCATTGCTTGCATACCCTGTCTGAGCATCTCCTTCATGAACTCGAAATTATAGTCCATGGATGCTCTGCATTGTTGCGGAGCTTCCCTTCGCTCGGGTGTCGACTCCAAAGCCTCAGATACATCTAGCTGCTCTGTCTCATTATTTTCTGTTTCCACTTTCTTATCCATTTATTGATTTATTTTTCACTAGTAGCATTTAACTATCCCCCACCGGTATCTTGGCCCTATAATACTCTTTCCTTGCCCTATCTCTATTCTACATTGCTGCCCTTAATATACTTAACATATATATTATAACTATTAGTAACACGTATAAGCCACTGCTGTCTATGACATATATATTTTTACTTTACTAAATTTTATTGTTAAAAACATAATAAGCTTCTGCTGTCTCATTTAGCTACTGATTATTATTATATATATAAAAAGATACTTTATTAGATCCGAGTATTTCGTTCCTTCTTACATTACACACACATCCCTGCTTTCCTTAAATTTGTTATTACGCCTGCTGTCCTTTCACTCACTCGAAGCACATTATTTAGCTCGATTTACTTTTTTTTTTCATTATTTTTATCAAAACAAACTCGTATATGTATAGAATAATTAGCCAACTCGGCAACGAACGCTAAAGAAATTTATCTGCGTTATTTTTGCTCAGGGTATCTATGGGTTTTATGCTCGAAGCCTCACGTTGGAAAGCGCCAAACGCCAAAAAAAAATGTAAGTATGTAACAGTCAAAACACGTGTATCTCGTTAACATATTGCAGAATTCGACCACCACACAGAACAGCAGCACCATCGAGTAGCGAAGCCACCGGTACTACTGAGTTCGAACATAGTTTATCGGTTCCACAATACAATCTACGGAATAACGCCTCTGATGCGACATAAGTAAACACTTCTTTAGGCACGGTAGTCAGGGAGATGCACGAGATTCATGGGTTTTGTTTCCGAGTTAGCCAACAATCAAACGAATATTTACTAACACATATGATCGAGGAAATATATATAATGGGCATCGAGCAAATGAAAAGTTAACTACAGACGTATAGTTAAAATTATTTATTTACATTTTTAATAAAAGACAACATTAGTAAGGTTATTGATCATATTTTTAAATTAAGAGTTTCAATATCTAATTGGCAATATTATATATAGAAAATACATTTCTTTATTAGGAGCATTTATTTATAGGAAGGCGTAATCCAGCTACCCAAGGTTCTCGAATGAGTATTTCTAACGCGTGCTGTAAGGAATTTATACTTTGCACTGCCAGAGTCATCAGTAACGGCGGACATACATTTATTTAATAAAAATCTTTATTTTACGACTAAGGGCAAACATTTATTTGAGAGTATATGACGAAGATAATGCCGAGGCGGAGTGATGGAGAGAATAATAACTAATATAAAAGCACACGTGGTACGCTTTAGAAGGGCGATGTAAAATGGCAGCGCTAAAACTGCAAGACTGTGAATAAGTTATAAGGGTCTTCGGGTTGGTCTCTGCCTCGACCCGAAAAGGTAAGGTGTCACAATAGCATAACCAGGGACAAGCGGTCCGTGTCGCAATTTGCCAGCTGGCTGCGTGACGGTCGTCAAGCCCCATGGGAACATTGATCATGTCCGCTTTGATCATGTCCGCTTGCGTAGGACGACTGGGGTTAATTCAACCATGGAGAATCCGGAGTGTTCACGGCGTGGAATGAGCCATCGGGGCTTCAAAACGTAACACATATATAATATCTAAAAAATTGCGGTAACATTTAACTAGATTTCAAACTCGGCCCAACATTATCAACTTTGACTGAAAGAAAATTGGTGACTCTCAAAGAAATGAAATTTACATAATTATTCATTAACATTTAATAATAATAAAAATATTTAAAAAGGGAATTATTATAGCGAGTATGCCAGCTATTACGGAGTAGTCGACCCTGCATTACAATAACTGATTCTTTGAATGCGTGTCGATTTATATGAAATTTAAGTTATTTATAAAAGCAATATTAATGACAATTCGACACGCGTTCACTGTTTGAGCAATTATGGATTTAGCTTTAACACTAAGACAATTCTGAGAAGGTAATATTTCAATGATAATTATTAATAAAATATAGATTTAAGAAATACACACCTAAGAAGTGATCGAGGGAGGGTAAGCTAGATTATGCGAGAAGTTTACAGATTACATGAATTCTTAAATTTTAGTTTCACAAATTTACAATTTTTTACATTTAGAAGTTATACAAATAATAGGAGAAGAGCTATAGCTTATTATTACTAGAGTACTCTATAAGTTGGAATACATAAACACAGGTACCTGTTTTATAAGTTGTTTTCGTCCATTGGTTTAATAGCAGATTGTTCGTAATTAGAAATTTTCTTTCTTGTCCTGGGCATGTTGTTTTATTGATTTTTAACAGCAGCGGCTTTCTTGTTTATTTCAGGCAGCAGATCATTTTGGTGTTTTTACGATGGGCAAGGTGAAGCTCAGCATATGGTGGGCCATCTTCCGATGGAGAATAATTTCGGTGCTTACTCGGTCATACCTTGTAGTATTAATTTATTTAAGATATTTGAAACGCTCCACTCGAGAGCAAAGCTAAAATTCAAGTCCAAATCTTTAGCAAGTCTAAGATGGCCTCCTTTTCTTATCTTAATCTTTTAATTTTTCTGTTGAGATATTTTTAGGTTTTATTAATCTTGCCCTCAGGATAATCAATGCTCTGCTGGGTTTAATTAGAAAGGAATTTGCTGTCTATTGTTTGTTTTTCTTTACATTCGTTAATTACATTTTTCTAGGAATTTTGCTATAATTAATTTATTATCTATCACTGACCGATGCTTTTAAATTTTCAAAGACAAAAGGGAATAAAATTATTTTAACTTTAATTAATTATTGCATCAGATTTTGTTAGAAGTATTATTTAACGAAATTTAAACTAAGCAACAAATATGAACTTTATAAAATTAAAAATAAATGATTAATATTACACAAAATTTATTTAGCTAAAAGAATCTAAATTATATTATTTTATCCGTATTTATTGCCTTTAATTTGAGATCGAAATGTGTGCATGTTTATGTTGAATTCTACATATATTAATACATTTTTAATATTGTTACACACACAATTCGATACCAAAAAGTTTAAATTTGGGTGGGATAGACCGGTCAGTGAGAGACGACAGAAAAAGGTGAAACTTGAGATTCGAATACGAATCTCACTGTTTCAATATATATATATTGCAACAGTTGGAAAGGATCTGAAGATTACCAGTCTTACCATATCTGCCATACAGGGTGCCATTAGATTACTCAAACCTAGAAAATTTATAGAGTAGACAGATACGTACTGTTAAGATCATGACCACCAGCCCAAGTCACTAGCTCATGAAGTAGCAGAGGTTTAAAACATTTATTAAATATATTTCTTTTTATTAAAGCTTTTATTTACGTATATATATATATATGTAATAACACACAAACTTAAAAAAAAAGAATTATTATATAAAAAAAAAAATGTTTTATTTTGTTTCGTTATTATTATTTTTATTTGTTTATAGCTTTAATTTTTAAAATTAGAATGTTGAGCATAGGTAGCCTACCCAGATGATCCCTTTAAAAGATCTTCAAGACACTTGATTCCAAGCTAAAGGTCCGCAACCATGCCAATGCTCGCTTCCAGATATATATCCGCAACCAATGCAATGTGAACATGTTAGCATCAAATCACACTGATAGGAATGTGCATCTTACAGCATGATATTATTTAAAGAAACATGATCTTCATCCAGTACAGGAATGTACTTCTGTCTGGTGAAGGAATCATGCATGTAATATAAAGAGAAAAACACTACGTATGGATGGGAGAGCGGTCATATCTTGCTGGCTTATCGTCGCAATCCATAGAGCTAGAATGGGTCAATGGGGCAGGAAATATGTCTGCATCCATTGCAACAGTATGACTACCTCTTTGGGGTCATGCATTCAGTTGGACTCATTGCCCTTATGTGCTAACACACTTCACATTACATTGATATAAACGTCCATATATCACTCCACCAGCATTGACACAACAAAGAAACAAAAAATCTGAAGTCAAAACCCCTAATTCAAACAAGGCTAAACGACTTCCCACACTCAATTTACATTAAATTTAATAATTTAATAAAAAAAAAATCTTTATTTTAAGGTTTTAAATCATTTTTAAATGACACACTATATTTAACTTATTTTTTTCCCACAAATACTATTTTAACCTATTTTTAGAATTTAATAATGCACAAATAACTATATGTGATTCTACTTTTAAATTTAAATTTGCAATCGCAAACCTCTACCCTATTACAAACAGATCTTATTAAGCATGAATAAAAAAAAATACAATACATATTTTAAGAGATTACATTTTAAACTTTAGCTATTACTTTTAACATTGCAAGATTTTAAAAAAATAAGAAATAAAGTTCAAGTTTGCTCCAGAGAGAAAGTCTATAGTTCATTTTTAGAAACAAATAAAGTTCGAAGATTTCAAATTTAAGAGAGTTTAGATTTCATTTTTATCATTTATAAATTATACTTTCCTTTGTCTGAGCTCGTTCCTTCGCGACGAAGATCTATGAAGACTTATGACGATTTATGAAGATTTATGATGATTTCTGAAGACAGGATCTGTGGTTCGATCCTGGGATATGTGAAGATGAAAGCTGCCTCTGGCTGGCCCAACTGAAGGAAGCACGATGAAACTGATTACATTCTTGGTGACAGCGATAATAGCTTTTTAAATTTTTTTATTTTCACTTTCAGCAAAGATGAATGAATTTAAAACTTTAATTTTCTGATTCTCCAATTAATTCTTTCTTTTGAATTCTTCCTTTTATAGTCCTGAGACATCATATCTCTGGCATGTGCGGATCCAGCAAACATATTTCATATCTATATTTCATTGGTTCATTAAGTTTGTGACCAAGTAGATTTTGGGTTTATGGCTAAGCAAATTTTTCCACTGAGGTCTGTGTCTATCTTGGGCAGGAAAAGCAAGTCTTTTGTTTCTATCCCTTGGCTGTTATCTCTTTTGTAATCATCTTTTCAATGGTCATTTTGCCCTAAGGATCTGTTTGTAATTTTTATTTTTAAGATTAAAAACTCTCTTCATTATTTTTAAAACTAAAAGGTTTTTTTTTATTATATTTTATTTAAAGATTATAATCTTTGTTTTGATTCTGTAATTTTTTTAAGCTCATTTTATTTTAATATTTCAATCAAACATATTAATAAATTAATAATTCGTTATTTGTGCATTTTGAACGTTTGTGCATTTAATTCAATATTAGATATTTACAAAAAAATCAAGTATTAAAATTTAAATGTAACGCATATATATATATATATATATATATATATATATATATATATATTGTACCGGTATAAATCCACCACGCTTACTCATACACAGTACCCGAGTTCAAACCCAGTCCACGTTTAAGAATAAATTCCCAAAACGCCAACTGAATTCAAACCCAAACCCCGGCATGACCAACCGATGATGACTTTACACCAGCACAGGGTTATCCCTTTTCTAGCTCAGCTTAGAACATGGACTAAGTTCTTACAGTTAATGATATATAGGTTTGTTAGACTATAGATATTGGAACGGTCATTCATGTAACGTATATATTTAAGTTGCCAATACAGACAGAAAGTGGCTAAATAACCTTAGAGAGTAATAAGGTGGAGGACACAAAGATTAAGATTAAATAAAGTGTTTAATAAGCAAAATATAAAGCATATAAATATAGTGTTAAATAAGACACATAGAAAGCACATAAATATAATGTTATATAATGGAAATATACAGCATATAAATATAGTGTTATACAGTACGGTAAGACTTCATAAATCCTCTTGTATTTGGCTACTAGTCTTTAGTGAACGTTTTTTATTTAATAAACAAACTTATGCCAATAGCTGGATAGTTAAATGATTGACGGGTGGTTAAGAGAATCAGAGTATTTGAGCACTGGAAAAATATTTATCTAAAGATTTTTATTAACTTATTTTATTAGAATAGGCTCGAGCCGGAACGTAGACGAACAGTGGATATGGTTTTATATAAATACGACATAAGAGATAGGTGAACTGGTGGTTTTATATAAATACGACGTGGACAATAGATGAACTGGTGGCTTTATATAAATACGACGTGGAAAATATATGAACTGGAGGTTTTATATAAATGCGACATGGAAGATAGATGAACTGGTGGTTGCCTGGATTCAAGAGCCCTACAGTAATCAATTGCGGTGCATTAACGGAATACCGGGCGGCTTGTACTTTGACAAGGCTTAATGCCCCCGAGTAGTTCCGGGACACGACAACCAGCCGGGGTTATTTCGAACCCCGGTGATCCAAGAGATTACCGGGAAAGAAAAACTGCTTTCATTCCCCAATGGTAGAATGGCGAGACGCTAACTTCAGCGAAGGGACGGCATTGCCACAGACGTGAAAGACGAATACTTGAAGCGGATTTTTTTAAGAGAAATTATATAAAACCTGGAAACTATTTGTCTGTTTCTACGCCACAGGCTGAGATCCTTATCCCAATAAAAACATAGCGAAATTAAACTGAAGGTGAAAAACAATAATTAGTTAATTTTACTCTGGGACTCTTAACCCTTGGTTGACAGGCGGTAACGATAGTATCAAATTATTCAGTGAATTATTTCTCATATTATACATAACATTAAGGTAACACTTTGACACCATTATATATATATTTTAAGATCGAACCTTAGATTGCAATTATAGGACAAATTAACATAGACTACTAAAATGACTTAACATTTATCAACTCGGAATGTGAAAGAATATTTAATTCAGGAAATGAAATTACTTTTCAATTAAATTGATCATTATTACACACTAGTTTACACATAGTTGGAAATATTACTATTAGCAATGTTTGTTTACGAAATAAGCAACATAAGAAAATATAAATGCATTCAGTTGAAATATTATTACTATTAATTACAATTTTATAAATGATTTCTAAAGACTAGAGCAGAGGATTAAAAAGGAAAAGAAAATTTACTGACAGGTTAAATAATAGCATTATAAATGATATAAAGACTTACATATGATTCACTTGATTGATAATATTAAGCACGGAAGAAAATTAAAGTTCATGTAACAAAGTTCTCTTTTTCTTCATCCAGCTTGGCTTGTAACGTAGGCGCGCATTTTTGAAAGTTATTTGTAAGGCATAGCTAATTTAGAAATTGGAAGTTGGAAATTCTGAAGTATATGAAACATGATCAAACAGCGGCACGAGGATCCATATTGGCGGGCAGAGATCAGCTCCTGGCAATTAGCCCATGAACATGGCGATTCACTGGTAAACTTCTTAATAAGATATTTGAATTATTATTAACTGCTGTGTTATCTCGAGACTACCTCTCTCAAACACGACCAAAGTTAGAATGTAAGTTTTTTCTAGAATTTGCCACTGCTGACCTTTCCGACTTGTTTTTGTTTTAGGCTCCGCCTACTTTCTCTAGCCTCTAACGATGCAGCTTGACCAACAATCAATTATCAGTTTTTAGCAATCTTTTAATTTTATACGCTATTCTTAAATCGATACATTAATTACATATAAAAATTCCTTACTAATTTTGAATACAACTTAATTGCTCCGAACATTTGTGCAATTAGATTTTAATTAAAAACACTGATCAAAGGAATGTGATTTTTGATCAGTATTTTTAAACGACTTTATACAATTTTAAAACTAAAATTTAAAACAAATACGCCCGCACTGAAACTTTAAATTAAATGATATAAATTCGCAAACCACGCACACACAAATATTATTTCATGGTTTGCGACATTTATATACGGAATCTTTACATATTTATTTATAACTATAAAATACATAACTAAATTTTATTATAATTTGAAATAGACAAAACCTTACTGCGGGCGAACAGTAGCTTGAATTACCGTACATAAAAACACTTGAAACGAAGATCGGTTCTCCGATCTGTCTGTTTCAATATATATATATATATAAGAATAGATAACTTGTAAGGCCAATAAAAAATACAAACAAATGGGTGATGACATTCAATGAGACCAGTTGTTTTCATTATGGAAGGAGATCTGACTATAAATCTATAAATAGTACAGTTGAAGATAAAGGAAGAAAACAACAAATTGCTGTCAAACCTAAGGGTCAGTATACACATTGTTCACTAAATGATAAAAGCAGTGATGCAAGTTCGCTTTTAAAAATGGAAGCTACTAGAACATATATCAGACATGAGGCAAGCTGTCAATTAACAATTGGAAGTGTCATTATACCTACTCATAAGATCAGTGGTTATGGTATAGATGGAAGTGTCATTATAGCTACACTTGAGGTAAGCTGTCACAGAACAGTCAGAAGTGTGAAACATGTCTACTTACAAGGTAAACAAACTATCATGGTACAACTGGAAGTGATAGATAAACTTAAAAGAATACCTAAAGTCCCTTACATCAATAGTTGCATAGCAATTAAACACTATACCAAGGTAATGGTATCAGGTGAAGGCATAAGTTGTTGTATATATTGTAAATACACATTTGTATATTTGTTTTAACTAATAAATATTTAATAGTATTTTTATGAATTTATGTTATAGTAATTATGCATAAACACAATACTATGGATAACAGAAATTAGATTAAATTTGAAGAAACTTTCATTCTGCATTGAATCAATAAAAGTTGAAATTGATGATGATGAATATGTTAAGATAAATCAGGATGATATACTTTATTAAAACTCAAAATTTTAATCTTCCACTAATATGCTGAGCATATATTAGTTTAGCCATTCATTCCTGAGATATATGTTTGTGCATCTGATCATGTATAATATTTATTAATCATTATCATTCAATAAAGTTTGTTATAGTTTTAATAAAAAATTTTCACCTTTTGTCTTCATTCTTAATTAAGTGGTCTTATTTTTATTGCCTATTGTTGGAAATAGTTGAGGGTAGATATATATCATTTATCATTTTTAGACTTCCACAATGAAATGGTGTTGGGGAACTATTAATTAGGAGATCCTTGAACTTTGCAAATTGATGATAATTAGGAAATATAACCAATATCTATAGAAGTATTTTGTATGACTTTCAGAAAAATGGATGGGAATTTGATCACCGTCAGCTATTCTTAATAATCTCATTTAAGTTAATAATATTTCAAAATCTCTCACTCCAATATATGTAAATTAATAAATATACGCAATATTACAGTACAATTTTAAAAATCTGACATCATTAACATTTATTTACTATTACGCATGAATCACACTATACACTCATTCAGATAATACTCTCCCAACCAGGATATTTATTTATATACGCATTTATGAAAAAATAATATTTTTAAGATAACATTTTTTTATTATTACTATTTTAATTTTTGCAGAATAAAAATTAAAAAGGAATAAGATAATTTTTGAGGTTATTTAATTTCATATTTAGAATTACTTTCAATGTAAATATAACCATGTACAACAAACATTTTGTACTAGTAATACAAATAAGCATAATAATGCTCAAGGCTAAATGGATTTAAAGTATTTCAATCTGTTGTCAAGGCAACCTTCTGTTAACAATAAATGTGGAATTCTACCTTAATTTATGGTCCAATATATTTATATTGATACTAAAGATTGCATCTTGACCACAGAGGCTGAAACTATTGATACAAAGAAGTTTAAATAATCTCCATAAACAAGTAAATATAACCTATTCTGAATGCAGACTAATAAATAATCAATTATAACATTTAAACTACAATTATAATTTTCAAATAGTCTTGAGCATTATTACACTTATTGAAGTAACACATTGGGTGCAATTTAAAAATTATAATTGTACTTTGAATGTTATAATTGACTATTTATCAGTCTGAATTCACAACAAGTTGCATTTATTCATTTAAGAAGGTTTATTTAAACTTTGTATCCATAATTCAGTCTCTGTGATCAAATCATAATCTTTAGTGTCTATATAAATATATTGGACCATAAATAAAGGTAGGATTCCAACTTTATTGTTAAAAGGTTACTTTGACAACAAATATTGAGATTGTTGATTGTTATTGATATTGCAATTGCCTGACTGATTTTAATGATAATAATATAAAAGTATTTATTATGTTGATTAACTAGAATTAGTTCTATGTTGGGCAGATTTAGGAACAGAGAACACCAATATTTAATTAACTTCTATCTGACAATATCTAAAAAATAAAAATTAAAAATTTAAGTATGTAAAAAACGACAACTTTTTAAAAATTATTATTCACATGAAATGTTTATTCATACAATAGTGATTTCATGAAGTAAGAATTAGAATTTGTAATCTGATAAACATCACATGACCACCATTTCTTATGCTTGCTTGTAATTGTTATTAAAACAGGCAAAACTCTTCATACAGTATTGTCATTCAGTGCAAGACAGAATAATCAGTGGATGCCAGAAGGCTTGTGCATAAAATCCCCATCTAGTGTCTACTCATCCAGTATCTCCAGACTAGTTTCTGGTTTGTGGCCTTCGTCAGTGAGGTGGCTGCTGGAGGGTTGCATTAGATCCAATGGTCTAGGTGCAGTGCTCTCAGATCCAAGGCTTCTCACTGACGAAGGCCACAAGCCAGAAACTAGTCTGGTGATATTGGATGAATAGACATTAGGTGGGGATTTTATGCACAAGTTTTCTGGCATCCATTGATTACTCTGGCTTGCACTGAGTGTATAGAGAGTTTTGCATGTTTTCATTCATAATCTCGTAAGTAGCAGGTCAAATAAATTGCTTAAATTGACTAGTCATTTTATGATATAGATTTATTTAATTCTAGAAATGTCAGCAATATTTCAATAATGTTCCCATTATAAATAAATAATTTTGTTGAAGACTTTAGGGAAGTGGATGTTACTATGTGATGGTTGATCTTCAGCATAAAAGAGCACTGTAGATGAAAATGCTCAGGACAGTTGCCACTATAAATATCAAAGTGTAATTTTCAAAATATTTTTTTTTACCATGAAAATACATCTGTTCATAATTTTTGCTCATAAAAAGTTTTTGTCAGCAACAATAAAAAAGCATTCCAGTGTCCAAAAAGTAGATTATTTAAATTAATCATTTACATAATGTTTACCTTATTTAAATCTCACAACGCTCTCTGCAGATTATGAGTGCTATGATTCTTGCCTTAGTAGTTGAAAGCATGCGCAGTAAGTTTTAAAGAATTTAAATAAGTTCTGGCAGCAGGAAAATGAGTATGCTTTAACATTTTGAATATTAATTAAAGATTATTATGTAGTTAAATTTGCTAATAGTTGATTGCCATAAATCTAATGTACTGCACTAAAATCGCACTCAGCTGTTGGTCTTTTATGTTATATATACTATAATTTACACATTGATGATTGTATGTTTGTTATATATGTTTTAAAGATTTTAAATAAAAGATATAATATTAAAAGAAAAATAATAATAATTTACTCCAAATAATAATATCATTTTTTAGTTTTTTTAAAAAGCATAACTTTAATTCTTTCACTTTTATTTTATATATTTTAATTATTTTGACAGGAAAAAAACTTATTTAATAAAGAAATAACCTTGATTAATTTTATGTTCATCAGCAGCAGCATCATCAACTATTATCAATCCACTGTAGAATGAAGGTCTCTCCAAGTTCAATCCATCTTCTCTGATCTTTAGCGTCTCTTCTCCACATCACCCCTGCACACTTTCTTATTTCATCCATCCATCTCTCATGCGGTCTCTTTTTAGTTTTTTTACAATCTCTTGAAATACAGTTTAAGATTTTAATTGCCCATCTATTATCATCTCTTCTAGCAGTATGTCCAGCCCAACTCCACTTCAGTCTTTTAATTTTTTCAATGAGGTCAGTAACACCTGTTTTTTCTCTTACCCATATATTGCGTTTTCGATCTCTTCTTGTTACTCCCAACATGCATCTCTCCATACTTCTTTGAGTGTTCTGAATTTTATGTTAACTATATATATTGTGCCGATTACATATGATCACACACGAATATATTTAATAATAATAATAAAAAGGAAATTAGTTAAAGGGTAAAAGTGAAACAAACAAAGAAATTACAAGAATTAGGTCATTGATATTTTTTTTAAAAAATAAAAGGAAAAAAATATATATATAACTCGTGAAAGGGTTAATAATTAGTTGAAAAGCTGTAAAGACTTTTATTTTTTTAAAAAAAAAAAATATAAAAGAAATGTGATAATGAGTAAAGATTGAAAGACAAAAAAAGAAGGGGAAGGGGATGTATAACAAAATATGTCTCTTTTTCTTTTTAAAATCACTTATTTAAAAAAAAAAAAAAAGTAAATAAAAGATATTAGAAACATATAACAAATAAAAGATATTAGAGAATTATGATATTTAAAAGTTTGTAAAAAATTAAGTTTAAATGTAAATTTTATTAAAATGTGAAACTTATACAATAGCTGGTAAATCTATAAATAAGGCAGATTGAGATTATTAATCAGTTGATTTTTGGATTTTTCTGTTATCAGATTTGTCTAAAGAACTAAAATGTAGAGATGAGCTTTTCTGAGCAATATTAGCGGGCGCATGTCTGTTAATATGTGTGGCTAGTGGCCCTAAATGGGTGTTTGCTCAGTCTTTACCCATCTGAATTCGAACTCACTCATGAAAAAACATCTGCTACCTTGCCTGCTAAAATAAATTGCCGTTATTAATGATGCTATATCTGAAAAAAGAAATGATTGCTACTAAGATACAAAAAAGTAAGAAAGAGACTAAACCAACTGCAATGGGTCACACCAAGAATAACCCAGCCAGCCAGAGTGTCTAGTGAAGAATCAACCGTCTCTGTAAAAGAAGTGAGTGCTTCCCACAGGACAGTCTATAGAATGTTGGATGTCTAATAATGTAGGTAAACATTTTTCTATCAAACATGCATGTATTGATTTATTTCATATCAAAAAAAAAAAAAGAAAAAGAAATAGACTAGTTTAAAATTGTGCAATATTTAAAAAGAAAAGTAAAAGAAAGAACTATGACTAGAGGTTATTTTTGTTAAAATAACAATTACTTTACGCTGGACTTTTGCTTATTAGCTATTCTGTAATATAATTATATTGTTTCAATACTTATAGATTTGTTTGTTATTTTTTAGATATTTGAATTTATTATGCCATTTAACTTGATAATTTTTTTCTTTTAATTAAACACTATTACTGCTAAAAAAGTTGTCTTGCTTAATTTTTTTTTCACCAAGTGAACGAATAACAGTAGCAAATTAAATATAGGTCATTAAAACTTATGTGCTTAACTTTAGATTTAAACAAAATAATGGGACAAATAAATAAAATTCTCTTTTTATTCTAAAGAGAAGAAAGGTAGAATAAATAAAGAAGGAGGAGGGGGCTATATACTCATATTCTTCTGTTACCGTGATAATTTCCGAAAAAAATTATAAATATTTCAAGCGCTGGATGCCTAATAAAGCATTCTTTATGCAGGGCCGGTGGAAGCGGGCATGCAACGCATGCTAGGCATGCGGGCGCTGGCAGAAGGAGGCGCCATCACTGAGAGATTAGCATCTGAAAAAGAAGGCGTCATCCCTGACAGGGGCACCAAAATCAAATTTGCATGCGGGCGCCTAGTACCCAGCGCCGGCTCTGTCTTTATGGATACTTTTGTCCAGCAGCCAAGGGATGTCTGACCGGGAAATATAATGTTGGAATAATATGTGCGTATTTTTTCAGTGTTCGATCAGGAATATAAACTTAAAAACTAATTAGGGTTGTATTTGCTTCTTGCTTGACGTAAATTAAATAATTAAATATAATGAAAACTGTTACAATATATATATATATGAAACAATCCACTAGAATAGAACTACAAAATTTTAAAAAATGCCTATATAAAATTAAAGATTAATATCCTTTGCTATAGACAGCTTTGATGTATTCCATCATCTTAAGTAGCAATACATATTGCTACTTAAGATGGAAGAATACACCAAAGCTGGCTATAGCAGAGGATATTAATCTTTAATTTTATATAGATAATATTATTTTCGAAGTGCAAATAGTTGAAAAACTAAAATAAATTGAGATACTGCAAGATCTCAAGCACTTGTTATAAAACTTATCTGACAGCCAATCAGATGACATGATAGCCGTCCAAACAAAATCCAAACCTAAACACACCACAAAGATTTTATGTGAAAAGGGTGGCCACCCTTTTCTCTACTTTTCTTTCTATATATCTAAGCCAGTCGTAAATATCTAGGTTTGAAAGCTTGAAGTTTCAAACATCAACACAATTAACTCACTGATTCTAAATCATAAACGTATAACATGAAATCCCATGATTTCCTACGTAGCAATTTTTAGAATATATAACAAGCAGTAAAGAATGTAAATAATATTATTTTTGAAGCACAAATAGTTGAAAAAGTGAAATAAATTGAGATACTGCAAGATCTCAAGCGCTCTTATAAAACTTATCTTATCTTATCTTATTTGATTATATATATATATACACAATCTCAAAATAATATCTAAAATGCTGCATTATAGATGCAATTGTTTTACAATATCTTGATAATGAATGTAATGTTTCTGAATATCTCAAACCGCTAAGAATAATTTTAAAAAACTAGAAGAGCCTTGACTTGTAATTTTTTTGATTATCAATTATATCTTTTATCTTATACTAAAATTTATACTGTATTTCATCTTCCCTTCTTTAATATTCTCACAATTAATATATCAATCTTTTTATTTATCTTGTTTTATTTATTTTAATATTTTATATCTATTATGCAGTTAAAATGTATTATGATGCTAATAACAATTAAATGATAGTAGTTTTAACAGAAAAATGTTATTTCAAACTGTGCACATGAAAACAATCATAAACTATGATTATGTTCCAAATCTTACAAATAGTCAAAAGAAAGTCCCATAGACTGATATTAAAGTGAAATAAGATGAGAAACAACAATGTCTCATATCAAAAGGTCCTGATATGCTATTGAAAAAAAGCCAAGTGCATTTTCTACTATTTCTGATCTGTACTGGATTAAAAATATTTAGATGAATAGTTAATAATGCAATTATATGAGGGGAAAAGTCTAAATTCTGCAAGTGAGGAATCTAGAATGGTCCAATAATACAAAACAAGCAAAAATTAATATCCTGAAATTGGAGATGACATATTTATACACCCAACACTTAGGAATTAAAAAATAAAGTGACCTAAACAGGAATATTTTAAACTGGTAGGGCATATTGTTTATGATTTAGACCAATGACAGAAAAGAAGAAATGATGTGGTTTTTAATATCAGAAAGGAAGTCTATCATAATTAAAATCAATTCAACTTTATCAATGTCTCTTTTACAGTATTATAGTACAACTTCATATTCAAACTATTAAAAACAAATTAAAATTGAAAAGTTTAGTTAACAAGTTTAAGCAAAAAATGATAAATTTGTCCATAATAATGTCATGTTTTATTACTTTTACTGCTAATAAGCCATGAAATATTACATCTTTTACTACTAGTAAGTCATGTGGTATTGTTTTTATTTCTAATAATATTATTGTTTTTACTTCTGAAAGTCAGCAATTGGAATGACTGTGTTGAAAATAAAAATAAATACAATTAGTATTATGAATTTTTCAAAGCAGAAACATAAATAATAAATTTTGTATATTTGAGATTCTTTTTGTTGCAATTCTTTTCCAAACAATTGAAATGCTATCAATCTGCATTGATCTTATAAGATGAAATTTATTAAAATAAAAAAACATTATAGTCTTGGCATCAATGCCAAAATCTTCTAATGTATACTGAAATTGCTAACAAGCAAATTATTAGGCACAGATCATAGATTACATTAAGTGAAACTGAAAAAAAACTACAAGATTATCTAAAGCCTTACAAATAGTTAACTCAGAATTTTATTTGAGTTTTCGTATCTAATAGGTAGAAGGTAAAATACTAAATAGATATCAATCTCAGAAAAGTTTGATGTCAGAAAATACAATAATAATTGGAAAAAACATACACACAGAGAGATAAAAAATAAACCTAAATTAAAATGATCAAAATGTTTTAACTGACCCAAAAATGTTTAAAAAACAAACAAACAGACAGAAAACAAAACTAAGAAGCCCTAATATAGGATCATTTGAAATGTGTTGAAAATGGAAGCAAGCTTGGATAAATGAAAAGTTTTTTCAGGAAATTGTGAAATCAAAATGGAAGTTCCAGCTTTGAATGAATTTAATTTAAAAAATGTTTTTAGACAGATTACATCAGTAGTGTTATATCATAAAGAATAAACTATAACATTTTGATGAGATCAGATGTAAAAAAGAAATGTAAGTAATGAAATAGCTTCTAAGTAATAAAAGTGATTGAAACATCTGATGAATAAATAAAATGCTGACCAAATATTCCAATAAATCGAAAAAAGTAAACTGTATACTGAAAAAAATATTTTGTATTTATATAGTAAAAAAAGGAACTTGTTAAAAAGTTCAAACTGTCATTAAATATAAACAGTAGAAAAATTTTTGCTATTGGTTTAAAAGTTTGTATAAGCATACCGAAAAGAGATGATTATGTGTTGTTTTAATTGTTTAATATCATTTAATAGCTCTTATAATACAAAAAATAACATTATTTGTTTTGGAAATTATATTAAATGTGATGCTCATGGCATTACTTACTAATTATATTGTGACTAGATTGATTTCATATTTACTTGAATTGGCCTAGTGGGACCACCTGTTTCAACTGTAGCTTTTTAGTTTACAACATAAATATGTTGTATTATCTATAATAACCATTTACCAAATTATGAAATCATACTTTTTTATACACTATTGAGGAATTCGTTAATGGCCACCTCTGACATGATTATTATTAACAGTTTATATTGTGCTACTCACTCATTAAAAAGTTGACGACAATCATAAATAAGTTTTATATATCTCATTCTAGAATCACAATTCTGGCAGTTTATGTAGAAAATATTACTTATGTTTTTATGTAACATCTTCAACACTATTACTACTACTCCTATTATTATTACTACTGCTACTGCTACTACTACTACTACTACTACTACTACTACAATACTACTACTGCTACTACTACTACTACTACTGCTACAACTGCTACCACCACTACTACCACCACTACCACCACCACCACCTAGGAGATAAAACTTTTATAGTCATTCCAGAAATGTTCATTTTAAATCTGTTCAAACATTCCTGAATAAGTTCCTGAATATTGCTATATGCCAAAATACAACTTTTAATGGTTATGCTATTTATCCAAAATGATCTATTAAATGAATTCTATTTAAAATCATTATTTAAAATTTATTATTTCCAGATAAAATCAAATTTATCGAAATTAAAGTGATCACTACCATTTTAAAATTTCTCAACTTCTTCTAAAATGTCTGTAGCCTCCAGATCACCATTAAGGCTTTTTTAAATTTATTACATTTTACTATTATGACAGAGATCTGCTAATTGAATAACTTAATTTCATTAGGAGGTCAGCATCTCAATTGTGTGAGGAATTAAAAATATCTTCAAAATCACTGAGTTATAAAATGCTTTATGTTCTCATTCTTTCTCTCTCTCTCTTTCTCTATCTATCTATTCTCATTGTATTCATTGTAGGCTAACAACTCTGTGTCTGGCTCATTTTAATAATATATCAATTTTTTTCCATTATTATTAATTTTTTTTTGATTTTCAGAATTTTTCATTTATATTTTCTATTTTTTAGTTACCTTCTATTATTATTATTATTATTATTATTATTATTATTATTATTATTATTATTATTATTATTATTATTATTATTATTATTATTATTATTATTATTATTATTATTATTATTATTATTATTATTATTATTATTATTATTATTATTATTATTATTATTATTATTATTATTATTATTATTATTATTATTATTATTATTATTATTATTATTATTATTATTATTATTATTATTATTATTATTATTATTATTATTATTATTATTATTATTATTATTATTATTATTATTATTATTATTATTATTATTATTATTATTATTATTATTATTATTATTATTATTATTATTATTATTATTATTATTATTATTATTATTATTATTATTATTATTATTATTATTATTATTATTATTATTATTATTATTATTATTATTATTATTATTATTATTATTATTATTATTATTATTATTATTATTATTATTATTATTATTATTATTATTATTACGTTTCAATAAAGGCTTTATTGATCTCAATGGTTTACATAAGTTTACATCTAGAAAAATTTGAAATTTAACATACAATGAATAATATTAGGGTAAACACATATAAATGAATTTAGTGGTTACACTTTGTGGTTAATGGACTATAACAATATAAAAATTAAACAAGCAAAAATAATCAGAGTTCTAAAGTTTGAGGAGCTTATTCAGTTTTGTCCGCATATCACTTTGAATGTTAGTTGTATGATAGTTTTTCTTTGCAGCATTCACAGCATTGATGGTTGTTTTAACAATGACCATGTTGCTGCATATAAGTGGGGGTTGGTTATTATTTTATCTCTATTTCGAATGTGTAGCAGTTTGTTGCTAAATGTAGCTGGGTGTCGTCTGGTGTTATTGCCAATTAAGAAAGTACATCGGGTGCACCAATACGCATATAGAACAAATGTGGCTGCCCTAATGCTAGGTATTGATCTTCCCTGAAAAGCAGCTATTATGTGATTAATGATTGTACCTGGTTTTCTGTAGGTGTTACATATCATCTGTCGTGTTTGGTTAAGTGCTACACATTGATAAATAAAGTGGTCCAGTGTCTCTTCTGCTCGATGGCAGAGTCCACAGAAGGGGTCAATAGATATATACATTCTTTTATGATAAAGAAAGTGGGTTGTTGGCAAGGCAATGAGATTGATTTTCATGATAAAATCAAAGTATTTGGGCTCTAGAGCCCATTTTTTATATTCCTTGAGTAGTCTCTTGTTGTTAATTCCTAGCATAGGTTGTATAACATTAGTATCTGCTTCTCTGTTTATTAAACCATAAATATCCCAGTATGAATACTTATGCAAATACTGTTCTGGAATCTTGTCTGTGGTTTTGCATTGGTATATAATGTTGGTGAAAAAGGAACCTTTTGGAGGTGGTCTATCTGTTGGAGTAACTTCTAGCAAGTGGTTAATTTTGGGGTATTTGGCAAGTATTGTGATTATTGAGTTCCTTAACTTCTGTATATGAAAAACATTGATGTTGTGCAAGCCAAGTCCATTTTTAATTAGAGGTTGGCTAAGTTTTTTTGTGGAAATTGCTACTGTTTTTCTGGCCCAAAGTAGTTTATTATATATGGTTTTAATTTTTGAAATGAACCCCTTTGAGAATGAAATAACCGGTACATAGTAAGTTATTTTGGTTGTGATAAGCTGGTTAATTAACTGTACTTTGGAATATAGTGAAAGATATGCCTTGGACAAGGAGTTTATAATTTTTGTGGCTTCTTCTTTAAGTTTATTTTGGATATGACATCTCATTCCTGTAATTCCCATATGAAATGGGAACCCAAGGAAAGAGTTTGGTTTTGATTTGTAAATTGATGTACAGGGTTTACCAGTGTATAGAGACCAGGCTGTGGTTTTTGCTGGATTAAATGATAATTCATATTTTTGTGAATATTCTTGTAATATCTTTTGGAGTTGCGGTATTTGTTTTTTTGATGTTAGGAATATGGTAACATCATCCATATAGGCGATGCAAGTAGTGCGCTGTGTTGTGTCTGGTATCTCGATCCCAGTAAATGCATTTTGTATGCTTTTAATAAGGGGATTGATGTAAAATATAAACAATAGTGAACTAAGAGGGGATCCTTGGGATATAGATTTGGTGGGCGTGAAAGATGGTGAGTTTCTTCCATTTAAAGTTATATGGATCTCTCTGTTCAGAAGCAGGTTAGCAATTATATATAGATGTGTTCTAGGAATTTCTGTGTCTTTTAGCATTTTTAGAAGTGTGTATATATTGACTGAGTCAAATGCAGCTTCTATGTCAAGCTGCACAACAACGGGTCCGTATTTTTTCCGCTGTTTTACTGTTGCTAGAATTGCTTTGAAGAATAAAGCTGCTTCTGTTGTTGAAGAGTTTTTCTTTGCATATTGTGCTTCGGAGATAAGTGGCATTATATACGGTTCAATTTCATCTTTAATAATTTTCTCCAGAATTTTGATTGGCAAAGGTCCCATAGATATTGGTCTGAGGTCTGTAATAGGTGGAATAATTGCTTTCTTTTTATTATAGGGTACTATGGCTATTGGATAGACACCCTCCATGGGTTGAATTTGTTGTGCTAGATGGTTTGCTAACTGACACAAATATTCTGTTGTGAATTTACTTAGATGCTTTAATACAAACAATGGAACTCCAGGACTACCTGGATGGCAAGCGTTTCGAATAGTATTTAGTTTTGTTGTGAAGAGATCTTTTGTGAATGGGGTTTTTGTCTCTGGTGGGCCAAACAGATTATGTGGTATTTTATATGGTTGTCTTTCTTGTAATTTTTCTTTAAAATATTCAAAAATTGGCATAATCATATTGTGTCCTGCATATGTTCCACTATTTGTATATAGTGCCATTGGCACTTTTACATCTGGTTGGTTCCCCAGCGCCCATCTTATATAATCTCTTGTCCAAGTGTGTGGCCTGGTTAGGCATACCTTGCTTTTCTTTATCTTCAGATAGCTTTTGAGTTCTTCACATGCTTTATTGTATGCATGTGTAAGCTTGAATATATACTGCTGGGTGCAGTGTGATGGGTTAATCATGATTATTCTCTGGTGTAACTGATCTGCCAGAGACAAAAGTCTTGATGGTGGAGGTTGTTTTTTTGTTATATGGTTAATGTTAAAGGACAACATTCCCATAAATGCTAGATATTTCTGGACCGGGTTCAAAGTCATATCTTTGATTTTGTTTAGCATTATGTAGGTCTCAGAGAACAGAAATTCAGGGGTTGTTTCTGGGAGTAAAACTCTTATTGTTCTTGTAAGTGGAAAGGGTGATATTTGAATTTGGGCACAGTCAATTGTGACTATTTGAGCTGAGTGATCGGAAAAAGTTGAGGGAGTTAGTTTTATTTCAATAAGGTGGTGAAGCATTGGAGAATAAAAGCACAGATCAATAAGTGAAGAGAAGCGATTATTGTGGAAAGAGATGGCATTATCTGGCAAAAAACCTTGGCCACTCATTAGTGGTATGTTTATTCTGTGAAGCCAACGTTGGGTAAATTCCTGATATTTTAAATTAAAATCTCCAATTAAGATGGTTGGGTTTGAAGTTGTAGCTAACCTTGAATTAATGTTTGCAATTATGGTATCTATTTTTTTATCCTGTAAAGGCATATATACAAAAACCAGATTTATTGTTATGCTTTTTTGGTTGAAGGTTGCAATTAATAAGTTCATGTCAATGTGAATTATTTTGAACGTTGTGAATGGGCAATTTCTAGCAATTATGAGTCCAGTTCCAGCTGAGGGAGAGGAAGAGTCTCTGGAGCATGCACAGAAACCTTCTGTATTTAAATGTTTGGCTGGGTCAGTTTGTGATCCAGCATAAATTTTTGTCTCAAGTATACCAAGCAAGTGTGGTTGTATATCCTTGATCCAATGTTTTAACTTATTAATTTTTGAGGTTGAGTTCAAACCCCTGACATTGATTGCTGCAATTTTTATTTTCATTATATGTTTTTTGGTTGAGATTTAAATATTAGGGTTGATCTGGTGTTTCTTCCCATTCATTCTCATATTCCATTTCCAGATCTTCATCTGTTTCCACTGTAGTTGTATTGTTGTGATCAGAAAGGCTAAGGTTGGATTCTGTTTTGATTTTTTTGGGCCCTCTATTTTTCTTTGGTGGGCGGCCTGGTCTTCTTCTTTGTTCTGTGTCAGCTTTGGTGATTTGAGGCATATTTGGGGTGATAGCTTCCATAATTTCCATTGTTGTATTATTTTTAATATTGGGTGTTTGGTGTGTTATATATATTTTTTCTTGATCACTATTACTGTGTGAGTTTATTTGTTCTTTTATTATCTCTTTTTCGTCAGTATTTTTGGTAGGCTGACTTAGATTGTGCGCTATTTTTTCTATTGGAGCGTCTTGAGGTTGTTGACTTTCTGTTTTTTTTATTAGTAGGGGTTTGAATTCTATTGGTTGATTTTGTTGATAAATCCAGAATTTCAGGTGCTGGCAACGTGTGTGCAGTTTTTTTATTATTCAATTGCTGTTGATCTGTGGTTTTTTTATTAATTTTTTCTTGTTTATTAGTTGTTTTCGTTATCTGTTTTGTACTGTTTGATTCCGGTTGGTGAGCTTCTGTTGGTTGATCTTCAGAGCTCGGTTGGTTTTTCTGGTTGATTTTGGTGTTGCAATCGATTGCTAAGTGTCCGGTTTCACCGCACGCAAAACATCTCGGCCTTAATCCTTTTATGTGAATAGTCAGTATTGCATTCTGGTCAATTATTTGTGTTGGAATATCCTCCGGGTTTACATTGTCATTCAGCTTTATTTTGAACTGAAAGTTGTTGCTGAAAACCGGTATGGGGGTGTCGGATAAGTAGATTTGTTTTATATAAATAGCTTTGCCAAATGACTGTATTAATTTTTGAAAATCCTGAATGGTATATCCGAAGTAAGTGTTTTTAATTATTCCGTTACAATAGTTTTGCAAGCTTTGATCGACTATTATTAGCGCGTAGCTTCCTAAAGTTTTTACTTTAGTTTGAAATCTTGCACGCTGATGTTCATCGAAAAACTGAATTGCAACGTATCGCGAGTTTGGATGCTCTCCAATACTAGAGACTGTATCCCACAATGCTGTTGCTGTCAGCTCCTCGTAAAGAAGCTCTCTGGGGAATTTATAGAGTGTTAAATTCCTATCAGTGACAGCTAACACTAATGATCTCGGTGAAAAAAATTTTTGGAAAGTTGCGAATAATTTTTTTGGGATGGTACTGTTGAAATTAACGTTTATTTCTTGCAGTTCATCTTGATTCCATATCGTTGGGGAGGGCTCTTCATTATTGTTTTCCACGAGGTTTAAATTATTTATGTCGGCTTGATTTACCTTCCTAAATCTTGCTGTCTGTGTTAATGCTGGACTTTTTTCGATGCTGTGAAGCTGCTGGTTTATTTTTGTTACGTTTGCGTATGTTTTTGCGATAGTCGCAGTTTTCATTTTATCGCCGTTTGTTTGAGTGCAATTTACGTCGTTTACTTCTTGACGCGACGCCATGTTTGTTTATGACGCTAGAATTATTTTTTGTTATGAACGACCGTATTACTTACTTTTTGCTAGAAAAACAACTGTTCAGTAATCAGCCATCGCTGTCTTTATCTATCACAGATATATATCACAGTTTTTAAGTGTGAAAACGATTAGAATATGGGAAAAAAAAGATTATTAATAAGACCTTCGTTCTTGATGACTTAGGCATACACGCGCATGCGCATTCTATTATTATTATTATTATTATTATTATTATTATTATTATTATTATTATTATTATTATTATTATTATTATTATTATTATTATTATTATTATTATTATTATGTTTCAAAAGGCCTTTATTGTCTCAAAAGAATTACAAATTTTGCATTTACATAGTTTGTCTACATATAATATGCTGGATTGTCCATTATCATTTGAACACCATTAGCAAATCAATTACTTATAATAGAAAGGAAAAAAATTGTTGCTAAATTGTCCTTGTTACTAATTTGACATGCGTATCCTTCTAAGTCTTTTTATAATGTTTAATTTCCTCAATTCACTATAACATAGATCTAATCTTAAGTAATGACCAGGTTGCTGCATAAATGTCAGGTCTGGCCAGTCTCTTATCCCTTTTCTGTATTATTTCAATTATTATTATTATTATTATTATTATTATTATTATTATTATTATTATTATTATTATTATTATTATTATTATTATTATTATTATTATTATTATTATTATTATTATTATTATTATTATTATTATTATTATTATTATTATTATTATTATTATTATTATTATTATTATTATTATTATTATTATTATTATGATGATGATGATGATGATGATGATGATGATGATGATGATGATGATGATGATGTATTTTACTAATAATTTTATCTGATTTTGAAGCTTTATAGTTTTCTGACTAAAAATTTCTGAATTGTGTATTTTTCTTTTCTTCCACAGTTATAGCAATTATTATCTGAAATTATTGTCTATTTATAAATGTCATTATTATTTAGTTCTATAAATTTAAAATAGTTTCATATTTCTTTTTATAATTAAAATTTCTCTATTAAATTGCTTACATCTTTATTTCACAAATTATATTAACTTTAAAACTGAATATTGAAATGTATTTTAAATTCTGGGATTTGATGCATTGACTATATAACAAATTATATGATTGTAATATAAAGCAGTCTTTATCATTAGTAGAAATATCACACTATTGAATTACTGAGCACCTCATAGACATCTATTTTATATATAATTTTAGCATCTCCAGTAGTAAAAGCTGTTTCATAATGCAATCATATTATTTGCTTTGCTGCCAATATATCAATAGGTATTTGATTATTTTAGTCATTGAAAACTTTAATTCTACATGCATTTGTGTCCTAAAAAAATTCTTAGATTTATCTGGTTCAAATTCAAGCTCAAGATCATGGGCATTACAGGAAAGTCCATTAATCACTTTAACACAGTAATGCTTCATAAAGGTTATGCATACATTGTAAATGCAGAAAGTATATACAATAAAAAATGTTAATGTAATGGTTATCATATTATTACATGCAACTTATTTCTACTACACAGGGCTTTGAAGTAACGTTATGCCTAACATTTTAAATTATTAAATACATACATTAATAAAAACTGAAACAGACAAAAAAATTTTTTTTAAAAATTATCTTGGAGCTGAATCTCATTTCTTTTGACTTTCAAAACTGGTAAATCATAACACCTAACTAGTTTTACTTTTTTATAATTATTGGTATAATAAACTATTTATTTAATATTAATTTGTTGATATAGGTTACATAAATTTACTTTCGAAGTGCATATTTTTTAACGAGCACTTATTCATAAGAAACTTTTTAAGTAAATACTTAAGTAATTATTAATTCTTTTAATTAGATTAGAAATTAATAAATAAATTTAAGAATTTAATTTTAGACATGAACTAATGAAGTTTAAATTTGTAATATTTTTTACATAGACACAGAATAACCTTGTCTTTTAATGTTTCATTTTTTCTTTTATTGAAGTACATCTGAAATATAAAAAAAGGAGCTATTAACTGAATATTAATCAAAGATTAATTTTGGATGAGGAAAAAGTTAAATTAAATTCAGAATTATGCTTATCAAGGTCAAAGTATGACCAAAATATAAAATCTTTTAATTATTATTATTTTAAACAAGTTCAGTAATTATAAATATAGTCTGAAGTAATGCTTTTACCCCCCTTGTTTAATATTTAAGTAATTTAGTAAGGTCGTATACATATTTGTTTTATTGTTGACATTACATTATTAATAATGATTTTTTATATAATAAATCTTAAAAGCAATATTTTTAATGTCATTACATTAGAAATTCTTGTATATAAGTAGCATGCTACAGTGAATACATTAAAAGCGATTATCTCATATGCCTTCAGATAGAAAATACATTGTTAAATACAATAGAGAAAAACAAATAAATATACATGTAACACTGTGTTATACATATCTATGTATAAATAAAGTATTTTTTTTATATAAAATATATTTTAGTTTTACTCCCCCCCCCCCATACATTTTTGATACATCTGAATAAAGACATATTTCGGAAATATGTAGTTGAATAGAAGCTTTAATTAGTGTATATCTAAAGAAATAATTAATACATATGGTAAAAATAGAAATGAAATTGAATTAACGATATCATGCAATCAAGTTTAACCCAAAACAAATATAGTAGTCGTTATGTTTAAAGTTTATATGTAGGCCAGAAATAATATACTAGTCTCTAGATAATAAATGATTATTATTGTATTTTGTTAAAGTGAATAGTTTAAAAGATTAAAAGATAGGAATCTTGACACTTGTAAATGAAATTGTAGAAATACATATTAGAAGCCATTAGCATATTTTTCTTGATGACTGCAATCAAATGTTTGAGATAAAGGAATATTAAACCATTAAACATCACATGATCATCATTTCTTATGCTTGCTCATAACTATTATTAAAACAGGCAAAACTCTCCATCCTGTACTCTGGCTTGCACTGTGTTGCCTGTTTTAATGTATGAATATTAAGTGTACTTTTTAAAAATATAAAGTTATTGTATAGGAATGCAGAGAGATCAGTGCTTTAAAAAGATTGCTATACACTATATAAAAATGTCTAGTGATATATGCATTAAGGAGTAAAGAAGAAGAGATTCAATCCTAACTTCTATTTATTGTCATGTGCTACTGTAATATAAATTACCTATTTATATATTGTTTGATTAATATTCAATTATATATATATATATATATATATATATATATATATATATATATATATTGAAACAGGTATACTGTTCCATGCATATATATTCAAAAGACCCCCTCCCCATTTAAAAAAGACTAGCATGATTTGATCAAATTAAAAAAGAAATAAAGTAAAAAAGTTTTTAGTTAAAAGAATTATTGATTTTATAGTTTCAAATTATGATGTAAATAAAAGCTGGCAGTCTTAATCAATTGAAAAACATGGCTTAATCTTTATGCTTTCTTATCTATCCCACTAAAAAGTAGATTATCCAATCATTATGAAGAGAAAGGCAATCGGGCTTAAATGAGAGCAATATGCAAATTAGGTACAGTGAAAAAGGCTGTTTAATCAATCTGAAGAGCAGAATATAAATAGTCAAGTTGCAAGTTCAGTGCAGATTAGATTTGATATTAAAACAAGAGACTTTGAAAGAGTTTTAAAATGTTTTTCCAGAGAGATTTTAAGGAGATCAAATAGTTATTTTTTCCAAAGAGATATTTTTCAAGTAGCGGTTAAAGAAGAATTTTGAAAAAAAAAAGATTTCAATTTTCAAAGGATATTAAAAAACCTCTGTTAATGATGGAAAAAGCTTTATTAAGGAAATTATAACGATGGAAAAATAAACCAACAGCTTCATCTCTTCATTCTAAGCCATGATTTTTCAAGATTTGCCTGGTTAACCATCATGAAAGGGATTAATGCCATTCAGCTTAAATAAGACGACCCCTTTTTGAAGGAACAAACTGGATAAATAAAGGTAATGATTTTATGAAAATATTTGAAATTATATGTGTTTTTTAAAAGACAAACAAAATGTCTTTATTATAAATAAAAAAAAAATATTAATAAATATAGCTACATGAAAATACATTTATTATCAATAAATTATAAATGAGATTAAAATCATACTAAAATTATGAAAATCATTTATTCTTGATAAAGTATAAATGAAAATGCTTATCTGCATATTAATGTAAAATTGCAAATGCTTAATACTTACATGAATATTGATTTTGTGGGAGTAATTTAAACCACATTACTGGATTTGATAAATTTGATGAAATATTATATGGACTCTAAATGCTTACCTGCATATTGAAATAAAATTACAAATGCTTAGTACTTATCTGAATGTTGATTTTGTGGGAATAATTTAAACCACATTACTGGATTTGATAAAGTTAATGAAATATTATATGGACTCTAAATGCTCATCTGCATGCTGATATAAAATGACCAATGCTTAATGCTCATCTGAATATTGATTTTGTGGGAGTAATTTAAACCACACTACTGGATTTAATAAATCTAATGAAATACTATATGGACTCTAAATGCTCACCTGCATATTGAAATAAAATTACAAATGCTTAGTACTTATCTGAATGTTGATTTTCTGGAAGTAATTTAAACCACATTACTGGATTTGATAAATTTAATGAAATATTGTATGGACTCTAAATGCTTACCTGCATATTGAATAAAATTGCAAATGCTTAATACTTACATGAATATTGATTTTGTGCAAAAAAAATAACGAAACTTATGCACATAAATGCACTCCTCTCTGTAAAGTAACTAACTAAACTGCTTCCAACCTTTTCATAAATGAAATGAAAATGATCAACACATAAATATGAATAAACTTTATTAGAAATTGCAAATTAATTGTTATTAAATAAAATTATTGTTACTAAAAATTAAATCTTAGTTATCCAGTTGTTCAATTCTGTTTTGTTTTTGTTGCATCACTCATCATTCATTGCACTTGTTCATGAGATTCTCATGCCTCCTGAGCTACATCTGGCATAACTAAACCTAGGTAAATAAGGTTGTAGTGAGATGGAACTCCAGTGGTGCCGTTTGGAAAACCAAACATATAAATGTCTAGATGCTTCCAGCCTCTATGGTGCTACATCCTCTGATGAGCAGGAAATATTGTTGTAGGGGGGGGGGTTAACATCTGCATTGGGTAATGCCAATTGATAGTTCCTTCTTGCAACATGCTCATCAGGAAATTGTTACAACCGAGGTAATAAAGGGTTGTGTGGTGGTCCGGTTACAATATATATATATATTAAAGGATTTCATTCCTTATCTATAATAGGATTTAAACTGCATTGCACTATATATAATGGTAAACTTTTAACTTAATGTTTTTACTCTACCAGTAACTCAACTTTTCCTATAGTTTTCATAATATTACCACGGATAACTTTTTCTTTTTAATTTTCAGTAAAGGTTGGGATTTCTTGCAATTAGCTGATAATAATTTCCAGTTTCTGAATGTCACCACTGATATGCCTACACCACTCTCTATTTTCATGGATACCACTTTATTTATTATATAAATAGTGTTATTTGATTGCACTTTTTTACCTGGGTGTTTAACCTTATATTTTGAATTACTTCATTTGGAAAAGGAGAGTGAATTTTATGGGCTTTTTGTGACTTTTATTTGTCATACCCTTTCTAAATGACTGATAACTCCACAGGTTGTACAAAGTTCTTTGTTTTCATTACAATTGCAAGTCATATGACATTTTTCTCACAACAGTAACAATCACTTCATTTTATTTTATTGTTTGCTAATTGTTTTTTTAATTTTCAATCTTATTTATTATTACATTATTTTTATTGCTGCTCCTGAAATTTTGGAATTCTTTAGAGATTGGTTCATTACTAATTCACAGGCGTCTCTAATTTTTACTGCTTCTTCATAATTTAAATCTTCCCCAAAGTAATTATTGTAGCAAAGTGCCTTTGAGAGAATATTCATATTTACAGCCTTTTTCTAAATTTTTAAACATCTGGTGATAATCTTACAATCTTTTATTCTTAGCTTGGCATTTGATTCTAAAATACAACCATGCTACTTTTGTTGACTATGGGCTAAAATAATTACTTGACTTTTCTCCAGATTCTCATTATAACGGAGGTGATTTGCAATTTCTATCATGTTCTGCCCAGTACAATATTGTGGTGGCTAGTTTAATGGTGTTACTAAAAGTTTCATTTATAAGAAATGGTTTCTCAATCCTTTTTACATAAACTTGTGTCACAAATGTCACTTTTTATACACTAATCTTAGTGTAGCTATTGATTTGTTTTCAATTCAGCCTAAATTAGTTCCAATTAACTAGTTCCCTTTAGGCTATCTGAAAGCACCATTTTATCTATTGTGTCTGAACACTGTGAATGCTGTAGTTGTGCCAAGAATAAGCATTCAAGCAGAAAATAAAATAGATACACAAAAAAATCTAGACTAAATAAAAACTGACACTTATTATAGTCAGCCATTGTCAAAATAATAGAAATAATATAAAGATACTATAAAGATAGTATTTACATTCTTAAAGCCCCAAAGTTTAGCAAAATAATAATAAGGCTATTATGGCCTGCAAAAGTTTCTAGGTTTACTTTGACACCATCATTGGCTAATATTTACTAGGTAAGATTCCATCTTCTAACATATTCAAAACTTCAGTCTTCTAGATCAGCAGTCGGCAACCTTTTAGATATTGCAGGTCACTAACATAATTTTTAAAGGTACGAATTGATATGAGCATTGAGTATGATATTCATATATATTTATTTATAATTTTAATACAAAAATAATAAATAATAGTAATATATATTAAAAATTAGTGCGACATTTGCTGCTCTTGGTTTAAAATTATTTTACTAATCCTTGGCTTCAATGATGTCACCATAACACGTGAAGGAGCTTTATTTCAAGCCGAGACTGATACTTGTTTTTAATAGATGTTATATTTGAGAACATTTTTTTTTACACAAATAGGTCGTTGTGAAAGAAGGCAAAATTTTTAAGGCTTTTCCGCTCAACATTGTTTATAATACAGCTTAAACAAAATTTATTTTTTATTTAAAAATTTTATTAAATGAGCTTAGCAAATTTAAATAATATCTGGATTTTTTTGCAGACCATTAAAATTATGTCACAGAACACCAGTAATCCGTCGGACCACTGGTTGCTGACCACTGTTCTGGATCTTGTTGCTTCCATCTTGCAGTATTTTCAATAGTGTGTGTGCATCCCATTTTTTTTCTAGATACTCATTTTATCTATTCATATTATTCCAAGATAGCGATATTATAATCCCCTTAATTTACTTTTGCATACCAAAGAAATTTGTAGACTGATCTAATTAATTATTAGTTAACAATAATTTCTCTTTTTGAAACAAGAACAAATTCTATTTTATAATCTGCTTAGCTAATTCTTTTAAGATATTCTGTTTTACAAATTTTTATTGGAAATGGATATTTTTATATTTAAAAATTATCCAGATGTAACTATCATATTTTATCATATATATATATATATAATATTTTTCTTAAAACAAAAAATATAAAACTTGATTACAAACATAAGAGAAGGGCTTTTTAAGGTATTTGAAATCATTAATTAATGAAATAATAATAAAAGTAATAAATGAACACATTATTTATATGTATATGTTTTTTTATTTACAGAGAAGTCCACCAGCAATCAGAAACTAATATACTTTGACTAGCTACTGATACTCGAAAACCATCAAGGATAGTTTGAACTATTTAAAATTGATTTTGATAACATTTTCATGAGATTTATAAGTTAATTAAATCCATCTGGTTATAATTAAAAAAAATATTATAGAAAGAAAATTCCAGTTACTCATTTCCTAAGTTATTCATAGATAACATCTTGCAGATAATTTTACTGAAAGTCAATGAGAGCATTTTTTCATTTCCTCCATCTGTTATTAGCTTAAGTAATCATAGTTCCTAGTGCTATATAATTTGAACCTCATATCCATATTGATTTTGAGTTTTGCTTTTAAATTATAATGTGATAAATGGTGATTATTCTAATTTATGTTAGATTATAATAAAGGAAAATAAAAATACTACTGTTATGCAGTAATAAACTAAAAGAATAAAGTGATGGGTTCATTCAAAAAATTAACTGCTGAAATAGTTATTTTTAGACATATCCTGTTTACCAATAGATACAATATATTTTAAGCATGAACAATAAAAACAAGCATAGGCACCTGTTTAAGGGCAAATTGCTGATGAATTTGGTTGGCTAAGTTTATTTGAGATTTATTCTTCAAGCTCCTGTACAAATTGTTGGAAGTAATTTTTTTTATTTATTTTAACTTCTGCTAATGTCCAGTTTTATGTGTTATAGTATATCAAAGCTAAAGATACAGGTAATATGGTTAGTCACACTATGTATTATCGAGGTTGGGTTTTTTGATATATAATATGGTTTTGCTTTTTAAAGTTCTTTAATACAAGTTGTAAAAGGAAAAGTAATTGTACTTTTGACCATGTTAATATAACATCTCTCTCTATATAACAATTATATAATTTTGTCTTTGATGATGGGATAATTAGATGGTTATTCTAACTTTCCATCACTCTAAAAACTAAAGATCCAGAATTCCACATGTGTAAGTTATAGATACTGGGCTGTTATTACCTGACCATTTGAACATCAACACTGAACTTGATATATTCAATTAAAGTAATATAGTAGTATACATAATCAACATATGAATAATGATAATGATGGAAAGTGCCCTGAAGTGGTTTGATATAATGGAAGAGTTGCAGAATCTGGATCCGAAGATTCATGGATTGTGGCCCAGCACTGTCACATCTGGGGTTCAAACTTCTTATAAACTCCATAGAAATAAATCATTTGATTATAATATAATAATAATAACAGTAAAAAATACAGAATAAAAAAACTTTTGTCAACAATAGAAGATTACGGCTAGAGAAAGGAATATGTGATTTTGAAGATATATTAGAAGCAATAAATTTTTTTTTTTTTTTTTTCCACAATCATCTATTACAATAGTGAGAATTCACTGAATTCTATATCATAGCACTTAGATTGGAAAATACTCAAGTTAACTTTTTTATTATCATTTATTTTTCTGTTGTTATTAATGATATTTAAATACAATTACAATCAATGATTTTTATGGTATTACAATTGCATGTATTATTATAAACCAAATGATTTATGTTATGAAATATATCAAAATTTGTAAGCATCTCCATTAGATGGGAAAGAATATTTGTAATATCATATGGACAATTAATCACTGAATTTAGATTATCTTTAATATTTTGTTCTTTCTTCTATATAATATGGCTTCCAAAATAATCAGAGAATGACTTCATTTCAGAAACATCATTATCTATATCTGATAAGAAAGTATTAGCCAAATAATTTTTGTTTTTGTTTTTAAAATAAAATTTATTTTCAAATTAAATGAATGATTTTTTTTATTACTAATATGACACGTAAAGCTTAACTATATTTGATCTATGCTATTATTATTACATCTGTCCATGGATGAACAATATTTAGCAGTATTCAGAAGAATTAGACCATATGATCAATTTTAGTTTTTAATTATTAAACAGACTTTGTGCCTTTAAGCATAGCATCAATTTTAAGCTGGCTAAGAAAAATTATACTGAGTATATTATGTCAACTAGCACATTTTTTCTCTTTTCAAGATTTGAAAAATATTATTTTATTTCAAATTGTTATATTCATCATCATCATTTTCGACCATTATCAATCCATTGCAGTATTAAACTTTCTTCAAATTTAGTCCAGTTTCTCTGATCTCTAGCCTCTCTTTTCTATGTCACACTAACAAACTTCCCTATTTCTTCCATGCATCTCACAAATGGTTCTCTTGATATTCTGTTTAAGAATTCAGTTGTTCATCTATTATCATATCCTCTACCAGAAACCCAGTTCCATTTCAGTTTATTAATGTTTTAAATAATGTCAGTAGTAAGTGTTTTTTCTCTCATCTATGCATTTTGTTTTCAGTATCTTCTTATTACTCTTAACATACATCTCCTCATACTTTGTGAAGTAGTCTGAAGTCTGTGTATTTTCTTCTGTTAAGTATTCAAGTATCAGATTTAAAGAAATTGGTAAAATACATTTTTTAATAAACTTCCTTGTCAAACACATAGGCATATTTTCTTTTAATATTAAGATATTTCTACCAAAAGCATTCTATCCAAATTTAATTCTATGACTAATTTCATTCATTGTTACCATCTTTATTAACAATCTGACTAAAGATATTTGTACTTGTGACATTCTTCTAATTCATCATTATCAGTTTTCACTTTTCAAAACCATCAAAACATCACATGATTACCATTTCACATTCTTACACAGGCTGTTAACAACAATAGAAAACTCTCCATACAGTAGTGCCACCAATGCAAGACTTCATAATCAATGGATGCAGGATAGGCATTTTTTACACAAACTTTTCTGATTACAAAGGCTTGCACTTGGTGACACTACTGAATGGAGAACAAATAAATTTCCATTTTTTTTATTCCCATAGCTTCCCATTTCTATCCATAAAATATGTTATAAAACTGCTGTTTTGAAGGTAATGATTCATTCTGTTGCATGCCTTACTCAATGTTATGTTTTTACCATTAGTATGTAACCTATTCTTTGCTATTGCATTTTAATATAAATTTTTTTAGAATATAGCAACGTCCTAGATATATATATTTTGATGATCTAATGCTCTAATAGCTTATAAAATCAAGTACTTTTTATAATCCAAAAATCTAAAATATAATGGTGATTCATATTTATTGATCTTTTCTCTAATTTTTCTCAATATTTGGATTGATCCAATGTGTTAAAATTATTTTTAAATGCAACATCTTCCTTTGGATAATTAAAATTCAAAGTTCACTGCAGATGAGTTGTAATTATTTTAGTAAACATTTTGTACAGAACTGATAAAATACTAAAGTCTTAATTTCTATTTTCTTTATCACCTGTTTTGAATATTAACATTACTACCTGCATTCTTCTAATCATCTGGTACATAATTTATTATTTAGATATAACTTTGTCAACAATTTTTTCATTTTTTTCATCTGTTTCTTTTAAGATATTGATTATAATTCTATTCTTTTCTGGAGTTTTTCTTTCTTCATATATTTGACTGCATGAATAAAATCTTTGTTTAATTGCTTGGCAATTCAAAAAATGTAATTAGGGAATACTTTATTTTATTATTTTTTTATTACTATAGAATTTTCATATAAATATTTCATATATTTCATAATGTCATTTTTCTTTCTAATAGCTGTTTCATATTTTCTTCTTATTTCAGAAACAAGTTTCTTAAAAATGCCAATATATTATTTTACTCTTATTTTTTATATAGCTTTCCTTGATAATTATATTTTTATATTATTAATTTTTCTTCATCCTATTTTACAAAACTCTAGATATTTACTTCATGTTGATGAATCACTTTTATATATTTTCATATTTCTTATTTTTCTCATATAGTGTTTTGTGGCCATTTCTGATAAATTTATGAGATACTTTTTCGTTGCACTGGACAAGCCACTTGATGGTGCTGTTTCAACATAAACAAAAACAAATATAACATTCCAGACTAGCATAGTATTTTTATTTGACATATTTTATTGCCATAATTATTCCAAAACCTCATTTGTTTCACTTTTTTATGTGTGTGTTTTTTGAAAAACCTACATTTCTTTAGTTTTTTTCTTTCACATTTTTTGAATTTCGTGCATTTGTTTTTTTTTTTTTTAAAAAAAAACATAACATTTACTACATTAACAGACTTCTTTTGATTCATTTTTTCATTTGGTTTTTATTTGCTGTTACTTTTTTTTTTTTTATAAATTTAAGAAATGAAGAAGACAAAGAAAATTAAACCACTATGCTTTCTAGTTTTTTTTTTTTGGGGGGGGAGGGGGATCCCTTTCTGTGTTCTTCCTTTTTTTTTTTTGTTTTGGGATTAAAGAAAATAAAACAAAAACATTACTGTTATTTTTAGTTTGTGATTTAAGGAAGTGAAAACATAAGCCTAACATACTACTATTTATTTATTGGTTGAAATATGGCATTTCAAAATTTGGTCGGAAACTGAAACATTCCATTCCATAAGTTTTAAAGTTAATCCAGCTTTTTATACATATGCACACACCCCCATCCCCACACATGCGTACAATAAATAAGAATTAAAAGAAAACAAGTAATAAACAAACTTTTAATCCAAAATTGACACACAAACAAATGAAGGGAAAAGACTAGTGATTTTTTTTAGGATATGTGTTTATTTTGAAAGTGTTTTTTACACCAATTCTTGCATCTGTGATGAACATCTTGTTGGAATGACCATCTTGGCAAGTATGTCCCTGAACAAGAACTTCCCTTTGTGGATGCATCACTACATGCATTTGTCCAGATAGTCAGGGAGGCATTAGTGGGATGTGCCACAATGTTTTTTAGTATGCCACTTCAGCATTCCCCAAAGATGCTCTATGTTCTGTGCATATGTGCTTATGGTGGAGTCCACAAAGTTGTCATGGTGGTTTACTGTCATGTGTGATTACAGCCACTTCCATCTCTCTTCCAGCAGTCAGAGTACACAACAGATCCAGCTTCAATGTGGTTGCATAAGGATTGCTGAAGTGAAGCTGTTGATTGAGAGGGGATGGCTGCCACAAAGCATTGCCCAGTCTCCCAGCACAGACCTTCAAATATCCATTGTTGTGGCAGCATCCTGCCCTAGTGGTTCTTTCTTCAGGAAACATAGTCTCATCCACCTCCACTATCAAACCAACTCTGCCAATTTTAGTGTATTGTCATGTCTCCAGACTCTCGTGGTATAGTTCCCTTAGGCCAGTAGTCCAGTTGATGATAATGCTTCATGACAGGTCAAGATCTGTAATCCCATATTTGATAGTAAGTTTGTCCTGACTCCAATAATACATCAGATGCAAGGCTGTTACAAATGGTATTCTCAAGCCATCAAACCATGTCTGCTGGCAAATAGAGCATCTTTATCTGCAGAATCGAATAGAGCAGTAGAAACTTGATAACTGATCCAATGTCATCTCTTTGCCACAAACACATTGATTTATGGTAGGCACTATGTTGTTGTCCTGCAGAAATGACACAGCATCAGTCTCAGTGACAGGCAATTGCCAAAATTTAAAACTTTACACATCAGACATTTTGTTTCCTTGTTTTAAATTACTATATACTAGATAAGTATTTTGTTTCCTTGTTCTCACAATGAATGCAATGTTGTGCATGAACACTTGCAAAGCATACTTGTGCATACACTTTTGAGGTTGGGCTGGTGTTTTTAGCTCTGCAGGACAACCTCTAACATTATGATATTTCATAGTAGGTATCAGTACACAAATTAGGATGTTTACAACTTATAAAAAATGCACAATAACTCAGTTCTGGATATTTTACATCCAGCAGCCATCATAACACATAATAGCAATATATAAACTCTCACAATTTGTGTAAATCATTGCAACACAAGGAAGGTGGGAATTTTCTATGCATTCTCATAGAAACTATGCTGTTTAAGTGGGTAAAAATCAGAAATCTTCAGTTTGATGCCATCTAAAATCAGTGCCAAGTGGCCTTGACTGGCAACTTTGGTTTGAGGCTATGTAAATGGTGCACTTCTGCTGGTTTTCAGATAAACAGTGCCATCAAGCAGCTTGTCCAGTGTAATGAAAAAGAACATTCCCGAAAAATTTTTAATATTTTAAAATAATTTGAAATTCCTAATGTAAATTCATTGAAATGCTTTCTAAGATTAGAAGATCAACTCTGAATATTGGCTTTTCTTAATATTTTTTTAACACATATCTTACATTTTACTAATCAATGATTACTCTATGTGTTGAATCTATTATGAATGCTAATCTTGAAATACATACTTTTTCCCATCAAAATATGGTCCCTTTCTATTGCACTTTATTTGGTTGCTTTGATGTTCCTTTATAGTATTTTTCTCAAAGAAAAAAAATTAATAATATGCAATTTTTCTTTTGTGTCCTCTCTCATTTCTAGTACCATAATAAAATTTACCCAGAACACTTTCATTTTTCACTTGTTTATCATATCTAGCATTAAAGTCTCCCAAAATAATTTTAAAACATTATTTCCATCTGATCAAAAACATTCTATACATCAATATAAAATTTTTCTCTATCCTGATCACAGTGAGAAGTTGTTGGGGGCATAAATCCGAATTAACTGTATTTTGCATCTTTCATTAAATTGATAACTTTGTCATTCTGTCTGATACACCAACAAATGTTATTCCCCCATTTTTTATTTATAATATTCCCACTCCACTTATGCTTTCAATATCCATTTAATTCTATTTCAGATCATGATTTTATTATTTGTTTTATATATTGAAAAAGTTTCTTTGAAACATGTATTTTAGACTTTATACATAAATATATTTTATGTAAGCCAAAATTTCTGAAAAAAGAAAAATGCTTGATGTTGGTGCCTTGTCTTTAATAATTATTTTTGAACATAATTAAAAAAACAAATTTGAATTAAATGGGCTTCAAATTAAATTTTTGAAATTGAAATTGTTTTCTTGTTAAAACTGATTTACCTTTATGATTTAGTATAAAAATAAAGTGACAAAGACGAGAGCAAAATGGCTCTGGATCAAAGTTCAACTTATTATTAACCTTCTGTGTGATTGATTTTTCATTATCACTATTAGAGACAATATAATTATATTTTCTCCTTGCAAAAGTTTCGTTATAGTTGTTTGGCTTTTATTTATTAATCTTTTTTTTCTATGCAACTTTTATCTGGTAAAACGTCCATGCCATTTTTTTTATGAATATTATTTTTTATTTTTGGAATAAAACATCTGAATCTACTTTTTTTACTTTGTTAACATTTATAATTATGCCAATTCTACCATTGAAATATTAATTAATTGTCAATAATTACTAGACAAGCATGATTTTAGATAAATAAAATGTTAGAATTTGGCTAAAGTGAATTAGTATATAATTTGCTACATATAGTTAATATAATGTTTACTTAAATAGACATCAGCTCAGGTGATAAAATTCAACAGTTGATCTTTTATTATCCCAAATATCAATTATGGGTCAGAACAGAAGAAATTCTCTAATGGCATTAAGTATCAATTAATATATGATCCCAATGTTCATTTTTCTGAATAGGTATAAAGTAAAAATTCAATGAAATCAAAATCTAGGAAAAGAAGAGCTCTAAGAATTTTTCCAAGTGTCATATCTTTTCAAAGTCAAAAATGTCATTGGCATTATTATAGTTGAAAGTGACTTTTTATTGTAATTTTTATAAGTCTGTAACTAACGATGTATGGTATATATTTTGCAACTTTATATAGTTTTTCACTGTACAGGTATTCTATCAATATATTCTCCCTTTATTGTTACTAATTTCTGTTTATGTTATTTGGTTTCTCTGAATATTTATCACATAAATATGATTATTTTTTAATAAAAGTAAAACCACTTTTTATTTTATTTTTATTAAATGATTATTTTTCAGAGTGTTTTTAAAATAATTTATTTTCGAAAAGCAGTCTTTTCAATAGTCCTGTAAAAAGAAAAAAAAAGTAGCTTAAAAAAAAAGGCATTAGTCAAGCGTTGTTAGCCGAGAGGTCATCGCAGCCGCCTTGCAAGCAAGTAGTTGATTGCAGACGGTTGTGGGTTCGCCTCCCGGCCGATGGTATGACATATGAAAAAAAAAAAAGAGAAGGCATTACTCATTGATGAAAGTTTTAGCAGTTTTTTATCTTTAATTTTAACAATAACATTGTCCATTAATCGCCCACAATTGTATGGTTAGATAATCTGGCTATGAGCCAATTATTTCAGAAAAAATCGAACATATTTAAAACTTACATTTTTTTACAAGCTTATCTGGTGAGGATTCACACCTTAGATCTAATCGTGATAACAAATATGATAATAACTACATATAACAGAAATGTATAATATATATAAACAATATTTTATAACTTTTGGGCTATCTTTTACATAACTTATATATTTAGTATCAGAATTTTTGGCATTATTACGGTAATTATTAAAACTTGATTTATATTAAACACATCTTACTCTAAGTAGTGAAACAAGTTATGCAGATTTTTTAATTAAAGCTTTAAATTCGTTACTAAATTTATGATAACTTAAAATAATTTCTACCAAGTAGAAGATGAAGCTTTTTTTATTAGGTTTAATTTTAATTTCTTCTTTACCGGAGACGAGAGCCGTAAAATCAAGTAAGTGCTTAATACGGATTGATAATTTAATTAAATCGCAACAAATATTTATTTATGTTATAAAAAATGTTTGCGAGATATATCAAAGATGCTTTTGGCAAAAATGATCAAAACAATGAGGGAAAAAAGGGAGATTAGCTATTAAAGAAAAAAAAAGTAATCGAAAAAATTAAATGGTAACTTTTTTATTATTGTTTTATAAAAGAGAATTTTGTAAATGCGAAATATTTCTAAAATTGATCAACAATTAAATGTTATATGTAAATCCTCAGTATTATACTACATTAATAGATACATTTATTTTCTTAATTTTTTCCCTCATTCCTCTAAATATACTGTGCATGTTAATGATATAAAGAATCTTTTGATTTAATGGAAAGTGCATTCATCTATCATTTCCATGATATGGGATTTATATCCAAATAAAAGATTATTTTATAGGTCTCAAGCTAGCTTAGAATTTTTTTCCCAAATAGATGGCATGTAGTTAACCCAGGTAAGCTTCTTATAGAGTTACAATACTAAGATTTATAGAGTTATTTTACTTTATGAAACCCTGTGTGGTAATGTTCTAAATGCTTCAGTAGCTTCACAACAAATAGTTTGTTCTCTTTATCAGAGTTATTGACTATAACAAAAGTTTAGACATATATATTTTTATTTATTTCTTAAAAAAAAAAACAGCGACCTAAAAGTACGGCACACCAATACTCTTACTGTGGTTAATATATATAATCATTAAAAACCAGTCAAAACTTAGACAATCCTAATATCAATAACAATCAATAATTTATTAAATTCTAACTGTTGTCAAGGCAGCCTCCTTTTAATAATAAGGGTGGAATCCAACCCTTATTAATGGTCTAATATACTTATATAGACACTAAAGATTGCAACTTGATCATAGAGATTGAATTTATTGATACAAAGAAGTTTAAATAAACCTCTTTAAACAGGTAAATAAAACCTATTCTGAATGCAGACTAATAAATAATCAATTATAATATTACAAACTGCACCCAAAGTATTACTTAAATAGTAAGTAATAATATTGGCATCAGCATGGGATATGATGTGGATGGCTGAAGAGTTGTAGTATATTGAAGCCTGTCTATTAAAGTATAAAGATTTGCTATCTTAATATAAACTGAGCATTGATTATATATATGTGTGGAGATAATAATCTGGACTAATTGAAGAGTGCTGGTTCAGCATGAAATAAGTATATTGATGATTGTTTGTCCTTTCTGCATGTGTGTGGTCATGCATATCAATAGTATGAGATAGTTGAAGGTTGCTTAAAAGTCTGAGTTCAAATCCCCTATAGTTACAATTAAGTTCCAGGTATAAGAATGCCTGTATTTCAAATCTTAAATAGTAAGTGTAATAATGCTCAAGACTAAATGGGGATATAAGTAATCATTAAAAACCAGTTAAAACCGTTGGTGGCCTAGCAGTTAGCGTAGCTGAGCCATGTGGATTTATATATATGTAGAAATCATATAACGATTTTCAATTAACGATATATATATATATATGTATGTGCACGCCCAGAACTCCTTGTACTCACAGACTCACCATTCGCGTTTCATAATCCATGATTTAAAAAAGTCTTTAAAATTCATAAATTGTCTGTCTGCACGAAAGCCATCACGAAAAGTTCTCATTCAGGCATTTTTTCATGCCTCAGAATGAAATTAATCTGTCAGATGGTTGCTTTTTTTTTTCCTGACAATTTTTTACTGTACCATCTTTTTTATATTGTATTACTCTATTGCTTTTTAAATTATTTTTTGGGATATTTTAAAAATTAAATTATAACACAGATGTGTATGGATATGTTAAACATATGCACGCACACACCTTTTGCTATTTTCCATGGTTTCATATACCCACCGAAAAGTTTGAAACTAAAAACAATTAATATGAAAGAATTATTGTATTTTATATAGTATGGATTCATTCAAGTTTTTTGCTGTTCTAAAATTGGGATAAGAGAATAAATTATGTTATGCGAATGACAAACTATTATTAAAGATTATCAAATATTATTGCGTGGCAAGAATATTTTATTGATAACAATATAAGATATCGTATAATCAGATTAAAAGAAAAGCATTTACCATTTATGCCCATAATTGTGTATTATAAATTCATTTGTCTAGTCATCTTTAACTTTTATTTTTGGTCTGTTTTTTTTTTTATCTTTTGGAATTAAAATGATCACTTTTATTTAAAAATAGATGTAATAACTTAGTTCTAACAGAGAACAATACACATATCCACTCGTATATATAGATTACAAATATCATAGTTAAGCATATAATTTATTATATTATATTGCTGTAACACCTGTTGATAGCTGGGTTGAATTAACTAGGAAATAGAATATAATGACAAAGTGATAATATTTGTTCATCGACTGTGGAAGTTTGCCATTCTCCCATTACTTTATTAATATAATTTATTATACTATCCTCAATTTTAGAGATATATCTTTTATATAATGTCATTAGTTGAGGTGATTGTGATTGAAAGTTTACAGCCTGAGTAATAGATTTTATGAGGATAATGTGCAATAATTTTTCAAAAGAATAATACAAAATTATTTGCAAAAGATTTAGTTACATTTCTTTGGTCATTTCAATCTTTCTTAATCTAATAAGAATGTAAAGATGAGACTCTGTTGCATTATATTTACAAAATACTTTTGCAAGATACAAAATTATGTAATCAGAAAAAATGTAGATCTTCATTTATTCTTATCACATTATTGCTGACTGCATACACACATGGTGGTCTTCTGCTAATAGTATGAGTATTTTATCTTTCTAGCCAAATTATTTTTAATATTAAAATGTTATTCATATAATGTTATATATTTTTGGATTTTGCTTATTTATGTAGTTTTTATTTTGGTGAAAAAAAAACATGGTAGGAGATTTATTTTAATAATTGTAAATATTTGAAAACCAGGCACTGGTCACAAACCTGGAGCTTAGTTGTAAGTATAGAGGATTTGAACTCAGACTTTCAAGCACCTACCAACTATCCACATCATCTCATATAACTGATATACATAACCACACATATGTAGAAAAGATAAATAATCACCAATAAACATATTTCATGCTAAACTAGCACTCATCAGTTGGTTCAGATTATCATCTCCCACACACATATATAATCAGTACTCAGTTTTATATTAAGATAGCAAATCTTCACACTTTAATGGACAGACTTTAATCTACTCTAACCTCCAACTTTTCAGCCTTCCACATCATTGAAAATCTGATGATGGAAATCCCAAATCCCATGCTGATGCCAACATTATTACCATATTTACATATGAAGCTTATATCCTGCCCATCCCTCAAGGTCCTACACATGAAGGGTCAGAGTGACTTTGGGTCAACATGGGCATGGTGATAATGTTGGCATCAGCATGGGATTTGGGATTTCCATCATATGGATGACTGGAAAATTGGAGATTGGAGTAGATTGAAGCCTGTCTATTAAAGTGTTGAGATTTGCTATATTAATATAAAACTGAGTACTGATTATATATATGTGTGGGAGATGATAATCTGGACCAACTGATGAGTGCTAGTTTAGCATGAAATATGTATATTAGTGATTATTTATCTTTTCTACATATATGTGGTGTTGTGTGAGATAGTGTATAGTTGGTGGGCACTTGAAAGTCTGAGTTCAAATCCCCTATATTTACAATTAAGCTCCCGGTTTGTGAAGAGTGCCTGGTTTTCAAATAGTTACATATAAAGCTTGTATCCTGCCCATCCATCTTCTATATATTTAAATGGATAAGGTCCTATACATGAGGGGTCAGAGTGACTTCAGATCAACATGGGCATGGTGATTATGTTGGCATCAGCATGGGATTTGGGATTTTCATCATCAGATTTTCAATGATATGAATGGCTGAAAAGTTGGAGGAGATTGAAGCCTGTCCATTAAAGTTTGAAGATTTGCTATCTTAATAAAAAAATGAGTATTGATTATATATATGTGTGGGAGATGATAATCTGGACCAACTGATGAGTGCTAGTTTAGCATGAAATATGTTTATTGGTGATTATTTATCTTTTCTACATATTTGTGGTCACTGTATATCAGTTGTATGAGATAGTGTGGATAGTTGGTGGGTGCTTAGAAGTCTGAGTTCAAATCCCCTATATTTTAATAATTGTAAAACATACATTTACACACACATAAAATGAACATATAAAATAAGACAAAGGTTCTTAGGGGCACTAAACAATCTTCATTAACACTGCAACATTTGTAAAACCAATTTCATAGAATTGTAACTAATAGTCTGAATCAACATCCTTCAAAAGACCTTACAAGAGTCTTGGATAGTATAGCCTCAATTTCAAATGCTGCATTAAGCAACACAAAATAATTCAGCATAAGACTGGTTCCTGAAGTTCATATTATATGGATGTTTTCAGAGTTCATAAATGGCAGAGCATTTTTCATCTCACTCTCCTGTAGATTTGGTTGCTTTTAAATCAGTTACATCAAACTTATCTCTGATATAATAAATTGTCAGATGAGTTGTTGGCAGTATCAGACACTTTTTGCCAATTAATTGTGCATTTAATACATACGAAACAAAAGTAAAGAATGATGAAGAATAAAAAAATCATGATCTGATCAGTGTACTTTGGTACACTATATATATATATATATATTAGGTTATTTTCTAAGCAATTGATCTTATAGTTCCAAAAAGGCGCCTCTTACAAGGCATCTCGTCGACATCTGACGTCACTCTAATTCTGCTAGTTTTAATGGTAGAATATTAGTTTAACAGTTATTGATTAGGTTTTTAAAAGTTCTGTAAGATGGTGCCCTCTTCCGAATTATTTTACAAGTAAAAAATCAAAAAAACCGCATTTAAAACTAAACAAAGAAGAACCTTGTCGGTGATTGGCTGTCAGCCGGCTCTCAGCCAAAAAAGACATTCTGATTGGCTGGAAAGAACAAAGAAACCGCCTGATCAAAGAAAATAAAGAAAAACGCTGAGATTTTCATTTCGAATGTAATTTAAAGTATTAAAAAAATATAAAATGAGAAATTAAAATAGTTTTTTAAAAAATATACTAAAAAAACAAAATTATTTTCGAAAAATATTGAAGATTTTAGTAAAAATATTTAAGATTTAGCAAAAAGAAATCTTTACTTTTCCAGAATGTAAAATTGAAAAAAAGCGTTTGCGTCAGCACTTTTTTGTTTAGACATTCGCTTTATATTTGCCGAAATTGAATATATTTTATAATAAATAAATAGCAATTTATTTTTGAAAGAACTTTCGTTCTCTTTCATAACCTGAAAAATTAGTAATATACTTTTTATAAACGTATCTGAGTTGAATTTAATATTATAGGCGAATATGTTTTAACAATAGGCTTTGTCTTCAGTTTGTGAGTTGGCCAATTAAAAGATTTGATTTTTACCTCATACAACCAATAATATAATTAGTGGTTAAAGGGTTAATCATATAATAAAAATACTTGATCAACTGTCATTTGACTTAATTATTGTTTTATAAATTTTGAACAGAAATTGGTATTGTAATAAATTATTAAATTAGTATGTGATGTAATAAAAAGGATTCATAGCATAATGACAAACATTTATAATTTTCTCAGGCTTCAAACAAACTTAGAAATTTTCTTTCAGATATTATTGAGTGATTATCTAACTATTTTTAACTACAAAGTAAAAGGGTGGAAAGATGATAAATTCTCACTAGCTCAGTAGTTGGCAAACATGCTGAATAATACCTTCTCTTTCACTGTTCCTGCTTAAACAGCAAATGAAGAGGTCTTAGCTCAGTAGTTGGCAAACATGCTGAATAATACCTTTTCTTTCACTGTTCCTACTTAAACAGCAGATGAAGAGGTCTTTGTCCTGTAATGTTAAAGTTATAGCATATGTTAAGGACTATAACATTTTTTAAAAAAATTTCTATTTAGGTATTAGATATATCTATGTTTTAATGGTTTAATGTAAGGTACTTTTAAATAGGGAATTGGATTATTATTTCTGTGATTGGATTTAATAATGCTTATTATATTTGTTTTAATAGATTTGAACTGTGGTTTATTTCTAAATATTTTAACAACAAATTTTGGTTATTATTATCTGATTCAGTAGGTAGGAACTGATATATAATTTATAAATTTGTTCAGATCAAACTACATATCTGTCATGACTAACTTATGCTATTTTTAAATTCAATTTGACATTTAAAGAATATTTATTGCCAACTATGTAATGATATTCATCTATGTATTTACATAAGGTTGGTTTAGATATTATACACAAATGTACATAATATTAAAATAACCAGCATCAATTAATATATAATAGTTTGGAACATTATTTAATTTCATTAATCCATATTTACAATGATTGATGTTGTTTATAAGATTATTAAAATGAATACTTAAAGATTCTATTTTAAATAGAATTTAAAGCTAATTTGAATATGGCAGTGTAAATATTTCCATAGATTTGGAAATTGTATTGCATAATTCCCATTGCCTAATCTTCTTCTCATATATCTTGGGCTGAAGTTTTTCATTTTCTTTTGCTTTAAATGTTTATATTTAATATAGATGGTATTTGGAGAATTCATTATTCCAAGATAATACATTTATAATTATTGAATGGTGAAAATGCTTTTATAGGTTCTGCTAGGATTAATTGTCATAAAGGGTCAGATCATCACAGGATAGTAGCAAAATGGTAGAAGTAATACTTTATCAAAGGTATATGATATTGGAAAAACTTAAGATTACATAAAATGTATTTAAAATTGAAAAGCAAAAAGCAAATATAATCTACTTTTAGAGTTATTATTGTAACAACTTCACACACATACACAGTTCAAAAACTCACCTCCAACAAATGACAAGGTTATAAATAATGCATTTACCTTCATTATTATGAAAGACGATTGGAAAGAACTTTATTCTGAAGTGAATTTTTAAAAATATATTTTAACTTTATATATGCTATGTGGATATGTATATACATGTGTGTGTAAATAAAGAAAGCAATCTTAGCATATTGTTCAATGTTCTACAATTCTGATAATCAATTACAGTTATGATAAAATAAAAATATTGATGTTAGAAAAATCCACGGAAAAATTGGGGGAGGGGAAGTTTGGAAGCAAATAATTACACCAATAAATGTTTATATCACATGATCACTATCTCTTAATACTAGCACATATTTGTTTATAAACAAAGCAAAACTCTCCATACAGACTATATAAGCTATTGAGCTTAGATTGAAAATGTTTTTTATGTTTTCAATTTTATTGTCATAGTTTTGTAGTTAAGTAGAGATAAAAGGTGGGTGCTGGAGGGTTGCATTAGATCCTAAGATCTAGGTGCAGGGCTCTCAGATCCAAAGCTCCTCACTGACGATGGCCACAAGCCAGAAACTAGTCTGGAGATATTGGATGAGTAGGCATTAGATAGGGATTTTATGCACAAGCCTTTTGGCATTCATTGATTACTCTGGTTGGCACAGGGTGGCAATACTGTATGGAGAGTTTTGCTTTGTTTATAAATGTTTATATATTAATTTTTTGAGTTTTTGCTTTACTTATGTAAATTATACAATGCAGTATTGCACTCAATATTTAAACACATAATGTAAATACGTTTGTAATATAAAGAAAACAAATATATACAAATTAATAATGATTTCAATAATCATGCATCATATAAGAAATGAAATCTCTGTCTGTTGTTTGTAAACCATTGATGATATTTTCAATATAATTCTTTTCTATTATTTTTTCTGTTAGTTCTTCATGTGTACACTAAATATATGTAAATAAACCTGATAAAATATTTCTAAGGTATTGAATCAAAAGGTATTGAAACATTTTTCAATTATAGAGACTATAAGAAGTAATATCATATCAATAATTATTGCCAGATTAATAGACAGAAATCATTATAATTAGCCTGTCCATTAAAGTATGAAGATTGGCTATCTTAATATATATCTGAGCACTTATTGCATATATGTGTAGAGATGATAATCTGGACCAACTGATGATTGCTGGTTTAGCATGAAATACATATATTGGTGATTATTTATCTTTTTGACATATTTGTGTTCAAGTGTATCAGTGTTATGAGATAGAGTGGTGGGTCATGTGAAAGTCTGTGCTCATATACCCTATATATTATATAATTATTATTATAATTGAACTATGAATATGAGAGCAGTGACTCTCAAAAGTGCTCAGTCTATAGTTTAATAAGATATTAAATATTAGCTTTGTGTTTATGCATTTATAGCGCTAGTATTGAATTACAGAATATAAATTATAATTATTATTCTTTTGATATTGGTTTGGAACTTAATTTTATTCATTTGTAAAATATTCTTGAGACAAAGCTGAAATACTGAAAATTCTATTTTATTGTCTGAGAAAAATCTTGATTTTAAAAATGAAAATAATAATCTAACTATGAAATACACCTGGGTCTCGTTTTACGCGATAGGTAGGTTCCTCAGAAAACACGCGCAAATGAAATCACGCAAAAATAAATGTAACTTACATTGAATAGGGGGGATGCAATCTGTGATTTTTCAAAATTAGCTTATCAACGTAAAATTACTTTAAAATTCGCGCGCAAAAAAAATAAGGAAATAAAATATGACTAATAAAAAATTTCAAATTTGAAAAAAATTGATACAAGACAAACTTTTTTTAACTATAATATTTAATTTTATTTAAAATAATATATTTTTATGCATAATTTACAGTACAGTAATTTACATTTTTTTATACATGTTTTAATTATTATGATTTTCTGGTGACAACATAATTAGTAATTAATCTTTGAGACGATGATTTTATTAATTGTTTATGAAGCTCGCGGAGCACGTTAATAATTAGTGTCATTAATAAGAAAATAATAATTGATTACGTTCTTTTTTAAAAAGCAAAAGCAGAATATGATTTAAAATGCAAAATTAACAAGCACAATGTTTGAACAAATTTACATTATAATCTTGTAAAATTTAATATGTGTATACTTAAAGTGTGGAAATCATGATTTTAATTTCATTATTGCATAAAATCTTACTAATATAAAGCATTGAAATTACTAAGATGAAAGTCGAATTCCAATAATGTGCTATTACTTTCAATATAACGTAAGTGCGTGAAATTTATTATTTAAAGTAATAGCGCATTATCAGAAATCGACTTCCGGTGAAACACGAATCGCGTAACTTCAAAATCATGTTTCTGCATAAAAAGAGACCCAGGTGTATATATCGATGGTTAATAATAGTCTTCAGGTGTGATTCCATAATAATTGCATATATATATATATATATTGTAATGGGATGGGGTGATCAGGAAGTGGAAAAGAAAGGCTGAACTTGGAGTGATGGAAAATCATCACCACTCTCAAGTCAATACATAATCAATAATTTACAAATTTATAATAAAGGTAAAATATATTTAAGAGGAAGCATGAGATCAAGAGATCTCTGTGATCATTGGGAGATCCGCCAGCTAACTCAGAAGAGCAACTAAAAAAAACTATACATCAATCATATATCAACCAGTATTATAATAAGTCAAAATAATTATGAGTAATACTCAAAATAAATAATCATCCATCATCATCAGTGTTGGGAATAAAATCAATCAGTACAATAAATCAGCAGTCCATCTGTGGCTGGATTTGAACCTTAAAAAATATAAATCAACTGTCAACCTTGTGACTGGATTGGAAATGGGTCTTCTGTAGACCAGGCTAACTATTGAGCCTTTGCCACCTTGGGCAATTATTTAAACATAACTTGGATGCACCAGCTTAGTGCCCATCCATTAAAATACACAATAATCAGAATTCGAAACAGTAATGCTGGAACATTTAAAATATGCTTATCATCATCAATACTCTGGCCACTTGTATTGGCCATCTATAAACTTAACTCTTAATAAGGCTAAACTAAAATAAAAAATAGTTCATGGGCTTTAAAGAGTATCCTCTTTTGTGCCAACCAGGATCATGATTGATCATCATCCCTATTTATCCCTGCATGATGATTGATCATCATCCCTATTTATCCCTGCATGAATCTAGCTCAGAGAACATAAGCTCTATTACTGTATGTGACCAAGAGATGATGGAAACAATTTTAACAATTAAATAAGTTTATTAATAACAATAAAAAAATAAATGATATTTAAGGCCTTATGGGATAAGGCTCTGATTTTGAAAAGTATACAAAATTATATACACAACTAAAGTTATTACATGGTTTTACAATATTTCTCAATTAGTTTCTATAAATGCATATATATCTGTACACAGATGTGCATTTTACAATATACAAGGAATACATTTCAATTAACATAAAATAATCATAAAAAATGATTAAATTTTTTATGTGTTATACTTGACAAGCATTCATCTATATACGCACACATACATGCATGTGCAGGTAATTTCTAAACATATTTGACTTAACCTACAATAATACATGATTAAGCTTTTAAATTCTATTTTAAAGAAATACAGATCCTTAAGCTAGGTTGTTAAAACGCATACCTAGAATTGCACAGATTATTAACAAATTTAATTTTGTCAAACAATAAATAATAATTTTTATAATTAATAATTCCCTTTTGATTATACATAAAATTTACATATTTAATCAATATTAAAAAAAATCACTTTATCAAATTCTATTACAGCTTTCTTTATTCCTTTTTTAAAAAAAAGTATAGTCAATTTTGAGAGATTAGAAAGCTTTTTATCAGGTTATCCCTTAACTAATTATAAACATCTTTAATTTTAAAAATATAGATTTAAAATGTCTTCCCAAATGAATTATTTTAAAACAACTCACTTTTGTATACATGTTTATCTGTGCTTCTCTTCACATATGTAGACACAGCAGCATACACATAACTACTTCTTTATTCATCTGGTGTTTCTCTTGGGCAAGTTGTTTTTTGATCAATCCAGACAATTGTCATCATCAGGTAAAAGTATATAATTCAGGTATGGTTGGCTTTTTCTCTTCTGTAGTCAGTTCCAGTTATACTTGGATTTTTTAAGCTTCAGGTCAGCAAGCTGTTTTTCCAGAACACTTTTAAGGTTATGAATTACAAAGAATCTTGACCCTTTTTCCTCCATGTGAATTCAAACTCCATTATTAAACTGAACAGCAGCACTTCCTTGCATTCTTACATTCTCATGGCAGTTCTCTTGATAATTATTCTAGCCATCTTTGCAGCTAGCTTTACTGTGGCCATTTTATGCTACAGTTACCCACTCTTTACAAAATATTTTAGCCAATTTTACAGCTAGCTCTTCTGCTAACTCTTACAAAACTGCCAGAAAAACTCTTCAAAAATCATTATCCAGACTGGAGCTAATTTTGTCATCAGCCCTTTTATAGAATCATCTAAGGTGATAATAACACCTTGATTGAAAACAGAGTTTTTATTTTTTATCTCCCTTTGAAAACATACATGTTTTAATTAATTAAAAAATTTCAAAAACCAAGTATTGTGTTTTTACATTTCACAATAATAATAATAATAATAATAATAATAATAATAATAATAATAATAATAATAATAATAATAATAATAATAATAATAATAATAATAATAATAATAATAATAATAATAATAATAATAATAATAATAATAATAATAATAATAATAATAATTCAGACCTTTTTTAAAATATTAATTTTATAATGAAATTTTACTTTAATTTTACAATGAAATATTATTTTAAACCTAGAGTTATTTACCCTTTACTTATTATTATTTTATTTTAGGAAATATAGAAAAATATCTACAAAAATTTATTCTGTGTTCATTTCTACTTTTCCTTTATTTTACATATATATTTATGCACACACACTATATTATTATGGGTATACCATGTAACCTAACCAGTTACCTTGCCCCAGTCTGAGAGAAAAGAAAAATAGAAATGAAACACCTTTTAAACAATATTTTACATAATTTACATATGTAATTAAAACAAAGTTCATATCCAAAACTATGTACTCAACAATTTTTTAGAGATTTGGCAGACATCTGACAGTTAACAGAATGAATAGTGATCTGCAATTTTGAGATAGATAAAGAATTCAACCATTGGACTGTAAGTACACAATGCACCATGAACACCAAGAGTGCTACCTCAAATGAGACACTATAAGCTACTACAACTTATGATAAAGATAATGCAAAATTATTGCAAAGCTCTCTTCTGTGGAGGGTCTGGAAAATACAAAACTATGCCCTGCTTCTTTTGAGTCTTATGGACTGGGAAATACAAGCTATGCCATGCTCATTTTCTTTGGAGACTTAGAGGCTGGAATCATGGCAGGACTATGTTAACTGCTCTATGACAAACAATATAAAATACAAAAAATAGTTTGGAGCAAATAGTGGAGATAGAACACCCTCAGAGTTGCATGAAAACATTGCATCCTCAAGCCAATGACAAAAATCTCCACCCATTATCAAAACTGAAAATACAGCTAAACAAACTTCAACAATCAAACACCAAATCCAACTTCCAAAATCATTGATTTTCTATTTAACTTTAAATATGAACCTCTCCAAACAAACATGAAAATTACTATTTTATAATCATCATCAATACTCTTGTTACATATTTCACAGTAATTTTTTAAAATTAATTCTGTATAAAATGCATATTTTTTTTCTCAGTTGTGGTTTGAGATCAAGTTGATAATTTTGAAGTGATGATCACCAGTATGTGATCATCATCAGCTGTATGTTGGGCAGCCATCTATAATGATTGCCACAGTACATGATCATTATCAGCCCTCAGTTAGGTAACCTTTTGTAATGGGATGGGGGATAGGAAGTGGAAAGAAATCTGGGGTGATGGTAAATCATCATCACTCCCAATCAATTTAAAATGAAAAATAAATAATTTACAAAAGTATATTTAAGTAAAAAATATTTAAGGGAAGCATGAGATCATGAGATACAAGAGATCATTGAGAGATCAGAAGAGCAACTACAAGCATAATTAACTATCAGCCAGCATTATAAAGTAAAATAATTATAAAGTATGAGTACTACTCAAAATACCATTCATCATCATGATTGATGGGAATGAACAAATCAGTACAATAAATCAGAATAAAATCAACAGTGCATCTTGTGACTGGATCATAAATGGGTCTTCTGTAGACCAGGCTAACTTTTGAGCCTTTGCCAGCTTGGGCAATTATTTAAACATAACTTAGATGCACCACTTAAGTGCTCATCCATCAGAATACATAAGAATCAGAAATCAAAACAATAATGCTGGGACATTTAAAACATGCTGATCAATGCTCAGGCCACTTGTATTGGCCAACTATAAACTTAATTCCTAATAAGACTAAACTAAATAAAAGATAATGCATGGGCTTTAAAGAGTATCCTCTTTTGCACCAACCAGGATGATGATTAATCATCTCTGGATGCCCAAAGAACTAAGTATGCATCCCATTTATATATTCATCCCATGCATGAATCTAACTCAGAGAACATAGCTCTTAAATTCAAAATACAGCAAAACTCTCCATATAGTAGTGCCATCTTGTGCTAACAAGAGCAATCAATGGATGCCAGAAGGCTTGTGCATAAAATCCCTATCTAGTGCCTACTCATCCAATATCCCCAGACTAGTTTCTGGCTTGTGGCCTTCATCAGTGAGGAGACAGAAACTAGTCTGGGGATATTGGATGAGTAGGCACTAGATAGGGATTTTATGCACAAGCCTTCTGGCATCCATTGATTGCTCTTGTTAGCACAAGATGGCACTACTATATGGAGAGTTTTGCTGTAATTTGAATTGTTTAATAACAATTATTGTGCTAGTATGAGATAGTGATCATGTGATGTTTAGTGGTAGAACATAGCTCTATTACTGTATGTGACCAAGAGATGATGGAAACAATTTTAACAATTAAATATAAGTTTATTAATAACAAAAAAAAAATTAAAAAATTGAAATTAAGGTCTATGTGGCCACACATATAAATTCAGTCTTATACAATAAAAAAATTATCACATTCATGTTTTACATAATTACTATTTGTTACATGGATTTATATATATGTGCACACAGATGCACGATTTCCATATACAGTTAATCTATTTCAATTGACATTCAATAACAACAAAAAATGATCAAAATTTACATACATGTTATAATTGACAACATATGCACATATACATGTTTGTGTGTGAAATAACCTATTTGACTTGCTACATAATAATTATCAAAATATTAAATTATATAAAAATATAATAAATGATTAATGTTTCATTTAAATGAAATACATTTACATAGTAGGTTTACTGAAATGCATATATATATATATATATATAATTTGCACAGATATGCGATATATTAATTTATCTACATAACATTAGTATTTATCACAATAAAATTATTATAGGATTATTCTCACAATTTAATTCTCTTTGCTTAATAGTCTTTTTTTCTTGAAACAAATACTATCAAATTTTTGACAGATGATTGTTGACTGATTTAAAATGTCTTTCTGCTTTTTTTTCCCAATAAATGAAAGATAAAATCGTTTTATAGAATTAAAAAAATATAAATTTCAAAAAGGCCTTTCTGCTTGATTAGTTAATGCTGATGAAGTAGGCAAGGTGAGATAGGAAAAGTGAATATGTGAACTGCAGCTCTTCATGCCATGATAAGTAGATAACCAAGCATGGACTATCAAGTACCCAATGCTCCATGATGTCACCAAAAAATACCTCATTTTAAGCACTGCCCCTTCTAAGTACCTAGACAGATCATTCTCAAAGAGTAGTATGCAGAAAAAAAAACATTGAGCCAACCCTGCTCATCTATGTGAGACTTAGGGGTATAAATGAGGTCTATTCATAAGATCAAGGCCTATTCATGAGGCATATATATATATATATTCATCGCTGGACTACTCTGGGAGCTCAACATTTAGGTCTAGACAGTGTCAAGCCTATACTTCAAAGCATCATGAACACACTGCACCTAGACAGCTCTGCTCAACTATACACCTACCATAAACATAAAAAGTACAAATTCATTACAGCACTTTTAAATGTCATTTTACTAAAGAAATTATTTAAAATTTCATTATTATATATAACTCTACTCACCACAGCTGTGTATATGTTTATCTGGGCTTCTCTGCCTTTATATAGTCAGCATATATATAATTATTTATTTAGAAAGCTGGTTCTTTTGGTCTATTATAAAAATATAATCCATGTTTGTTGTCATCATCAGGTAAAAGTATGAATCCAAGTAAAATCTTGATTTGTAGTTGGTCTCTTTCTATGTAGAATTATTCCAGGCAAGCAACTATCCTCTCTAAGGCTATGAATTTCAACATAAAGAAGTGGGTCATTTTTCTCCATGTAAATTCAAACTCCTGCAAGGAAACATTAGCAGCTCCTGAATCTACTGTCCTGCCTTCAACTACATCAGTTTATGGTAACTATTCTGCCAATGCTCTATTACACCTAACAACAAACTGCAACTATCCATTGTGGTCAGCTAATTTCTGCCACTTACTCAAAAAATTTTAGTAGCCAAGCTGTTCTATTTTTATTTTTAATTTTTCACCCATCATCTATTTAAAGAAAGTTTATAAATTTTTCAACTGATTTTTTCTTATGAAATGCAATTATTTTAAGTAATACTCAACATGGTGGTTAGTAAGTAATAAATTTACATCTATAACTTTTATGTTTGGATTATTATTATTTTTTTGTTTGGATTATTGGCTTGAAAATAGAATATTTTGATAGTATATTTAAACAAATGTAGTGCTACATAATGTTAACAAATGATGAATTTCTTGATATATTAATCCTGTACAGTTCATAGGCATTCCTTCTATTTTACTGAAACTGATTGAAAATTCTTTAACAAAATTAATATATCAACCATTTCAAATGTGTACACATGCTGTTAATAAGAGTACTAAACTCTACTAAACTTTCCGTACAATACTTCACGTGTAAGCATATGAAGAGGTGTGTGATCATGTGATGTTTTAATGATTTTATACTTATCCTGTCCATAGGATAATGATGATTGTGATTTTTGAAAACCCAAAAACAACAAAATGTATAGATGCTGAACTGAGTTCAGTTCTATATGACTATTCAAGTGAATGAGTGGGTTGGAAACATTATGGTGTTTTTATCTTGGACTCCTATCTTTATAGTTAACCAAATAGGTAAAAATAGCTGCTGGAGGGTTGCATTAGATCTTAAAATCTGGTTTAGTGCTCTCAAATCTAAGGCTCCTCATTGATGAAAACCACAAGCTAGAAACTAGTCTGGAGATGTTGAATGAAGAGGTATTAGATAGAGATTTTATGGACAAACTTTTCACATCCATTGATTACAAAGGCTTGTACTTGGTGGCACTACTATATGAAGAGTTTGGTACTCTTAAAATTAATATACTTTAATATTTCAAAGTCCATACAATTTTTGAAAGTAAAATAATTTTTTGGCATAATGGCTCTTCACTTTGGATTTTTTCTACAAATTTTTTACTATAGCTTTATAATTTTTATAGTCTGACATATTTCTAGCACACTTTTTATGTAATTTATAACTAGATTAAAATTGTAAAGAGCACTTAAATTGAAAGTGGCTTTGGTTATATACTTTTTATTTGGGTTTGAACACTTGCTTCCTTTTCCCCATATTTTCACAGTCCTTATATCGTTATTCAATCAATTTGTTCATGTCTAAAAATATTTAATGCATTTATTTTAAAATAATAGAATTAGTACTTTGGCATTCATATTCTATAGTTTAGCAAATTCTAAAAATTTTACTCTTAAATTTTTACTTTCAATGATTAACATAATGCGAAATAAAAGCATTCCAGCAATATTTATGACACCATTAGCTAAGATTAAAAATCCAAATTGATTTACTTGCAGCAAAGTTCTTTTAATTAATGTTCTGTTTAAACAGAAGGGTACCAATCATTTACAGTAGCATTCACCAAATGATAATTTAAAGTTAAGTTTTATGTCTTGATCTGAAATTAAAATAAATCATGTAATTTTTCAGAATCTTCCCATTTCTTCCCATAATGGCAATTCATATGCGCATAAAATACAATGGCTGATAAAATAGAACTTAATTTAATTCTATTAAATTCTGTAGTTTTTTGTATTGATTTATCAATTTGACAAATTAGTTAATCCTAACATTTTATATTAAATTATGTCATTATAAAATCATAAAACTAATAAGCAAAATAATATTAAATTACATATACTTTTTAAAGCCTATTTTTTAAACATATTTATTTCATTATAAATTTACAATTAACACTTTTTTTAATTATTCATTAAACACAAGGGCAAACGAATTTCTTATTATTATATGTCAATAATAAATTTTTTTTTTCACGTATCAGAAAAAAAAAAGGACCAAAAACAGAAACGTGTTTTACTGTTGCAATAGATGAAACACATATTCTACGAGTAGCTTGCTGAAGGCCAAATCTGTCAAATTCATAATAAAATTTTAAATCAGACAAAGTATCCCAAAGTCAAGGCTGTAAGGTTATATATTTTAATCATCTTTACGATTATAAGTTGTAAAAAAAATTATTTGATTCCAAGAAGGAGGAAGGAATGCCCTATTTGTCCTCTCCATGAAAACAGATGATAACCAGTTTATATAATTTTTTAATAAATATTTTCACATGTAATAAATAATTTTTTCAAGTTCAGATTATAAGTTATAACCTATAACTATAGAGAAATTTAATGACAGTCTTTGTATACTACATAATATTTTTATAATTTAAATAAAATATTCATCATGCCTTTCTCCTATTTTTTAATTTTTAAATATGTATTATAGTCAGTACCGTATTATATATGACTTTAGAATTAGTTATTAAATCGTGATGCATTGATCAGGAGTTAGAAAAAATGAACACTTTAATGTGTTGTTTTAATATCTTTAATTAACAATGACAAATATAAGTGTCATATAATATTTAAAAAAACATTAATTAATATGTTTTCTACAAAGATATAAATCATTTTAATTACTATGATAGACAAAAGTCAAAGAGACAACGTGGAAAAAAAAACAATTAATTAAAAATATTTTAATACAAATTACAATCCCTATTGTAGAAAGTAAATTAGTGATAAAAAGAATAATTAATTAGGAGGAAAAATGATTAAGAGAGAAAAGGGAATTTGTAAATAATTCTTTACAATACTTTTATAATAAATAGTAATTGTAATACATTTAAAGATCAACCTTTCAAGCTATTGTGCATGCGCTTTTTATGAGTATTAATAATAAATGAATACTTTCACTCCCAACACAATATATAGTATTTATGAAAGAATAAAATGAATCACTTATTCTTTCCAACCCAAATGCTTATATATGGGCAAATCTTAAGTACCGGAAATGAAAGCGTGAGGATAAACCACTCACTTTAAATTACTGTTTACAATATCGGAATAAATGACGTCGACGAAATAGTAATCAAAATGAAGCTAGTCAACTTTTAAATTTTCATTAATAGTAATAATCCATTATATATCATTCTGCTTTAAATCACTATAAATTGAATATAAATAATTAAAACTATAGTAATGCCAATCAGATCTCAATAAATAGTTTATGATTAATGGTCTTTATTATAGCAAGCATTAAATCTCTGTTAAGCAGCCATCTTTATGTCTATTTTTATTATGCGAGTTAGTGATTAATTTTTTCAAAGCTCTTAAGGTTTAAACTGGAACTGATCTGCTTGTTTAGATACATTAGTCTGATACTAGCATAAAAATTATACATTTAATGTTCTCACTTTAAAGCAACTATAAACAAAACATGACACTAAGATACTGATGGTATACACTAAACAAAATCTGTCTTTCTTAGTTCATATTTAGATCTCTATTAATAACAGCAATTTACTTTATACACTTTTATCAATAGTTATTTATTAATTGTAAATAACTGAGGGTTCAAGATAATTGTCCCAACTTAGTTTCCCAGCAAGAAAGTTATTTAGGAATAAAGCCTTAGGGTTTTTGAATATATTCAGTCACCTAAATAGTACTGCCAATTAGTATTGATATAATATTCAAAAGTAATTAAGAAGTTTATAAATATATGATTTAAATACATTGGGCATAATAATATATTTAGTGCTTAATATTATTTTAAAAAAGACTTAATAGTGGTTGTATTTATATATTGGACTAATTTTCATCATCTAATATGAATACTGAATGTTTTTAGAAAAATTTAACTGTATTTAAATATTCCAAATACATTCTCACCTGTTAGTAATAGCACATAGGTTAGCATATGCACAATATTTTCTGAGGTATTATTCTCCCTTCTTCAGGTGTTGCTTGGCCTGACCAGTGACAGTAACTTGCATGGGAATCAGACTTGGATCCTTATATTTTTGAGTAATGAATTTTAAAGTAATGCTCTAACCAAATAAATGGAGCATTGCCTTAAAATTTAATACTCAAGAATCTAAGGTTCCAGGTTCAATTCCCATGCTAATGCTGTTACTGGTCAAGCCAACAGTACCTGAAGAAGAAGGGAGAATATCTCTTGAAATATTATACATATACTAACCTGTGTGCTATTACTAGCAGTTGAATGTATTTGGAATATTTCAATAAAATTAAATTTTGTAAAGAAATTCAATACTCATACTAGATGATGGAAATAGTCCAGCTAAAACACCATCATCACAAATCTTCAGGAAAACACTTAAGAGTGGTCTTTAATATGGTTAACTCAATTAGTTTTTTCACTCAATCACATTTTGTCAGATAAAAATATTAAATATATATATTTCTCCATTTTAATTCCATTTCATTATACATATTCACAATTTGATATATTTAAAAATGTTGAAATCAAATTCTGGTATGGCATTTTCACCCTGAGTACATGAATAGATTGCAAATTCTCTCTACTAAAAATATAACTTGCCTATACAAAAAGATTGAACATTTCTATTGAAATATATATAAATATTTATTTTCCCTTAAACTTAGTTCAGAGTTCTTTAATGTTCTTACAAATAGAGATCAGCAGTTTGAAAAGAATTATACAGTGGTAACCAGTTTATTTATTATTGGTGGATTCTTCTATAAGTGTATCACTATCCAATCTCTCAGATGAATTGGTTTTATATTGTATCTAGCACTGGGTACCTGTGTCAGTACTTTAGAATACAATATTACCAATGATTATATAATCATACAAATATAGGAAACATAATGGTGAACATAGATTGGCAATCAAGAACTTACCTAAATATCAAACTTAAGATAGCAGTATTTTAATCAATTAATAATATGAAAAATGACAATCTAACACACACATATATAAGCAAAACCACACTCTGTGGACACCCAAAACATATGCACACATTTTTTAAATAATTAAATATGTGGAAATATATTTTCATATTTAAAAAATTACCATTGACAGCAATCAATAAAAATAGTAAACTGTAAATACTCCAGCATACAATGGATACTGTTTTCAAAATGCAATCTCTTTGTGTTATATAGAGACTAAAGTGCTTTAGTATTTATTTATGCTTTAAGGAAAGAATGTTCACAATCTTTCACATATTCCTTAATAATAATAATAGACTATTCCATCAATCAATTAGATGTTATAAATGAATAAATACTGTAGCACTTTAATCTCTATATAACACCAAGGGATAGCATTTAGAAGATGGTACTTTTTTGAATTCTGGAAGTGTTTTATAGTTTATTATTTTTATTGATTACTGTCTATCAACACCTGATGGCAATTTTTCTAATATGAAAATGTAACAGATATTTCCACTTGTTTAAATATTTAAACAATTACAACTGTTAACCCACTCATATTTCAAACAACAGAAAAATGTCTTTTGGCCAATTTGTCCCCTGGTGAATTTTTTTATAAGTATTATACATTAAAATGCATCTAAAACAGTATATTTTATTATAATAATTTTTTCCCCAAAAATTCTGCACTAAAAGGCACAATATTTAAAATTCCCACTCTTATAATAAACATAAGCCCTGCAGTGACATGATCGCCATTGGGTGTTGCCAAGGCTGTAAAACGTTTGGCATTTTATGACATTAAAGTTTCCAATAATACAAAAACATGTTTATTTTCAAATTTATTACGTTTTCATATATATTTTTTAAATAATTTGCACTATATTTATTAGATATCAAGAAATATAAATTATTAATAACTTATTTTGACTTGAAATACTTTATTTTCAAAAATATAATGTTATATTAGCAGTTAACATAAATATGGCCCAAAAGAAATTAGAAAAATCTAGTTTTTATGTAAACAACTACTTTATATTTCAGGTAAGAAAATATCCAATTTTGCAATAAATACTAAAAAATTTAAACTTTTAAAGCATAATTTGTTAGATATAAGTTAAATAAATAATTATTCATTTCAATGCTTAAAAATAACAAGAATTAAAAAATATTTCATTGATTTTATAAACTGAAAATAATCTTTCTAGAAATGATGATGTTTAAAGTCTTTGTTTTGTTTGTGATCTCATTTTTTAAATATTTACTGAAACAAAATATGACATTTAAAATTTATTTCAGTAGTAAACAAAAATATTTATCAAATGAAGGCAAATTTATTATCTTCTGATCTGTAATAATCATTTTATCATATATTTTACATTGTCATGTGAGACAAAGAAAAACATCAGTATGAAAGTATGAAAAGGTTAAAATTTATTAATTTATAACATCTAATTGATCAGTGGAACAATCTATTATTACTAAGGAATATGTGAAAGGTTGTGAACTTTTTTTCCTATAACAAGAAAATATTGCATTTAGAAATAGTATTCTTTGAATGTTGGAAGTGTTTACAGTTTATTATTTGCATTAATTAATGTCTATTAACATATGATAGTAATTTTTCTAATATGAAAATATAACAGACATTTCTACATACATTATAATTTTTACAAAATAAAAAATAGAAATATGGTAATTTAATATTTAAAATTTATTTATAACAAAATCCTAAAATGTATTTGGTTTAATGTATTTAAATTATATCAATAGATATTAATAAATACTTATAATTTTTAAGCATCATTTGTATGTTAGAAAAAAACTATTGCAAATTTGCTTTTATTATATTTTTATAATAAAGTACACAGCTTTTTATTTATTTTCAATTACAATCTATAAATTATTAAACAATAAAATATAAAAATATAAAGGGTGCAATTAAAAACATTGTATTAGAATTCATGAGAGATGCATTCATGTTGAATGTTCTGAGATGTGAATAAAAATAAACTACAGAATTTTTATTTACTTTTAATTAAATATTTGAAATACAGGCACTCTTCACATAACTGGAGCCTAATTGTAAATATAGGAATTTGAACTCAGACTCTCAAGCATCCTTCAACTATCCATACTATCTTATACCACTCCACATGATGACATACATGTAGAAAAGATAAATAATCACCAATATACATATTTCATGCTAAACCAGCACTCATCAGTTTGTCCAGATTATCATCTCCCACACACATATATAATCAGTGCTCAGTTTATATTAAGATAGCAAATCTTCATGCTTTAATGGACAGGACTCAATCCATTCCAGTCTCCACCTCTTCAGCCATCCATACCATTGAAAATCTGATGTTGGAAAGCCCAAATCCCATACTCATGCTAATATTATTGCCATGCTCATGTTGACCTCAAGTCACTCTGACCCCTCATGTATAGGACTTTATCAATTTAAATACATAGAAGAGGGATGGGCAGGTTGCAGGCTTAATATACAAATATTTAAAATACAGGCACTCTTCACATATCTGGAACCTAATTGTAAATATCAGTGATATGAGATAGTATGGATAATCCCTATATTTACTTTTAGTTACAATCTAGAAATTATTTTATCAATTACATCAGTTTTGGAGGTTTCCGTATCTCAAATACAAATTACTATTGAAAATCATATACTCTTATGAAACTTGTGTTATAAACAAACTAGACGGTTTAAACATTACGATCAACATTGGTCATATGCAAACACATAGCTATGACCTTGGATCTTTGCATCTAATATATGTAACAATATTTAAGAAAAGAGTTTAGTTGCATTATTTCTCAGATTACCTGCAATCTCACAGTTAAATAAATATTTATTAAACACACTCATATTAGTATTTCTTTATAGTGCACACAAACATATACATATAACATCTTAATATTTTGTCATTATTAATAATAATATAAAAATAATAAAACAGATTAAATATGTTAAATGAAATTAATTAAACTGAGTATACTTTCAACATATGTGTGTTATTATCATGATTATTCTCAATAACTTGGTAATTATATATGTATAATAATTAATAAAACAAAACACAAATTGTGCAACTTGCTTTAAAGCTTGTGCTAAATGTTCACTAGATGGAGCTTACCACTAGCTCCAAAACAAGCTTTTTTTACAGCGAATTTATTGAAGATTCATTTATTATACCATGCTTGGGCAATGACATGTAATAATTAGGGCAGCTATTCAATATAATAAAATTATTATGCAATAAAAACTATCTTTGAATTTTTTTTCAAATGGTTTTGATCCAAAATAATATCAAGTCCACATGCCATATATGGAATTATTTCAAGTTCAAGATAAATAATAAAACATGTTCTAATATCAATTCTCTGTATCATTATTACACAAGAGATCAAACTAATGGTTATTAGCTGCACTTAACTGATCTCTTTCTATGTCTATAATAGTCTGCAATGTTTATCCTAAATAGAATATTTTTGAAAGGCTTAATTCAAATAGGCCATTTCATGCCACTTTCCAGGGGGGGGGGGGTATTTTTTCTTGGAAAGAATACTCTACTGCAGATCATATAGAAATACTGATATAAAATCTCTGATATTGTAATCCCTATAATATATGCTTGTTCAGTACTCTTTAAATTCTCAGAATAAGTGGATAAATTAATAATTCAAATTTATATGGACTGAGATATGGAGGCAATTAAACACATACTAAAATAAGTTATAACTTAATATACTTTCCTTAGTCCCAAATATACTACATTAATAAAGCTAGATCCCATAACCAATATTTTAAAGTAGAAGGATAATTAAATTAATACATAAAAGGATAAAATAAATTCTTTATACATTTAATATAAACAAAAAAATTTCCTCTCTCACAAACAGATGTCTTCAGATATGTGCTCACATTCCTATTTGATAACATAATTTGAAGAAAAAGCCCTAAGAGATTAAAAGTTTTAAATATCAAAATATAACGCATTAAACATACTAAGAGATCAAACATATTTTGATTAAAATTTAAAAGTATAAAATTATATATAAATGCACATATCCTTCATTATAATCATTGCCAACCATTATAAGTCCATTGCAAGATGAAGGAGCTCTCTAAATTCACTCCATACATATATAAATCTATGCTAAATCAAATTTGATATTTATAAAAATATACACAAGAAAGAGCAAAAGGCAACTTTACTTCCCGGGTGTATGGTTTTCCTTTACACATGAATTTACAACAGTAAATAAATATCTGGAATAAGTCTATCTCAGAAGAAAGAGAGACAAAACAAATGAATGAATAAAAGTAAGTTCTATTCCATTTTTCTTCCTTTACTCTTCTTTTTATTGAAGTCAGGCTTAGGTCTTCAAATATTTTTTCATATGCACTATAAAAAGTCAGAGTTTTCCAAGGATTTGAGGATTTCACATCATTTTTTAAATAGATAGGTATATTTTTTTAACAGACAGTAACAAAATCACATTGTGACAATGGTGAGAGAAAGGCTGGTGTACATAGTGAATTTATTTCATGTTGCTTTCTTAATTCCACTTATTCATTTGAATTGTGGCCATGAAAAAATTTGAGCTCCAAGCAATAATAAATTTTATTTCCTGAAATTAATTACTATACTCGACTTTAACTTCAAAATCTAAAGTTTTCTTAATGGTTTCAACTCAATCTGTTTTCATTTAAAGTTTTTTTAAAAATCAAGATAACCTCCTAAACACATTTTGCCATTTTCTCTAAAAAAATTTTGACTCAAAAGTTTTTACAAAAGCTACTAACATGTCTCTCCCAATTCTAGAAAGATTCTCCCTATAAAAATAAATAAATAAATAAATAGAATTCTAAGTAATAAACTGTTATTTACTTTAAATAATAATTTATAGCCATTATATGCATGTGTATACATATAAAAGTCTATAGACATGTTTTAATATTATTTAAAATTAAACCACTAAACATCACATGATCACCATCTCTTATGCTAGCACATAACTGTTATTAAACAGGCAGATCTAAGTGCTGTGCTCTCAGATCCAAGCTCCTCACTGATGAAGGCCACAAGCCAGAAACCAGTCTGGGGATATCGGATGAGTAGGCACCAGATGGGGATTTTATTCACAAGGCTTCTGGCATTCATTGATTACTCTGGTTGGCACAGGGTGGCACTACTGTATGGAGAGTTTTGCCTGTTTAATTATTTAAAATTCTTTATTCAATTCTTTAAAAACAACAAACACAAAAAATTATATGCACATTTATGAATACTTAATTTTATGGACAAGGCAAGCTGTAACAACCTTCTGATGAGGCTTGATCATCATCATCCTCAGCACAATATATATATATATTGTGACAGTCAGATGATGTATGTTGGTTTAATCCAGTTCGAATACTAGGTGAAAGTACCTTGAGGCCATCCATATGCGAGATATTAAATCAAAAATACTATGACTTCTGCCCTACTTGCCTATTCTCGAGGCTAATTACGAACAAACAACATTATCTGAGACACACATAAATTATTTTCTCACCGGTCACAAAGCTTAGAAACAGAGGTAGAGACATGGACGGGAACACCTATGGAGATAAACAGTTAAATGTGCAATAAAAGTACTAAGAAACATGTGTTTTGCATGCCTGGATCATTGGAAAAGCAAAATAAAGCATTACAACAAAATTAGAAAACTCAAGCTATTTTAGTTAAATAATATGTTTAATTAACAACTTTAAAATATGAATAATGATGTAATGGCCTCTGCTATTCCCCTAAATTAATGAAAACTAATTAGACAATAAAAACAGATTAATATGTTTGTGGTCTAAATCTTTTCTTCCTAATTTTATTAAAATTGTCAATGCGAATCTCCTCGATAAAGTACAATAATAAAAATCTTTCACAAAGCATTTTTTAATTGCTTTGTGCTAAAACAGAGTTTAAAAATTATTTAAGACATATATAGCTAAATCAGATATACGTAATAAGCTACTGGCGGACAAAAGAGGCGTTATTGAGATGAAGTTGGCAAACAAAGGAAACCTACTCGTATGAAATTTAGAAACATAAATAAAATTGGAAAGAGATTTTAAATGAAAAAAATTAACTTTTAAACTTAATCACAATGGAATACAAAATATTTACACATGTTAGTAATGAAGAATAGCGAAGGAAAAAAGGTTAAATATAGATAGATGATCACACATATATAAAATGGTTACATTACAAATATCATTAAATAAAATAATTCATAATATAATTCAATTAAGAAAGATATTACAAAAGGGTAGAAAGTAAATAGTTCACCGGAGGAGAGATATGATTACCATCCTGGTTCCTTGGTCATGTTTCCTACGGCGTTCGTGGCTTGATCCGACCATCGATAGGTATTTGCCCGGACAAGGAAAGTGGAAATAAGTAGCATGCTTTTATGAAAAGTCCTACAGACACGGCACAGAGTTCAGATGACTATTGAGTGGATACTAAGGCATTTTGATGGTATTTAGGAACCACGGTGATAGGCAAAGCTATTTATTTGCCTAGCCAAACATAGTAGAATCCATCAAATTCATAAGACTTTTAGCTTGAGCATGTTCAAACTTCTCCATGGTTTTGAAGACGACAGTGGTCTAACTTTTTGAAATAAAATCTCCACAAGCAAAATCTGAAAGAGTTCTCACAAGAGCAATCTGAATGCCAGCAAAAAAACTGAATGAAATTTCCAAAAGGGAAATCTGAATAATCCTCTAGTCTTTTGTTCTCACTTCTATTTATACCCTCTTTGTCAGCTACCTTCTATTGTTTGTCTGATCTTAGATCTTGATAAGCCCACCCACATGCTCATTTGTTTCAAGGTAACATTTTCTAAAAATAACTTTTACTTTTTTATTCTAAATTTCTTTCTTTAAACTTTGAATTTTATTAATTAAAAAAGAAAGAGAAGGCCATCTTTAATTTGACTTGAATGGGCTCACTAATTAAAACATACATTCCTTTAGAAAATGTTGGTGGGCTTATCTCAAAATGAAATCATACGCCATATTTTAACAAGATTTTAACAAAAAAATATATTATTTCTTTTAACAAAATAAGCATTTTATTTCAGCAGAATTTTGCATTAACTCATATATATATATATACGCTTGACGTATATATATGTTTGAGTAATAGCTTTTACAAGTAATTTTTATTAACAGAAATCTAATCTTAGAATGGAATTTATTTAACACGAAATATTTAAATGTAAATACAAATTTAATAAACATAATTAATTTTAGCTTTAATGCAAAACCCTGCTGATATTGGACTATAAACTTAATTCAGGCCTACAATACTAATCAAGTTCATAGGAGGCTGTGAAGCATGGATCGGACTTCAGATCCATTGCTTCAATATATATATATATATATAGTTATATCCCTTGTTAATAATAGTTTACAATAACTTTTATTGTTAATCATTCTGCTTCTTAGTTTTTTGAATATCATTTATATAATTGGTTTTCTAATGTGTCACAGGAATATTTACTAATATGTTCCTTTCTTTGGTCACATATATGCTTCAGCAATATGATTACAGATATTTTTATAGGTTCATGATGCTCTTATGAATGGTCATAATTTCATTTCAGGTTATACAGTAGATGGATAAAGTTCAACCTAAACAAGAAATCTAGCTTACCATGTTATAAGATTTTCAAAATCATTGATATTAAAATCATTCTTAGCATAAAGACCATATAATAATATTTAGATTATCAGATATATTCTCTGTTCATTTACTGGTTATTCATACTTGTTTAGTTCATGACTGGTGCTGACAATTTATTTTTTCTACTGATGGGTTCTTTCATTTTAAATACTGAATAATATCCATTAGTCTCTTTCTGTTGGTAATAATAACTCAACAATAATATGAGATCACCTACTAATGGCAATTTTGATAACAATAATACATTTGAAAAATGTTTTTCTTAAATATCTTTCAAATAAATGTACCTCTTTTGTCTTTGACACAAGCATATTATATTATAATCCCACATTGTTTCAAAAATAATTTAATCTTTTAAATTTCTCAAATTGTTGTTTAATAATTTAGGTTTAATAAACTTGCATATTTTTTAAAATTTTATATAATTTTTTTTTAACATTTTATATAAATGATGAAACTTTGTTTGAATTTTAAGTCAATACTTTCATATTTTGATTACAAAAATATGATTTTGAATAGAATTTTTTTCTCCAGAATTTGCATAAGATTATTACTTTAAATATTTTTACAAATTAGCCAATTATTTATAACTTTAAATGTAATCTTAATGTTAAGAAATAATATTTTATTTTTTCTTTTCCATCTCCTCCTCCCACCATAAATAATAAATTAACGACACATCACATAACTTAAAAAAAGCTACTCCTTTATTTTTTTAATATATCATTCCATGCACCTACAAACAAATAAATGATACATAAATTGTTTTAATCCTTTATTATCACATCATCAGTTTGCCTATTTTGACACTCAATCATGAGACCAATATATTCCAATATGTGAGGGGTGACTCAAAAATAATCGGAATCATTCTCCGGTTCATGTACCAGTTGTAATATAAACTTCTGCTGTTACATATTTTTTTCAGGAACTCTTATGCATTCCCAAATGACATCACCATGTAAAATCATAAGGCCATGTAGAAATTTTTTGTATAAAGTATGGTTTATATATTTGTAAATTTTTTAATAATGGCTGAAAAGTGTGAGAATGTGAAATTCTGTTTTCATTTATAAAAAATGACAAAGAAAAAAGTTGTAATGCTTGAAAGAGATTATAAGCAAGTCATTCAATAAAAACACAAGTTTATTAATGGTTTAATTGAAATGTTAAATTTATCATATTCCTAAAAAGTATCGCACACGAAGCCTAAAGTAAAAACAATGCTGATTTGTTTGATGCAAATGGCATTTTTCTCTTAAATTTAATTCATAGTGGTCAGGCATTTTATCTGCAAGTTCTGAAATATTTATGTGATGCAGTAAAATGTGAACATTTTGTTTTGTGACAAAGAAAAGAATGCAAGCTACACCACACAAAGTGTCGTATCTCAAAACCTTGAATGCGAAACACTTTTTAATTAAATTAAGCATGACCCAGCTTATCTATCAGCCATATTTGCTCAATCTCACTTCAGGCAATGGTTTTTAATTGCTCGAATGAAAAAATGTTTCAATTTATTTTAGGTGGACTTAGAACTGGGAAGAAATATGACAGAGACATTAAAATGCATCACTTTGCAAATGTTTCGGACTACATTGAAAAGTGATCATATTTTTTAAAATGATTTAATTTGAAACACCTAAAAACAAAAATTCAATTTTTTATTGCAAAATTCCGGTTACTTTTGGGTTCCCCTGTGCATATATTAATTAGGATATTTTTATAGATAAAAAGTTTTTTATGATTGTATGATAGGAAATTCAATGCATATAGTTTAAAACTATATCTTGATTAGAATTACCAAATGTGTACAAAAAACAATTATCTGCTTTATTTCTTTGCTGTACTACCTGAGTTTGACCAAAACTTTTCTAACAAAGTATATAGTAGTAATCACATAAAATAATTTTGTATATATAAAAAAGAGGATGTCACATGACAATAACACATTTTCTGTAGAATTTTTTTTTCTTAAACTATAAAAATATATTTTTAGTCTAAATTATTCGTTGGTATCTTTTTTTCAATTCTCGATGACTATTGGTTGAGAAAAATGACTTTTCCTCCAGTAACTTTTTTCAAATAGCATTAATTTTATTTAACTTACTCTTTTTATCAATATTATTGGGCCTTTTTCTACAGTCCTTTTTAAGAATTTATAGTCTTATTAATCAATTTTTATCATAATTCATACTTTATTGAAATTGTTATGACTATTAATCTTATATGCAAGTTAAATGGGCAATGAATTATATCTCTCTAACATAAAACAAATATGTTATTTTTTATTACTTTTATGATTGGTCTAATTGTTATGTGAAAGAAAATAACCCACTATGAAATTTCATAAAAATTATGGTTTTCATAAAAAAACTTTTCTTTGAAACACTTAACTAATTTTTTTAAACAATACAAATAATATTATTTTTCTAAATATAAGATAAAACTTAGTCAAAATCATTGTTTCCAAACAACATTTCCTTAATAATAGATCCATATTGTGAATGTGTTTGTTATCAGTGATCTTACATAATTCTAGCTATAAAAGTAATTAATCTGCATGGTGATAAATAAGAACTAAAAATATTTCCCCCACGTATTTGTTTTACACACATATATAGATAATAAGAATTATTTTTGTTTTTTTTATTATTAAACCATTTAAACAAGGAAGTTGATTGTTATTTACTATTGCCATAGTAAATTTGATGTTAATTTATTCGAAAAATGACAAAAGTCATGTGACCACTTTTATTATGAGGCCAAATAAAAAAGGTATTATGCCTTAGCCACAAAGATGGTTTTTTTGATAATTAAAAATAATATTTTTTTCTAACTTATACATAAAAATACAGGCTAATGTTGAACAATTTGGCGAGCCTACTGCTAATCCTGTTGTGTGTACACCTGACTAATAAAAATAAATATATTTGATAAACAATATTCAATAACACTCATAATATAATTTTGAACACAACAGATTATTTGAATAAACTGCAGAATTGATTAGAGAAAAATATCAAAAAATTTATACAGACAATTATTGATATATCTTGAAAATCAAAGCAATAATTTATTCTATTGTCCCATATGAAACAACTAACATTAATTTTTTTTTCAAGTGATAAAACCTTCACTTTATTTTAATTATATGGATTAGCAAAAGTTCGCAAGTCAGGAATTATCATGCTAATTGTAAGTATTGTGGGTTCTCCAATTCAAATATTAATTAGTTTTTTAATTACATTATATCTGCATTTACATAAAAGTCACCCTATGTTTTCTTGAACTTATCAGGAAAATTAAATTGGCCAAGAATAATATTTTGGTATGTTATTTAACTCTTTTCTAGTGTACTCATAATAAAGCTACTGAAGTCCTGAACAATATCCATCTACCTGATTGTATAGTGAATATAAATAAATATTAGGATTAGCTATTGGGTTCACAAATTTCTATATCAATGGTCTGTATTTTTGTGAAAAAGTTAGTAAAATGAATATTTTTATCAAGTGCTAAACACTATCCTTATAATTAAGATATGTTGATGATTATTATTTCTTCTCATAAAAAGTCTAGTTTTTAATGATTTTCTTAATGTTTTTGAACACTTTCTTTGCTAACAACAAATTTACTATGGAAGTAGAAATTGATAACCAATTTTTGTCTTTAGATGTTTTAACTAAAAGAAATTAAGACAATTCTTTGTCTCATGTTATATACAGAAACACACACACACACACACCAAAATAATTCTCTTATCATCATTGTCAAAGTGCATGGATTTTAGGATTTTGTTTTTCTTCACATATATCAATTTTCTGATATCATTAGTTGTGTAATGAATAATTATTTGTGCTCATTTTTAAATATTAGTTTTATAGAAGTTATGACATGACCTGTCAATACAGAAGCATTTTTCCATTTTGTAGGACAACTCATTGCAACTTGTCCTATTTTATATGTTAAAAACATAAATATTCTTATTCTTTTAATACTATTGTTAATGCTATTTTATTTAGTGTGGAGTTATGAGCTATCTGAATTTAAGATAATGTTTCAAGACATAGACATAATTAAATAATGAATATTGAAAAATAACCTTATTTCACATTGTTAGTTTCCTTTAATCAAAAGCAAGTGGAATGTATAAATAGGATCTGTAAAATAATGGATTTGTTATATGGTTAGATTTTTTTTCTGAATTGATTTCATAAGTAATTTACATCAACATGCATCATATAATCATATGATTAGTTTTTTAGGAAGCCAAGTAACATCCAAACAATTGCAGTGAATTGAGCACATTAATTCTATTAATTTGATTAATTTGATTTTTTTAATGCTGTTTCCTAGAATCAATGTCTCTGAGGATATAAGCCTGTGCTAAATATATATGGCATTTTGAAATAAGCATTGGAAATGTAAAAAATCCAATGTCACAAAATCACTTGTAGATAAACTGTCTATCTTACTCAGTTCGATTTATTCTGACTACAAAGTGATATGTTTGGAGATCACCTGCATGAATTTGGCCCTGTGTAGTTTAGGCAGTGGTAGAGTGATTGACAACCAATCTCAAGGTCCCTAGATCATGCTTGAACTTTTTATGAATTCCTGAACAATAAATTATTCAATTATTATTAATAAATATTTTCTTCCAAAAGTTATTTTATTTTAGGAAAAGTTTCAAATCATATTTTTTGTTGTTATCTTGTCTATTACTTCAGTCTGCTTCCTTATTAAAAGTATAATAATTATTTTGTCAAGTAAAACTTTAACTAATAAATTGAAAGTTGGTTTTCACACACTCCTCAACCCAAACCGACTTATTAATAATGCAAAGGACAAAATTGACCCAACCCAAACACCCCAGGTTGTATATAATATTTAATGCTCTTAGGACAGATGCAGCACCACATACTATGGGGAAACCAAGGCTACTGTCAATAATAGAGCTGCTCAGCACATATATGCATACTGTACCAGTCAGTTTTGTCTGTTCATATAACAAGATCTAGCATCTAGGCAAAAGTACCTTAAGTTCAATCATGCACAAGATATATAAGTCAGGAACACTCATGAACTCTGTCCTATTTGCCTATTTTCCAGATCTACCAACTTATAAGCAACAATTCTGATGATACTGATCTAATTTATTTCTCACCACTGGCATCACAAAGCCATGACACAAAAAGACTCTAATTTGAATTTATTCATGTATAGAATATTATTGTTAGTGAGATTATATCACCTAATAAATTAAAGCCTTTATATAACATTAAATATTATTACTATTCAATAAATGAAACAATGACTTTGATATTTAAAAATATATACAAGATTTATTAAGTTAACTTGAGGTATATATGATTAATTACGTTATTTGTGTCAAAATACAAATAAAAATGGGTATTTATCTCCCTTAGATGACATTAACCTTTCTTATAATACCATAAAATGAGCATATTTATTCAAGTTATGCTGCAGTAACAAATAATTTATTGCTTTGTTCTAATGCAGCTATTTATATGTCAATAATTAACAGATTACATGGTATACCTAAGATTTTTAATAGTGCTTGATAACAGTTATTTAAAGTTCTTTAAATTCACCATATAATATAACAACAGCACTTAAACCAATACTTAAGATTATTGAGTTTGATGGCAAATGGTAATTATACTTGATTACTAAAAACACAAAATATTCGCATTTGCAAAATAAGAACATATGTGGGAAACTAATTTAGGAAGCAATAACTGTGGCAGAAACAGTACATAGGAAAATATGAATGAGAATATAAAAATGACAATCCATTTAGCATAATCATAACAGTATGTTTTATGAGCATTGATAGCTTTAGTGAGAATGAAATATGGGTGAGCGGTACATGTATGATGGTAATGAAGAAATTCATTCTAAGATCCAAGAAGGTGCTTTAATTTATGGGTAAAGAAGGTGATTCTCTGCAAATGTTGGCAAGGCTGGGTCACACAAAAAAATGAAGAATGTACTTTATTGCATTGCCATAGGCTGAACTTTTGCCAGAGCAGATCCTACACAATAATATCTAGTGCTGATGAAGTCCCAATGGATTTACAAACCTTGTCCTTGGAATTGGAAGTAAAAATAGACATGACTCAGGTTTTCTGATATGCCTGGGAAATGAAGCACAAATATATATAAAACTAAAGGCCAGTATACATGTAATGCTTGAATTAATATAATTATACAAACTTAAAAACTAAGAACAAAGAATTATTACCTATCTTTATTGATAAAGATCCAGCGTACCCATATAATTTGATTTACTACGTGGATATGGGATAAATAAAATTAAAGCCAATATAATAGCTCAAGAACTAGAGAATTCCCTCCTTCCTTTCCTTTTATTACTATAAATTACACATAAAGCTCCCCATAACATATAACTAATGCAAATCTTTGTTTTTAAGTGCTTTCATAAATACCTTACATCTTATTAGATATATATAAAGTAGGTGGTGGTTAGTGATTTCAAGAACATAATATTGATTTAATTCAGCCGCCATGCAAGCAAGTAGTTGGTTGCAGACGGTTGTGAATTCGCGTCCCGGCCGATGCTATGACATATGAAAAAAAAAAGTATATTTAAAGTTGTTAGAAGTTGGTGCTATTATTTAATTAATAAAAAAAAACCATTTCTAAGAAAACAGAGTTTCGCTCTGTTTTTTGAAAATAACATTATACCATAATTATCTGATTGTCTTTTATTTTACTCTCCCAGATTTGCAAGCAACTACTATAATAAGAATAACAATTTTTTTTTCTTTTATTAAAAACTAGATTAATCACCCTCTGAAAAGTAAGGAAGGGGTTTTAAAAAAGATAGCATAGAGACTTGCGAATCTGGGGAAAATTATCGACATATAATTTATACAAAAATATAAAATATAATAATGAAAATAAAAATATTGTGATATATATATGAAATTAAGAAATAATAATTGTTCAGAAGAGGTTTAATGTAGGAGAGATTACTGCTAAGTTATATAGAGAGAACAAAGTACATTTGACTAACAAGGTAAGAATTTACAAATTGATTAATTCATAATCAATATTAATTTTACAAGGAATGCTTTACAAAGTGTTTAAAGAAACAGATAGGTAAGATTTGAAATTATTTAATGTAAATTTAAGAGTCTAGCAGCCTTGAAATTGTTACCTCTGTACAAACTTGGCTGTTCTTTTGGTGATGTTCAGATTTCCCTTGGAGAACTAGATCTAGTTTGGCAAGCATAGTTATTCAGGCAGGTAGTAAGTTCATTATTCAACAAACAGGCATATAGTTATAGTTTATGAGTATCAGGATCCTGGGTGCAGATTTCAGGGAGGGCCATCTCAAACAGTGAGAAAGGTGAAGTGGGTTTACTCACAACACATTAGAATCAAACAAGCGTGGATTTATTTGGCAAATGCTTTCATTGACTTTTTTTAGTTCTTCTCCTGGTCAAAATAAACCAATTTTATACTATGCTCCGGTATTTGTGGAATGCTTTTGTGATTGGTTACTGCTAATCATTCTCTAATCTAATTTTTAAAAGAATTTCTACATAAGCTTTACCCATATGCTGGAAGATGCCATTGTTAGATAATATGTATTCAAACTGAAATTAATTTGATAACAAATGTTTATGACAAAAGTAAATCAATTAGTTTAGTTTCTAATTTTAATTTTAGAGAAACTTTTAATTAAAGTTATTTTAGAAGATTAAACAAGACTTTAATTATTTTGACTACTTACAATTGCATCTTCCATCTTGGATTTAAAAAGAAAAGTATAGGTTAATAGCAAAAATAATTTAAAAGACAAAATTTTATAGATTGACATATAACAAACTTTTTCTAGTAAATATTTGCTCAGTAGGTTTGTCTCTACAATATCTATATACATCTGAGCTGCAATTACTAAATAATTACTATAACTTTAATAAATAAAAAAAAACAATACAGAAAATATGATACATTTTGATATTACAATTAATCCTCCCTTACCTATTGCATATATGTATTCACTATACACATATTTTTTTAAAAATACTATATTTATTATTTTCCCCCTTTTTTGTTCTTGTGTTTAAATTCAGATATTTATGCATATATCTTCATTAAGAAGTATGTTAGTTAATATATCAAGAAAGGGAACAAACAAACAAAAAATGTGTTAGTGAGCAGAATATATACACAAGAATAGGGTTTGAATTTGGCTTGGTAGCATAAGATTTGAGGTGGGCTGTGAAGCGCAATCTGAATCTCAGATTCTGCTTCAATACAGAAGATTGTAAAAAAACAAGGACAACATTTCAATATTCCTCAAACATGAACGGCAGGCTGTTCATAGATTCAAAGCCTCTAACTCCAAAATTTTGTGCACTGAAACTAACAACTGCAAAAGGAAGATAAAAGAAGCATATTTTATCATCAATGACAATAACACTATTAATAGACATGACCATGCTTCCACATGCTTCGCTATCTTCAAAAAACAAGCTGTTTAATTTACATATACATTTGCATGCATTACCATTTAACAATATCACAATGATTTAAAATTTTATTTTGGCTATGATTATAAGGGATAACACCTCAAAAACACTTAACCCACATTAATTTATTTTGATTGTTTGCTATTAAAAGTTTCTTCACATAGCATTTTAAAGCACTTGTAAATACTATTATGTTTATTGGAGAAGTATACTAAATCATTTTTACATATATGGATAATACCCCAGAAAAATACATTCTGCATTTTGGAATATCTATTAAATTATTCCAACAGAAACTTGAGTTCTTACAATGCAGAGATTTTCATATTTTTCTAAATTGCTGTAAACTAAAAATTGATAGATCAATACATAACCACAATAAAATTGCAGGACAATTACAAATGCAGCTCCCTACCTTTATTATTAAAGAGTGCAAAAGCACATTGAAGAAAGAAAATGGAAGATGGCAGAAGATGACTGCAAATAAACTTTTGCTCCTGTGGATTATAAGAAAACTTGACATCACTGAAAGAAATATTTTTGGTAGGTATGAGTGCAAAATTAATTTCTTAGTGAGAAAACAAAATATAAATATCTACAATACATCTAAAAAGAACTATGTCAATAAAACAACAGTTACTCCTCCAGTAGAAGTAAAAACAGTTCTGTCACTGGGACCCAAAATTGTTGGAGGTCAATGGAGATTCCCAAAGTTGGAATTACTTACAGACACAGAATCAGGTCTATTAAACAATCCCCAAACAGATAGTATTATCTCCAATATTGCTAAAACTATATGACATAAACAAATATATGTGAGATTTGATTGCTGGACACCAACATTAAAATGACTAAACATTTCCTGGAAATTAACAGCATCATATGTATTAAAAAAAGACAAAGGCAACAGGTTCAAGCTTTTGGGTTACAAGGATTATAAAGAAAAAATGATGGCTCAAATTAGAAATTTAAAATTTAATTTAGTGGAATTTCAACAACAAGATCAACATAGACATTTATTTCATCAATTCTCGGAGATTACAAAGATCTGCCACCAGTCCACTAAGGATGTTTGCTAACTCAAAGCTATATAAACCTGGCAAGCCTTTATGACTGTTGCTAGATTTTGAAGGCATCCAAATACTTTAAAACTTCTAAGTTGGTCAACAAGTGTTTGGTTGATAGTGAATATTTTGGTGCCTACATAATTAAGTATTCCTTTAAATTTGTTAGAAAAATCAAGAATACAGAAATAGATGAGAATTTTGAAATTGCAGCCATGGATGTGACATAATTATATGAATCGATTAATAGGAAGTGGTCTATTGACACTGTTCACAAAGAATTAATAAGTAATCATTGTCCAGCTGAATGCATGAACTTTATTCTAACCTTCCTTACATGGTTAGATAATCACATTTTCATAACAGTTGAGGGTAAATGGTATGGCATGAAAGATGGTTGGTCAATGGGTCTTCTTTTAAGCAGGGTAATCTCTAGCATATTTTAAAATTTCTTCAAAAGGCAACTCATGTCTACATACCAGGCTAATACCTCTAGACTAATATACTCTCATTATGTTGATGACGTGTTCATTGCAGCCTCAAGAAGTACAATCATGAATATTCAAGACTAAATTAATTGTTAACACCTTTTGGGAAAATGAATTGCAGAAAGTAAAATATTTGAATTTTCTAGTTCATAAAGAAGGCAGAGTTCTGCATTACTGCATGAACATCAAACCTCTCAAATTTGAGGTTTCACCACCCAGCCTCTAATTCGCCTACTTCACATAAATTCACAGGTCTGAATGTATTTTTATTTAGGAACCAAAATTTATGTAAGTTAAAGGCTGATAGGAAGGCTAATATCTCAAGCTAGATTAATGATCTATTAAGTGTTGGCTTTAGCTACAGATTGATTACAAGAAGATTGATCAATTTTATAAAAAATTAACAGTTAACAATATTACTAAAGATAAACCTCAAATCACTCTTCACTACATCCCCAAAGTATTTAAACAGGTTGTTAAAACTTTATCTAATGAATTTAAAAGTTGGATTTCACACAACTCCCAACATAAACAGATTTATCAATAATGTGAAGAACAGAATTGACCCAACCCAAATACTTCAGGTTGTATACAGTATTTCATGTCCTTAAGTCAGATGCAGTACCACATACTATGGGGAAACCAAGGCCACTGTCAATACTAGAGCTGCTCAGCATATATATGCATACAGAAGAGCAGAAAAGAACAAGGACAACCTTTCAATATTCCTCAAACATGAGAGACAGGCCAGGCATAGGTTTAAACCCTCCAACTTCAAAATTGTATGCACTGAAACTAATGACTGCAAAAGGAAGATAAAAGAACCATATTTTATCATCAACGACAATAAGCTATTAATAGACATGACACATGCTTTGCTATCTCCAAAAATGGACAAGCTGATTAATTTACATATAAATTTGCATACATTATCATTTAACAATATCACAACACTGATTTAAAATTTTATTTTGGCTATGATTATGAGGGATAACATCTTAAAAGTACTTAGCCTACATTGATTTATTTTGATTGTTTGCTGTTAACAGCTTCTTCACCCAACATTTTAAAGCATTTATATATACAATATTCACATTTCTAAAATAAAAATATGACAAGAATACATACATATACATAAATAATTATATGCACAAATTTGACTTTATAAGTGATTTTTTTTAGCAAGCATTTATTCAAAATGATTACTTCTCAATAAGTACTGCAAATTTTTATTAATCATTATTTAGTCTTTATATAATAAGAAGAGATTTGAACTCAGACTTTCAAACTCCCTACGTCTATCCACTCTATCTTGTACAACTGATACACATAATCACATACATGTGAAAAAGATAAATGATCTCCAATATACATATTTCATGCTGATCCAGCACTCACCAGTTGTTCTACATCATCATCTCCCACACATATATGTAATCAGTGTTCAGTTTATATTAAGATAACAAATCTTCAAACTTTAATAGACATGTTTCAATCTTCTCCAACTCTTCACCATTCATGCCACTGAATATCTAATGATAGAGCATTCATGGTGATTTTAAGTCACTCTTAACCCTCATGTATAAGACAACAAGGGTATGACAATAATATTAACATCAACAAAGGTTTTGCATGTTCCATCATTAAATTTTCAATGATATGGATGGCTGAAGAATTGGGGAGTGGAGAAAATTGAAGCCTATCAATTAGGGTTTGAAGATTTGCTATCTTAATATAATCCGAGTACTAATTATATATGTGTGTGTGAGATAATAATCAGAGCCAGTACTAATTCAGTATGAAATACATATATTGGACATCATTTATCTTTTTCACATGTACGTTGTCATACATATTGGTTATATAAGATGGAGTGGATACATGTAAAAATCTTGAAAATCTGAGTTCAAAATTCTTATTAGATAGGCGATACAGTATATTGTATCTAAATATTTAGTCTTTAATAAACACGTCTTATGTAATGAAACGCCATGATACAGTGTCTTAGAACTATAATATTATTTAACGTCAGTTTGCTTTTAAAGTTTAATTAAGAGAGCTTTTTTTTTTTAAATTTTGACATTCCATCAACAGGTATTTTTGATGTAGGGTACTGAAATTAAGCCATTGTTTTATTAGCAGAATTTGTGTTTATATTTGATATTCTTTCTAATTTACAATTAAACATTTTGAATTGGTTTAAGTATCTCAAATTGTTATAAGAATGATCATATAATAATGCTTCTTATAAGATTCAGCTTTGTGTGCTTGTGCGTGTTAGCGCATTTTATATTTTGCACTTTAGAACAATTACCCACAAAGTTTAAACTGTTTGCTCATTTCAATATACTTATTAATAATATCACATAACAATTCTAATTAAACATAAAATAAATGTATGATCAAATATTAAATAAATATTAGAGATAAATATTTATAATTATCTAGTTAAAATATTTTTTTCTTAATAAATAACATTATTATTTGAAAATATTATTTAGAACAATTTTATTGATATAATTTTTAAATTTTATTTTAGGAACGTTATTATGGAATGATTTCAGAGGTAAGTGAATTTTTTTTCTGTTATTTGTAAGATTACAAGCTGAAAATGTGTAATTTTAAATTTATAATATAAATCAGTTCAAATATTTATTTATTAAGATAAAAAAACCACCTTTATCTATTAAATGTAATCTTTAATAAAATTTTTGATTATAAAATATATTACATTAGAAAAAAGAAAGACTTTTCAAAAAATAATTAAAGGAATAAGAAAAAAGAATTTGAAGAATTGATAATACTATATCCCATTTTTGTCTAATTGCAATGATTAATTATAAAATTCTAAAAATAAAAACACATCTACTGTTGGCCATCTTCTGAAATAATTAGAAAAAAAAAATGAAAATGAAGAATAAAAAATATTTATTGCTTATAATATTTAAATCTTTTAGTTATTAATAATAATGTATATTGACGCTCTTGTCGTTGCAGTTATTATTACTATGTGATTATTCATATAGTATACGAACATGGATGGGTCGCTCACCAACATGCATTAGCCAGCATGGTGAGTTTATTGGCTTTTTACCTCTGAGTTTAAGATCAAGAAACACTGTAGTCTTCTTCTCAGTTGCCTGATAAGGCAGAATGAATGTATGTGTAAATGATAAATATTTTTCCAATAGATATATACAATCATGACAACTAAAAATAAATCATGGCCGTTATTCCCAGGAAGCTGTAAAGTTACCAATCATGGCAGCAGTTGGTGGCCGAAGGCAGAGAGTACTAAGAATCCCCTGATTGTGGACCCAGGCTGCCATTTGATGATGACTTTTTATTTAGGTACTTACAACTGCAGATCACTTTCAAGTGAAGGAAGATTGCAAGAATAAAAAAAACTGTCTTATATTAAATGCATTATTGGACTTTGTGAAGTTAGAAGAAAAGGTGAAGAGACAATTGATTTAAAAAGTGGATATATGCTCTACTATAAAGGCACAAATATTGGAAATACAAATGGAGTAGGATTCATTATAAATAAAAAGTGGAAAAACAACATTGTGAAGATTGATAGTGTATCAAACAGAGTGGCAAGATTAATTATATTATTTAATAGCAGATACCAAATGCAGATGATTTAGGTTTATGCTCGAACAAGATCTCATAGTGATGAAGTAGTAGAAGATTTTTATATGGATGTACAAAAGGCTTTTGATCAGAGAAAACAACATTTTAAAATTGTTATGGGAGATTTTAATGCTAGAATTGGTAAACAGATCAAAGATGAAAGTGCTGTAGATAATTTTGGCTAGGAAATAGAAATGAGAGAGGTCATAGACTTGTGGAGTTTGCAGAAAAAAAAAACCCTTTATATTATAAATTCTTATTTTGAAAAAAATGTTAAAAGGAAATAGACATTGAAGCATCCAAATGAAGGTACAACAGAATTGGATTATATTTTGACTAATAGAAAATACATATTTCAAGATTGTAATGTTCTTAATAAATTTAACACAGGAAGTGATCATTGATTAGTTAGATGTAAGATACATGTTAATGCAAAACTAGATAGACAAAAATTATTAAGAAAAACATTATTTACATTTGATATTCCTAATCTTCAGAAACACCCTAATGAATTTAAATTAGAACTTACAAATAAGTTTCAAGTACTAGTAGATTTTGAACATGATTCAGATTTGAATGAAATTAATAAAAAAATAACCGATACACTTTTAAAAACTGCAACAAAGATAGCTGGTAGAAAAAAGCAGCAATTGACCAACAAAATGTCTACTGAGACTAGAGAATTTATGAAGAAAAGAAGGAAAATGAAGATATACAAAAATGATGCGTTAAAAAGGATTGAATATTTCGAATTCTGTAAAATCATGCAGAAAAGAGTTGAAAATGATGTAAGAAACTATAACTGTGAACTAGAAAGAAAAGCTGTAGAAGCAAATAAAAGTCTCAAGAGTGTAAAACAACATTTTGGTATTGGTAGGGAATTTGTATCTGCAATAAGAAAAAAAAGATGAAACTATTACTAAAATAAGCGATGACATCATGAAATGGGTAGAAGACTTCTATCAAGAATTATATAGTAATAAAAAAAAAGTACCTCCTATATCTATTATATCTTCAGAATTGCCCAGAATTTTAAATGAAGAAGTGAGACATGCAATTAAATTTATGAAGAAAGAAAAGGCTTCAGGTAATGATGGAATTATAATTGATATATTAAAAGAAGGTGAAGAAATAGAAAATTTTTAGCAAAGTTATATACCAAATGTCTAAATGATAAAGATGTATCAGGTGATTGGAAGAATGCAGCATTAATATTAATATTTAAAAAAGGTGATAAAGAAGATATTAGAAATTACAGACCTATCAGTCTTTTATCAGTTTTATACAAAATGTTTTACCAAGATAATTACAATTCATCTACAGAGAACATTGCATTTCCACCAACCAAGAGAACAAGCTGGATTTAAAAGTGGTTTTAGTATAGTAGATCATATCCAGGTATTTAAAAAAGTTATAGAAAGGACAAACGAATATGAGTTGCCATTATGCTTCGGATTTGTAGATTATGAAAAGGCATTTGATTCTATAAACATTTTTTCAATGATGATTAAAGCATTGGATAATCAAGGTATAGATCCGGGATATTGTCATATTTTAAAGAATATTTATAAAAATGTACCAGCAACAATTAGATTACATAATGATACTAGAAAAGTCAACATTGAGAAGGGTATAAGATAGAGTGACTCCTTATCTCCAAAACTTTTTACAGCAGTGCTGCAAGAAGTATTTTGTGGATTAAAATGGGAATCTAAAGGAGTTAAAGTAAATGGAGATTATTTAGGTCATTTAGATTTTGCAGATGATGTAGTTGTTTTTGCAAATAATTCTTTAGAGCTGCAGGAAATATTGCAGGAGTTATCAGATGAAAGTAGGAAAGTAGAACTACAGTTAAATGTTAAAAAGACTAAAGTAATGTTCAATGGATTTTCTCAAAATATGAAAATAAAGATTGATTATGATGAGTTAGTAGAAGTTAATAGCTACAAATATCTTGGTCAGATTATTAATACAGATGAAAACATAATGGATGAAATTAATCATAGAATTAAATTTGGTTGGAGTGCTTTTGGTAGAAATAACTTGATACTTAAAGGAAATATGCCTATTTGTTTGAAAAGAAAGGTTTTTAATAAATGTGTCTTACAAGTTCTTACTTATGGATCTGAGACTTGGACACTTAATAGAAGAGCAATACAGAGACTTCAAGCCACTCAAAAAAGTATGGAGAGATGCATATTAGGAATAACAAGAAGAGCTCGGAAATGCAATATATGGGTAAGAGAACAAACACGTGTTATTGACCTCATTGAAAAAAATAAATGACTGAAGTGGGGTTGATGATGATGATGATATTCATATTAAAATGTTATAAATTAAATAATTATTTATTAAGTGTAATTGTATAATCAAAATGTATATAAAATAATAAATCAAATTACTGTACGAATAATATAAAAATCCATATGTAGATTAATAAAGAGACACACATATAAAATGTAATCGATAAAATAATTCAATCAAGTTCATAAAACTTATAAAATTCTATGGGAATAAAATTAATTTGATAAAATATATGATTTATATATATAAAGAAATAATAATTACTATTATTATATATTTAAAAATATTTATAATTTAAATTATTATGCCATTATATAAATATGCTATTAAGTTCATTCAAAAAATAATATAAAAACATTCAGTTTTGAAATTAATTGAAAATTTAAATGTTTAGAAATGAACTGATTAAAAGATTTTTATTAAAATAAATGTATTTTTTTAAAAAAATAATTATTTGACATATAATTTTAAAATTTTAATTATATTTCTTATAAAAATTGTTTCTTTGTAAGTACTTATAAAGTCATTATTTTTAGTTTTTACTTAATCTATTTTAAATGGTTTGTTATTTAGCCTAAACGTTATGTAACCATATAAATTACTTCCAAACTATTTATTATTATTAGTATTCTATTGCTTTTGAATTATTAAAGATGTATTTTTATTACGTTTATATCCAGTAAAATTATTTGATATATATTCTTTTTACATTTATAAACAAACCGGTAGTTCAAATATATTGTTCTTTTGTCTAGTTTTTTTATAATATTATTGACATTCATATTAGAATGTCTAGACAAAATTAAAAAAAGAATAACGCTTGCAAAATTAGCTTTACAAATAAAAAGTCTTGCTTAATAGCATGTTGATATTAAAAATAGAGTAAAATTTATTAGAATCTTTGTTTAAAGTATATTAACACATGGACATGAGAATTATTCTTTGGTAAGTAAGAAAGAATAAGATTAGAAGTTATGGAAACATGGTTTTGGAGATGGTTGACAAAGACTAATTGAATAAAAAAATAAACTAATTATCAGATATTGAGAGAAATTGATATGAAGAGGAAATTGTTGAATGTGATAAAAATGAGAACATATTTTAAAATGTTGTTTTCTTACTAATTACTTTGGAGGGTAAAGTTTTGAGGAAAAAGATGAGGCATAGACAAGCAATTTTAAAAATTATAGAATTATGCTAATCTCATTTTGAAAAGGCATTACTATTTGATAATATATATTAATTATTATTGTTAAAACAATTTCCACTAATTAATTATTTACTGCAGACACTTGGAAATTTTAGGTAAGTAGCTTATATCTCAAGATATTTGCCATTTGTAGATCCATGTAAATGTGCAAATCTTTACTTTTATTTTATGTAAGCCTTAAGATTACTTTCTGTAATAACAATTTTTGTATGAACACTTTATGTATCTATATATGAATATAATAATAAGAAAACCTAATCATACATCAACTTGACTTAACATAATAAGCTTGTACTATAAATATAATATAATGAGTGTGCTAATAGCTTTAAAGAAGCTTTCCTGATAAATTCTGGAAAACAAAGCATTTAAAATCTCTATCTAGAATAATTTGTATCTCCAAACCAGTTTCGAGCTCTGATGGCTCTCTTCAGTGAAGTGTTAGGATATCCAAAATATCATTATATTATATTATATATCTGTGTTATTTTTATGTTGAAATACAGCTGCTATTGTTGCTATAAAAATATAGCTTATAATATGTCACATCAAAATATTTGATCATCAAGTCTTTTTCATGCTCTCATGTTTCTGGGTATGTCGTTCTAGCCTGAAATAATTGTCATTCACATATTGAGGTTAATCCATTATAAATAGCAAATATCAAGCTATTTTTATTAAAAATATACCCTCTAAATTTAATTCTATAGTTAATTTTATACATTAAGTTTTCATCTGCATTAAACAGAGAATTCAAAGCTATTAACTATTTGTAATTTATTGCTGTTTTTCTTTTTTTCTTTTTTGAAAAGTTATGGTTTATTACAATAATTTTTTAACAATTATTATTAGCTATACTTTTTTATTTTTATCTGATATATCCTAAAACATTGAAGCATTATTTATTAATACAAACATGTTAAATGAAATTTCCACTTATTTTTAATCTATTACTTTTTTATTTTAATCTGCAAAATACTTCCCAGAAAATTGCCTTTAATGTTCTAAAGATATAGAATTATTTTGTCATATAATGTTATTAGTGCTAATCTTAATAAAATTATTATTTAGCAGTTTATTTGCTAAATATTTTTTACAATTTGATAATATTCCAGATTTATATTTTGATATATCAAATCTGTACTTATTCACTTCAAAAGTGCTTATAGAGTTAAATATATTTTGATAAAATACTAATAACAAAATGCAAAATGGCAACTCATAAAAATCTATTGAGATAAAACTATCTTTAAATTTTGCTATCAGTAGATATTATTACTTTATAGATTAAGTTTTAAAAGTTATTAACAAAAAAGTTTTGTTTAATCAGCGTTTGATCAATAAGAATATTGACATTATTATCTATTTATAAATTTCTTTCAGAGAATACTTTTATTAATATATATGTATTGAAGAAATCTTTTTAAAAATTTGTAACATTAACTCCATTTTACAATTCATTTCATAAAGTATTTATAATTTATCCATTATTTGTTTTTTATTCTTTGTAGCGTGATAATGCAATGCAATGCGATGGCTATGGCTTCTCCTTTATCGAAGTCAGGAATCTCTTAGACACTATCCCAAGAGAAACCTGTTAACCATCTTACTTTCCATTTCCATTCCCCATCCTAAGTTTTTCCCATATTTTTCTCTATACTACTCCATACCATTTCTACATCATATTTGTTCACTCTATGGTCTTTAGGATCTAGATCACTCTTATTTTTTCCTAACCCAGCATAAAAACCAAGAACTCAATTTTTGTATAATCACTTTGTTTATATTTATTCTCCTACAACTTTATTATTTGTACCCTTTCTGGTTGTAAGTTTTTACATTCAATTAGAAGATGATGAGCATTTTCTATGCCTTCCTTACATAATTTGAAGACTAAATCACCCATATTTCTCTATTTATGTGTATACTCCCTTTTTGTTAACAATCCTGTTCCAGTCTTAAACATTAAACTACTTTCCTTGCTATTATTATAAATTAACTCACACCCAATATCCTGTTTACTTCTATATATATTTAAACATTTTTTACTTTACATACTTGTTCTCCATATCTCCAACTCCCTGTTTTCTATAAATGCATCTATTTTTCTATCCCATTCTTTGCCATTATAACCCTCAATAATTCTCCTAACACAATCATCCCACCTTTTGTACAAATATATGACATAAAATCTTTATCCAAATCTTCTGTATAGTATACTATCTTTCTGATCTCATTTTGTTTTCTATCCTTTACTAGTAACCCAATTAAATAATATTTTGCCATTTTCTTACTATCGATAAACTGCAATCTAGCAAACATTTTCATTTTGTTTTTCACATCTCTCATATAAAAACTTGACTATCCCATTTCTCCTTGAATTGTCTCCTTTGCATCTACATCTAATGCAAGTTTTCCTACTTTTCTTTGTAGTTTTTTAAAAGTAATCTGACACCCCTTTACTGACACATCATTAACACAAATTACCCCATGGCCACTCTCTTCCATACAATTCTTGTTACATAATATTTATTATATAAAAACACTGATAAGTTCTTTATCAATCCTTTTCTTTTCTTTGCTTCAATTATCATTTTTTCCCCCATTCATTTAAGCAATTTCTCTGATTACATAAGATTATTCCCAAATAGTTATACCTATTCACCACATTTAACTTTATACTCTCCCCCCATATAAATTCTTTGTCTTCTCTTGCCCCAGCATTTATCATCATTACTTTTGATTTTCTCCACTAAATTTAATCTCCATCTTTTTATCCATCATTGCACACATCTTCAGCATAACTTCCATATATTCTCTACTTCTGTGAAAATATCATCAGCAACTGATAATATATGCACCCCCTTGCTGTCTATTAATGGTATCTCAAATCCTCTTCCTAATCTTTCTATTGCTTTTCCAATTTCTCTCAAATATAACAAAAACAAAATTGGAAACACAGGGCATTCTTGCCTTAGTTTCACCCCATTTTAAGCTCTAACTGATTCTATATTTTAAATTGATACATATAGCAATTATTTTTATAAAATATCTTAATAAGATCTATGAAAGTTCCATTCATTCCCAAATTTACTGAACTTACTTATAATCTATTTCTATTTACTCTATCATATGCATTCTCTCAATCTATAAAGACCATATATAACCGTCTACTTGTATTCCTACTTATATCTATAAATTGTGTGACTACAAGTAAACTATCTTCTATTTGCCTATCTGTTGTAAATCCTCATTGCATTTCTCCCACAATATTATTTTCTTTAATCCATTTTGCCACCATATATGCAAAAACTTTATATAACTTTGATGTTATCACTATCAGTTTGTAATTGTTTATTTTTCTATGACCTTACTCCTTCCTTTAAATAATAGCTTTACTCTGGAAACTCTGTCTTTTGTGCCATGTTATTAAAACATGGTAATAGATTTAATTTTGCCCTATTTCCCAAATTTATCAGCATGTCTGCTGCTCGTACATCTAAACCTCTTGACTTTCCACTTTCCAATTTCTTTTCTGCCTCATTCAATTCATTTTCTGTAAAACTAATATTTCCAATTGTTATGTACTTTTATGTTTGTTATCACTCTGTCCTTCACATCTAACATCTTTTCTATATTCATTACATGTTTATTTAAGATTGTCTCTAATTCTTCCCTAGAACTACATTCTTTTTCTTTATCATTTAGTAATACTATTTCTCTCTTTCTCCTACATTTCTTCTTTTAATATATTTCCAAAATTTTTTACTTCCATCTCTTCCACCTTTATTAATATCCTTCACTAATTTACTATTTATTTTCATTTTTTCTCTGTAATTATCTATTTTAGCCAACATTTTTTTACAAAATAGTTTTCCTATTTAATATAAACATCTTCTTTATTTTTTTTGTTTTTAATAGCACATTTATATTCACTGCATCTCCCCCTTTCTTTTAAACTTTCACTAATTTTCAGTTTTCTATTATACTTTTATTCTTCTGAATATTCTCGCCTAATAACCTATGTGCCACTTTTTCTACTTCATCACACCAATCCTTATATTCACCCCCAACAAACTCTTCCATGATTTCTTTTACTTTTATTTTATATTCTTCTGACATTCTTATCATTCATTCTCCATCCACATCTTTGGCTATCATTTTTACTTTTATTACTATTTCCAGCACATTACTAACCATTTCTATTATAAAGAAATTATCTCTTTTCATTATCAAACATTTTAATTTTTCATACTTTATTCATTCCCTATGTTTCTACTAAAACTTAATATATTGTATGAAATATATTATTTCTAGACAATTTCTATTACCCCTCATAAATATTTCATAAATTTTAAATGCTCAAATTCACTCTCTGACATTTTCTTTTAAAAGCTGTCCATTCTTGTTATCCATGTCATCAATTTCTTCAATATGCCCATTTATATCCCCTATAACCATTATTCCCCCCCCCCTTTTTGAAACTCTGTATATCTGTAATTAGGCATTCATATAGCTACTATTCCACTTCATTATAGCTTACTATCTCCAGTGGCCATATACATTATAGCCATCATCTATTCTTGTCTTCCTAACCTTATCTCAAATCACAAATGTTCTTTACAGTATTTAAATACTTTTTTGACATAACTCCTATACCACCAACTCTTTTTTCTTTTCTATTTATACCCTGCCATATCAAATTTTCCAATGTATGTTCTTCTCTTATATATGTTTCCATTTTTGCTAATACCTCAACCCCTTCAATTTTAACTGCTTTGTTTAATTCCAGACACTTTTCTCATCTCCTTCCACTTTGCATACTTAAATAGCCAATTTTAACAATTTCTTTCTTTTTTACTATTCTTTTATAAATTCTTTTGACACTCCATTTTCTATTACATTTGTAATTAGCTTGCTTATCATTAGTTTTACAGACCCATTAATTCTTCACTCCATTGTTTTTCTAAGTTCAATCCATATTTACTATATAACTCCCTCCTACTAATACCCCCCCCCCCCCAACAGATCCACAAACATAATATTATTTCTCTCACATAAGTTTTTCAATCTCTCATTTATAGAATATGCCCTATCTAACATATTCCTATTATCAAATATTGATAATAATCCAACTACTCATACACTTCTTTTAACCTTATTCAAATTATTAATCAGTTATTTGTACTCAACCATTACTCTCTCTGATGGCTCTGACAAATTATTTGTTCCTACCATAACATAAACATCTCTACTCTCCTGTTTCTTTACCATATCTGTAACATCACTACTTCTAGCTCCAGGAAAACATACTCTTACACATCTATTTCACCTTGAAATTACATTTCCATGTCCTCTTATTAGCACATCCTCTGTCAATACTGTCTCATAGTTTACTTTCCCTACTTTATCTATAACATTATTTTCCATCTTCTGAACTTTCTTATCTACTTTTTTCTTATCATTTCTATTCATTAATCTCATTACACTTCATGTCTAACACTTTTAATTTTACTTCTATGTTCTTTATCTCTTCTTCTATCTTACTGTTTTTTGCCTAATTATCTCCATTGCACTACTTACTTTGTCATCCATATTTCTTGTCACTCCACTAAATATATACTCTATTCTATCATTCTTATCTACATTTTCCTCTATTTCTCCTGACTTTTTCTTTAAACTATTTACACTTAGAAACCATTCTTTCATCTCTTTTATCATATTTATTCACAACCATGCAACTTTTATTTTCTTTCTATTCTTATTTAAACATTTCAAATGGAAAATCTTATCACACATCATATGCTCTACCAAAGCACATCTAATTTCCTTCTTACCATCATACATAACATTGTGGGATACAAATGCAATCCATATTTTTTTAATTTTCAATTCCTCTACTCTACATTTAAATTTATGTTTTTTTTAACCATTCTTCAAACATTTTATACAAAGAAAAAACACTTTTTTTCAAAATGATGATCAATAAACACATGCTTTCCTAAATTTACACCTCAAACATTACCCACTTTCTTAAATAAATCACTCTCTTACTTAAATTAAAAAAAAAAATTTAATCGCAAATCTCCTAAAATACAACTAATCTTATGTATGATTTAGTTTTTAAAACCTCCTTGCAGTAAACACACACAAATATTTTTTCCTTTTATATTTAAAATGTTGGCATATTGAATCATTTCCCAAATGTTAGCAGTATTTTTCTTAATCTTTCCATCTCCAATTAAATCTATCTCTTTGCACTCCATCTCTCTTTTTTCATCCACTCACTAAGCAAATATTCTCAAATTTTTTCAGATGTTATTAAAAATATATAAAAGTTTAACTTATCTTGCAGAACAAATCAGCCATGTGATGTGATGTGATGCATTGTGACTTCTTCTTAAATGGAGTCAGGAATCTCTCAGCAACTATGCCCAGAGAAACCTGTTAGCCACTTTACCTTCCATTTCCCACTCTAAGTTTTCATATTCTGCTCCATCCCATTTCCACAACATAATTTTTGTCAACTCTATAGCCTTTATATCTAAATTCCCTTTATCTTTTCCCAAACTCAGCATAAAAAACAATAACCTACTTTCTATATAATCACTTTTTTCATATTTATTCTTCCATAACTTCATTATTTGTACCCTTTCCATTTTCAAGCATTTACATTCAATTAACAGATGCATAATATTTTCTATTCCTACCTTACACAATTTACAGACTAAATCACCTATATTTTTTCATTTACATGTATATTCTCTGGTTGCTGAAGATCCTGTTTGAGCCTTAAACAATAAACTACTTTCCTTACTATTATCATACATTAACTCACACCTAATGTTCTGTTTACTTCTATATATATTTAAACTTTTTTTACTCTCCATACTAGTTCTCCATCTCTCTAACTCCCTATTCTTTATTAATGAATCTATTTTTTATCTCATTCCTTACCACAGTTCTCCTAAAACAATCATCCCACCTTTTGTACAAATATACTGACATAAAGTCTTTATCCAAATCTTTTGCATATCACATTATCTTTCTCACCCATCTTGTTGCCTATCCTTTACTTGTAACTCAGTTAAATACTACTTTGGCTATTCTTTTATTATCCATAAACTGAAATCTACCAAACATTTTCATTTTACTTTTTGTATCATTCATATAAAAACTTGACCATCTCATTTCTCCTTGAATTGCCTCCCTTGCTGTCCATACATCTGCATCCAATGCATGTCTTCCTACTTTCATTTTCTAAGTAATCTAATACCCCTTTACTAATACATAATGCATCATTATCATATGTCAAGCCTGCTACTGCAACTTCCTTCCATATAATTCTAGCTAAATCATATTTATTATATGAAAACACTGTTAATTTCTTTATCAATCCCTTTCTTTTCTTTGCTTCATTTATCAATTTTTTTCTTCTATTCATCCAAACAATTTTTCTGATTACTTAAGATAATTCCCAAATAACTATATCTATTCACCACACTTAACTTTATATCCCCCAATAAAAATTCTACATCTTCTCTTTCCCCAGTTTTAACCATCAATATATTTGATTTTTCTTCACTAAATTTAATCTCCATCTCTTTAGCCATCCTTGCACATATTCTCAGCTTAACTTCCATATCTTCTCTTCTTTCTGCCACATAAAGATATCATTCACAAAAAAAGATGTGACAAAGTATATACTCCCTTGCCACATATTAACATTATCTCTATCCCTCTTCCTAATCTTTCTATTGCTCTTTCAATTTCACTCAAATAAAAAAAAACAAAATAGGTGACATAGGTCATCCTAGCCTTAGTCCCACCTCATTTTTAACTTTAATTGATTTCATATCCCCTAATTGATATGTATAGTAATTATTTTCATATAATTTCTTAATAATATTCACTAAAGCTTCATCCATTCCCAAATTTTCTAAACTCACCCATAATATATTTCTGTTTACTCTATCATATGCTTCTCTATATCTATAAAACTCATATATAACTGTCTACCTGAATTCCTACTCATATCCATAAGTTGTGTAACTACTATTTTAATGTACCATTATAACAATTAATTTATGATAATAATATAATGTAAATGTGATAATTTAATAAATAGTCCAATCCTTAAAATAATTCTTTATTTATTTCTGTGCAAAAAATATTGTGTTTAATTTTATTGACTCCGTGTTCAAATTCATGAAGATGGAAAAAATAACAAACCAACACACAAATTTTGAGAAAACAAATTTTAACAAAGTTTATTATAACATCAACATCATAACAATTTATTTACAATATGTACATTTAAAACATCTTAAAGATTTGTACCATTATACATTCTTTATATTCGAACCTCGTTAAGTCTTTACTCAGACTTAAAAAAAAAAAAGATAAAATAATACAATATTATTAATCCCTGTTTGATCAATCTTATATAAAAATTACATTTATTTAATGCTTACTCAAAATATATTTTACATCCTTTAGCTATTATTCAAGTATGCTTCTTTTTTATTATTATACTAAAACATCTGTAGAAAACATAGTACGGATAAACATAAAATAATACTAATCGAAAACATGGATATCCTCTTTTTTACTAGATAATTTCACTTTAGCAATATTATCGATATCATGTAAAATATCTATTGATAATTTATTTCTAAATTATGGATACTATTGTTCACTATTTATTAACTATAATACATTCCATTATAACAATATTATAGTACTATATAATTATAACTACTAATACTTTCTCTATTATTGAATAAATATAAATTGTACCTAAACTTATTGTGTAGATCGTTTTTACTTTATAGAATTATATTAAAAATATGCAGTACTCATTTTAAAAATTGAAATAAATATTTTAAAATTATTTAATATTTCAAAATCAACTTTGCTTTATATATTTTATTCTTAAGATCTTATATTTATTTCCAAAATAAAATAAATCTATAACATATCTTATGATTCTTTCATTTGAAGTCCATTGGATTTTCAATTCCAATTCATACAAATTCTATTTCTTCATACAAATAAATGAACTCATCTCATTCCAAACAATTGCATATCTTTAACTCTAAATCATCTATTATTTTCTTTTAAAAATATCATACTGTACGATGTAGCTACTTTTTGGAAAATCTAGACAGTGAATAGATTTGTAGGATGGGAAAAAAAACTAGAGTATAACTCATAACTCATATCAAATAAACATATACTATGGCACAGTGTATTTATAAAACTAGAGGCAAGACCTATTCTGTCTAATGTCCTCAAATACTATAAATGATGGCAAGCTATTCCTTCAGCTTTATTGAACATCAATACTCCAAGAAAAATAAACACTGTCCAAAATAAATATGCAATTACAGGGCTTTGTTAACTGCATGCACATCTACAAATATTATAAAACACTATTCATAGTGCCTAAATATCCTAACTCAATAATCTCCTGGATTCATGTTCATCATATTATTAATACCAGGTCACTATCCTATTCTTATTTCCTAAAGATTTATCAGGTCTTACATCAACAAATTACTAGCTTGCATATTCAAATAATAAATAAAATTCAACTATAATTAGAGCAATCTTGCTATTCCATAAGAAAAGTTTGCTTACATCTTTATTCTATATTCTTATTCTCATACAAACTAATCAGATAATACTTGAACATCCAATAATATGAAAATTTTTTATAATGAATCACACACATATTTATTATCATGTTGGGTTATATTACTAGTATAAAATCATAGTATGCATATTCCAAATAAATCCTTATCTCACAATGTTTTAAAATGTATAAAATGCATTTACATATAATTAAAACCTTTATACTTCATTCATTATTATTCATAGGCAATCTAAAAAAAAAACAACAAGAAAATACCTCATAATAAATATCAATAATTCATTAGTTGTTACCAAGTGACATTAGCTTATCATTATCACTTTTGCAGTCTTCTTTTCTTCAACTAGATATAACATCGCACACATAAAAACAAAAAAAAAAACATCCATCCTTCTATTTAAATGTTCTAATTTAAATTATTAAATATTATACTATAGGATTCTAATACCATAAATAATTAATATTCATGTTCCTATTCTTATTAATCAAAAATGTACATTTAAATCAAGTTAATAAAAAAAAAAAATCAAGACTATAATTACGTATATCTTCAATTAACTCTTCAATTGACGAAGGTTCTTGATAAAGTTCAATGAAATGTTTATTATTTTCTCGAGGGTTTTTTTTTTTTTTTTAAAAATGTTCACTTCAAGAGAATTTTACAATCTCCCCCATTGCTATGCTTCTCTTGCTTGACAATGAACAATTTGTCGGGCGGGCGGCAGTGAGCAATTTAAAAAACAATCATAGTAAAAAAAAATACGTCTTTTTAAATCTTGAAAATTAAACAAAATAATTATCAATCCATCCTATAAGAGTTTATAGATTAATAGTTTATGGATTCCATAGTCCAGAAAGATAATTATTGAAATTATAATACTATAATAATTCCATGAAGCTTCTTAAATTTCTCATATCAGCGTAGTGATGCATCCTATTCAGTTTAGCTTAACTTAACCTATCTGATAAACTTTTGCACAATATAAATATATTTCCATGGTTCCATCCTTCTATTTAATCATATATTTACTTTCTTTACAGGTTTTTTTTTAGTAAATTTATTTCCATTTAGTACTTATTTTAGCGTTTCATTTTCATCTTAATTTTCAGGTTTTCCAAACAAACTTTTTATAAATGCATAGGAGCCCTTTTAGACTTTAGGTTTTTTTATAATATATACGCATTAGTAAATATTTTTTGTGAGTCTTTTCCTAAATAATTTCTTGTAAAATATTTTTTAAAAAAATATTTCCTTCAAAAGGATATAACATTTGCTCTTTTAATACGATATTTCTATAAAATTATCCCAAAGTATACTTGTCTCATTGCTACTTAATCTTAGACAAGCTTATCTTACTATATAAAAATAATGCGTCTCTACTTAAGTTTCTTGTACAATGTTCATACTGCTATTTTATTCATTAGAACAGCTCTCTTGTTCAGCATTAATGAAATTATATTAACAAATATTATATACATTTTTAAAATATTATAAATTGAAGATATTTTACTTCTTGGTATATCCATTTTATTATCACGAAGTTCTATATTAGATTTTGATAAAATACTTCTGGTAAGAAAACTTTAAAAAAACTGGCAACACATCTTAAATGAAGTTATTTAAACTATTTTTAGTTTACACTCTCTCTTTGCAAAATACTTTTACAATAATACCTATTAGATTTTGCAAATAAAATTATAAGAGAGCACTAACATTGACTAAATAATAAAATTTAAAAATTATTATCACCTTGATAGCTTCTGATACGATTCAGCTACCTTTAATACATTATTAATCACACCTAATCACCCCTGATAAATCAACTGCAATGGTATTTATACCCTGCAAGTATACCTTATCCTATTGGTTGATTCTTACTTTTAGTTTGATACCAAATTTGCATAATGTTGCAAACTTACATAATTAAATTTCAAAATAAAAATTATGACGTATTAAAACCTTAAATATTATTTAAAAATATTAATCTTAAATCAATTATTACTTTACTAAATTGATTAAATACCTTTAAAATAACTTTTAAAACAATATTTAATGAATTATCCCACTTTTAATATTTAATTTATCTATTTTTATTTTAACAAAATATTTAATTTTTTTATTAACTTTACTTGTTTTTATTACATTATTTAAGTATGTTATAACGATAGTTAACTTAATATTTATTATTTGCTTTATGATAGGTAATAATTCTACCCAACTCTATAATGCAATTTTATAATATTTTGAACTTTACTAATAAATACTAGTAAGCAAATGTGTGTAACCATATTATGCAGGTCACATGATTAATATAACTTAAGACAGACTGTCCAATTTTTCTCTGTCTGGAAATAAATAAATTGCTACACTTATTGTATTAAATAAAATACAATTATATAATTTAGAACAATAATTTGGAAAATATAGAATTAAATATAATTTTCACTACTATAAAACTTACTTTTAAAATACACCTGGGTCTCATTTTACGCGATAGGTTCCTCAGAAAACACGCGCAAACGAAATCGTACAAAAATAGATGTAACTTACCTTGAAAAAGGGGGGATATGGACTGTGATTTTTCAAAAATTGTGTAAAAGCAAAGCACCAATGTAAAATTACTTTAAAATTCGTGCAAAAAAAAAAACAAACAAGGAAATAAAATATGACTAATAAAAAATTTCAAATTTGAAAAAAATTGATACAAGACAAACTTTTTTTAACTATAATATTTAATTTTATTCAAAACAATATATTTTTATGCATAATTTACAGTACAATAATTGACATTTTTTATACGTTTTAATTATTACCGCTACTTGCCGATAAACAGGTTCGTTTGCAAACTGGTAAAAAATCAGATTCTTCACAAGAGGAAATATAACTAGCACCAACTTCACTCTCATGTTGTGTTAATGGTTTTCTGGGGACAACATAATTAGTAATTAATCTTTGAGATGATGATTTTATTAATTGTTTATGAAGCTCACGATATCCAGACATACAACCATTTAGCTCTCATTGGAATTTAAGAGCACGTTCATGATTAGTGTTATTAATAAGAAAATAATTAAAAATAAACTTGCAGACACTAAATGATTATTAATTGATTACGTTCTTTTTTAAAAAGCAAAAATAAAATGAGATTTAAAATGCAAAATTAACATGCACAATGTTTGAACAAATTTACATTATAATCTTGTAAAATTTAATGTGTGTATACATAAAATGTGGAAATCATGATTTTAATTTTATTATTGTATAAAATCTTACTATTATAAAGCACTGAAAATATTGAAATTACTAAGATGAAAGTCGAATTCCAATAACATGCTATTACTTTCAATATGACGCAAGTGTGCAAAATTTATTATTTAAAGTAATAGCGCATTATCGGAGTTCGACTTCCGGAGAAACCTGAATCGCGTAACTTCAAAATCGCGTTAAATAAATCCACGTAAAAAGAGACCCAGGTGTATACAATATTAATTATGATTATTAAATATGATTATAAATTTAAATATAACATTTACTTAAATATAAGTTTAAAACTATTAAAATTGAACTTTTTAAACATACTTTTAAATATTTATAGCTGAGTTATTTATTATGGCCAGCTTTTGTAACCTTTTGTAATAATATTTTTAACTTTATTTAACTGTTCTTAAGTGATTCATTATAATTTTTAAGCATTATGTATTTTCATTTAGCTTTAAATTGTACTTTAAGATATTATTAACAAAATACAATTAACACATCAAGAGAACATATTCTGAAATTTAAATTTTTTAGTAATTTACTGTGATGGACTATTTCTGACCTATAGAAAAGGGCACTATATATATATATATATATATAATGTCAATATTACCAAATGCTAAATTATCACAGCAATATTATCCGTGACACAAGCATAAATTCTAAATAAAGTATCATAGGTAAAAGGTCAACCCATGCAACTTATGTTTGTTTCATAGATAGCATTGTGAGAATAAATTAACATTTGGTAATATTAAATATTTTATATTTGAATTTCAGCTAGAAATTGCAACAATTAATTGAAAAATTAATTTCTCTAGATATCATATGATGTTCAAACTTTAGAAGTGATAGATTGAACTTTGATTCAATTTTTTTTATTTTTCCATTAGACAGTGCAATTGCTTTTATCAGACAAAAAATTAACATGATGACACAATATTTTTTAGATAGCTAATTAAAATGTTGCTAGTAAAGTTATGAATTCTGCAACACTTAAAAAGAATATGAGTTTAGCAACATGAAAATTCACAGAGATAACACTAATTTGGATACCTCTCATAATGTGTATTGATAAATTAAATTTCCTGAAAATAGGGAAAAATATTGTCTGAAACAAATTTTAATATTGATTGGATAAATTTAAAATTAAAACATTAACCATTTATATATATTAATATAAATATTTTCACATATTAAAGATTATTACGAAAATTTCATGCATAAGATTTAAAACTATCTTGATTAGTTTTACCAAATGCTTGCAAAAACATTAGGCTGCTCTATTTGCTTATGTTTAATATAAGCCTGGTGAAACATTTTGTTGGCAATAAAAGCAGTTTATATATAAAAAATAAAAAATATTGAAAATGTATTTCTTTTTTTTCAAATTCTTTTTTCTTGTTTTTTTTCTCTGTTCTTAAAATTCATTGTCTGAGGAATTTTAAACAAATATATTTTCTCTATATTTTTAATTTTTTATTTTTACCCAATGGCATTTATTTTATTCAATTTAGAAATTTTATTCATGTTATTGAGCTTTTTAAAATTTTTTATAGCCTCTCAATAATGTCTAATCATATAGATAGAATTTATTTACCATTAAAATTGATATATTGTTTTGTTAATTTAATATGAGGCACAATGGACAAAGAACTAGACTTCTTCCCATAGTAAAACTATGTTCTTGTTTCCTGATATTAATTTTAGCATTGATCTTCCTGGATTGTCCAATGTAAATAAGATAATGGAATTTCATTAATATTATTATGACTTTCTATTTGATAAAAGGGATACTTTACTAAGTTTTTATTTTTTAAAGGTATTATAAACTATATTAATATTATATTTCTTAAAAAAAAAACCCACATTATCAATTTTGTCAGTGATCTCTTTTTAATAAGACAAAAATTATTTTAATTCTTGACTTATGAAAATTATATCGAAGAAGTCTTTTTACTAATATGGTCAAAACCCCATTGTCAAGAAATGTCTTTCTTATTAAAAATGTGTTGCCAAGAAACATCTTTTTATTAGTAGAATTGTTTTAATGGATATATCTGTAATCAGAAAACTTTTTTATTCTACATAATAGTGTTCTAGCTACAGAAAATAATTGATCTTCATGGTAATAAAGAAAAATATATAAATAGTTGCCCATAAGTGCTTTGCTTTCCATATTTAGCATGATATAAAGATCTATCTTTTTTATAATAAAAAGTATAATAAGAATGAAAATATATAAAATTAAAAAAAGCAAAATCATCTAAAAGTAATGATTGGATTCCCAAAATGTTAACTTCTTGAACTTAAAAGACAAACAGGGGTTGAGAGGTAAAGATTAGTTAAGAATTCCATCCATAAGCAGACACCTGGAATCTTATATCAAAATTAGGAGTATATAAAAGTAAAAAAAATCATTGCCATAAGAAAATAACTAGAAACTTATGCCATCCATTAATGATAAGAATATAATTACTTAATATGTAATGCAGAGGGTTTGAGTTGTGCACAGTACTGCCTACTCTTATTAGTAAGTCATCTTAAAGTTCACATTTATTTGAACAGGGTCATCATAATAAACTTGGGTCATTGCCATTCATAGGATTTGTGTGGCATATGTTCTTTCAGGAAAAAGGTACAAAATGTTAAATAACTGGAGTGTATTAAAATGACAATGCTTGAATTAAAATTTACATTTGTATTTTTTCTTAAAAATAGATTAAGTCAGTTTGGAGTGCTATAACGGGGGAACTGGGAAAATAGTAGTAGTAAAAATGAGTATAATAAATATTTAAAGCCATACTTAAGTGCCTTGTTTAAAATTTAATTATCATCCTTAATAGATATTGTGTATTTTGGTAAGAACATAAAGTATAATTGATAGAGTCTGTGTAAGGTTACATCTTAAAATTTGTTACATGACCATAATACACAAATAAATTAACACTATGATCATTGAAAAATCTTCTCAATGTAATGCTAGGCTATATGCCTAGTGGTGCACTCATATTGGTTATCATAATTTAGGTAATCTTCAAAATTTTGCAGACAGAGTGACATTTTGTAACATCACAATATATATATATATATATATGTAAATTAAAAGACCTATTATTTTAGTAGTCAGTACAATAGCAAGTAGAGAAGGAAGAGATTTTAAAATATAGAATAAGACAGTTAAGAATCAAACAAAAGAAGAATAAACCTTGATTTATTAAAATAAATGATTTAAAACAACAGAAAAATAGAATAAAGAAAAATATAATGGTAATTTAATGGTTTAAATTAGATTTTTTATTTGAAAGAAATTGCTTATCATTTTTTTAAAAAACTACAGATTCTAAAATGTTATCTTAAAATTATATTCAATAAGCTAATGTATTCATTTGAAAAGGGAAATGGAATGTAAAGTTATTTAATTAAATATAAAATAATTTTTATCTAGTCACAATGTAAAATAATTTTGTAAATTATCTAATCAAAAAAGGAATTATGTTGTTTTACTGTAATTAAAAAAAGATTAATTAAATAGAGAATGAAAAGAATATTGAAACTGATTAATGATGTGGATAAACTAAGACAATGGGTGGCCAAAGATATTTAAGTTAATTTTTTTTTATTAGTTTGATTATTATTATTATTGAAGTTATTTAAGATGATTATTATTCAACAGAGTTATTGAAATTATTCAACATAGTTTTGAAATTATTCAGACCCTTCAATTGCTGTAATTTTGCTATCTTGTCATTGAGTTTTGCAGTCTGCACTATTGGAAACATCTAGTGATGTGTAGGAATCTTTGTGGATGCCCTGCTAGACTTGAAAAAGGGATGTTCATTTGGTTTTCACCATCCAGTTCTTATACTTTTGATAGCATGAGATGTGATGAAAATCACTGACCTGACATTGATGTGACATTACCTATCATACTGCTGAACAATGAAATAAAGGTATACATTGCCCTGGGAAAAAGCATCTACAAGTCACTAAGGAAATTGGCAACCAATTCAAGAACACCATTTATTAACTCTAGAAACTGTCAAAAACACAGGGATGATTACTTCAGAAAATGTATAGCCAAAACCTAGTTCAATGTAAACAAAAATTAAAATCTAGACTTAAAACTGAAATATGAGGGGTAATATTTGTATTTCCTTATAAAATTTGCGCAAACAAGAAGTGCATAACTCTTATTCCCTAATTTAAATTGGAATTAACTATCTTAAATAACTTTATAATTAGTTCAATTTTATTTTATTCTTGTTGTTGTTATAATTTGATATGAAAATAAATATGTTGTTTTAATTGTTAATTTGGCCTGAATCTCTCTCTCTCTCTCTCTCTCTCTGTATCTGGTCATATAACATTTAGCCATGACAAAATTTGTCAATTATATTGGTGTTTTAAATATACATTATCCCATAGCCTAAATGAGGGAAGTTTTCTTATGTATTTGATCTAGCTGTAAAATCAGGTGGTAGAAGCATTTAAGATCTTCTCTTGTCAATATTGAAAAATAAAACAAATAAAAATGAGATTGTGTTATAATAAAGATATATTAAAAAGTATTTGATTTATAGTAAATATCTGCAGATGACATTTTGTGAAATCTTGGATGCTAGTAATATTTATATACACTTATTATATAAGCATAAATCTTGACTTTATGTATGATTTATATGTTATGTATTTTATTCTATTTTAGTAAGGTATGGAACTGATTTTGCTCAGACATATATAAGATTTCCTAAGACAGAAGCAGAGGCAATAATATCTAATTTTTACCCATTAGGCCCACCTGTATGTTCAAGTAAGTAGAGACAAATAATGGATTATTTATTTATTTTTTAAAAATAAATATATTGTATAGTATATATATTTTACAAGTTAATTATTCTAAAATTGAATACTTTTTTCTTCTGATTCTTTGATAATTTCTTAAACCTTTATTTTGTTGTTTAAAATCACACTAAAAATTATTTTAAGTGACACTCAATGACAACAAATAACATTTCAAACAATACAATAATTCTTTCTGAAGGCATATTTTAGTCTGTTCAAATTTAAATTAAAAATCTGCACTAAATGAGTAATTTATGAGTTTAAGGTGTTTTTAATATTTAATATTTTAATTTTTATAATTTTTTTGTTGTTTTTTAAATGAAATTTTAAACAACTTATTTTTATTAAATATCTTAATTTGTCGTTATTAACTAATAACTTTAAGTTTATATTAATGGCAAATATATATATATATATCTTTTTTTTTTAGTTAATAAATTTTTTATTTAAAACAATTAATATACAATATAAATAAATTAAAAAATAACAAACAAACACAGTCTTCTATTTTAAAAATAGCCTATTAAATTCAATATATATATACACACACAAACTTCTTTATACATTTAGATTTATTATAATATGAACTATTATAATGTACAATGATATATTCCAATGTTTTTACTATATTATTTTATAGTCTTTATCAAGGTACAACTAAAATATACATTAAAAACAATAAATATAAATATTTCATAATACATATAACAAAATACAAAGACGTCTTACTTTAAACCTCTTTTAAGAAACAAATGTAATGAAAAGTTAAAATTGTTTGTTAAAAGAGGTTTAAGATAAGAGATATTTATTTGTATTTTATTATATGTATTATGGAATATTCATATTTATTGTTTATTTTATGTATTTTTTAGTTGTTCCTTGATAAAAACTACAAAATAATATAGTTGAAATGTTGGAGTATATTAGTGTATATTACAGTAATTAATAAATCAAGATTTATAAAAAAGTTTGTGTGTATTTGTATATATATAAATTAAAAACAGCCTAGTTGTCCCGGGTTAGTGGGTTTGCTTCCCGGCTGATTCTATGATACATGAAGAAAAAAAAAACAGCCTAGAATAGAAATCTAATTTAGAATTTTGCCATTATTCTAAATCTAAAAATTTTATATTTTTAAAATATTGATTTGCAAGATGAGATTCAAAACAAGAGTATAATTTAATATTTTTCCATTGATCAATTACTTGATAAGATATAATTTTATAAAATAAAACAATTTTTATGATTTTTATTTCATTTTGCTTTTATTAAAAATGAATAACATTATATATACATGTTGCTAGTAAATAAGTTTTAAATGTCTTTAGTCATATGTTACACTAAGATGTTGTGGAGTGAAAATTTTAAGGTTATCTGAAAACAATAATGATACCATGCACTTACATTTAATCAAAAACCAATACATTAATTTTTAACTAAATTTAAAATTATATCTATACTGGGAATGATATAATAATCTTTGGCCTAATAAATGATTAGTAATAATTATTAATATGTATATCTAAAGTGGATAGTATTAAAGATGTTAGTGCAGGAATTTTGATATATAGAAATCAAACTGTAATAATTAAATAATTCAATACTGTATTTATTTTTGCCCAAGACATTCCTAATTAATTGAAAATTTAGTTTTATACTAATGATCTGAGATTTTATGCTGAGGGATTATAGCAATATGAAGAAGTTAACTATATGGAATGCAGTGATTAAAGCCTTCCAAAAAACTTGAGAAAATAAAATAGTTTGCTAATTTAAAAAGTAAAGTGTTATAAGAAAGATGTAAAGTATAAAATCCAGACCTCCCTTGAAATAAGATTTCTGAAAACTTTTCTCCATTACTAAGTCTCTAAAGATTGAAAAACAGTCACTATAATGATGCAGGTTATGTGTTTCTTTATTATTATTTTATAAGCATTCAGGTTAAACATGCACATATAGCTTTGTATGATTTATATAGCTGAGTTGCTAATGTACATAGAATTGATTAATTGTATTTGTCGTGCTTTTGTTATTACCAACAAATACTCCTACATTACTTTATTAAACTCTATTTAATTCAACAAAGTCTATTTCATTTGATTTTTTGATGCATAGTAAAAATATTTGCACAAGTGGTTGCAAGTCATTTCAAATGAGAGTTGAGAGTGAGGTGCAACTTTTTGAAGCACTCTATAATTTATCACATCATAATAAAAGTGACTAGGGAAAAAATAATGAATCATATAAATATTAAGCCATGTAACATTTGTTAATTCACACAATGACATTATGTTGTTATTTAGCATCAAAGCTTGATATAAAATGAACATCTCATGAAAGAGTACATTTCAAGATGTAAAGTATGATCTTTTTTATATTGTTCAAATTAAAAGATATAAAAGCTAGATAAATTGTATGACTTTTTAAATTAAAAAATCCATGGCAATAACACTATCAAAGATATTAGCAATAGTGCAACTATAATATTTTGCCATGAAAGATAAAAACTGCGTTCAAACATTAGCAAACAGTATTTTGGGTTGAATTAAATATAAAATGGCTGTAATTTGAGTTTATTTAGATGAACATTTTATAGAAATTAATAATACATTAATATACTCTTATTATCATTGAAATTGAATTCATTTCATTAAATGGTAAGATCAGCAAATAAGTGTGTGGATGCATTCATATATATTCACATTAATTATGAGGCAATTCTCATTATTTTTTTATTTACTAGCTCAATACTGCTTCCAAGGCAAACGCTATATTCATCGTCTGTACCAAAATGCAATTATATTACTTTTTGATAAAAATGGATATATAGCTGGAGTACAAAACAGAGTAAGTTGCCTAATTAGTTAACTTATTTTTTGATTCGCATACAGATATACATAAAAATTATATATGATTCGAAAACTCTTTATAGCTTATTCAAGTTATTTCCGTTTGGGCATACTTTGTCATATTAGCTTCCAAAGACAAATTTTTTAAAAAAAAACTAATCCTTTATTACAAAGGTTTTGCCTGGGATTAAATATTGTTTTTAATATTTGGAATAATTATCTTTGTATTGTAACATTTAATATTTCATTTAAAGCAATAAGAGGGGGAATAGAAAATCAAATCATAATTCATCATTCATGTCTTTCATCTGATGTTGATCTTGTATTTGCTGTTCTTTTAAATCTTACTTTACTATATTTTAATTATTAACTTTGATTTTGGTTATGTAGATGATGAGAATACTCAGACATTAACAATATCAATGATTCTAAATTATTTTTTTGTCAAACTTATATCATAGTAAAACCTATGAAGGGTGATAAATATATTTGCCTTATAAGAGATTTTATCTGCAATGTAAATCCAAATCCTACTACATTCAAGAAATGTGACATGTATCAGTGCAAACATTGTCTACTTTAGTAAATGTTTGTGATACATATAAATTATTATTAAATAAGAAAATATATAATTCATTAAGTTGCTTTTATTAACATTTAAATAATTTATTTAACAATAAATATATTATTTTAATAAAAAAAAACACAAACTTTTAGCAATGTTACGTTATTCTCCTCAGTATATCATATATATAATATTATAATTCGATGTCTGTATTTCTTCAAATCAATATATGTAATCTTATAACTGAATATTTATAAATACAGTAATTAATATTATACTTTACATATATCTAATTACTGTATTTTTAAATATTCAATTATAAGATTATGTGTATATTGTGCCGGTCAAAACATGTTTATCCATCTAACATGAGCTGGAACTCACAAAATGTACTTCAAATTCAGTCAAACCTAAGATTTAGGTCAGGGACCAGCCTGGATTCGAACCCACTCTAAGCCCCAGATCTAACACCTAATGAATAACATAATAGTGTTGGCACATGAGAATTAATCTTAATCTGGCCGACTAGCAAAGCTGAGCAAAACAATGAGACATCTATTAACTATGATTATATTAAAATATACATAAGCATTGCTGTAATATGTGGAAGTGGAGGAAAAGGGAATTCGAACTACTCAAATAAGTTAGACAATAATATATTTTAATATATTGACAAATTATTATACATTTATAAATAAATTATAGACATTAGTGTGTGCATGAATGAGCAAGCGATTACATAGTGTCATTCACGCTATTATTTCTCATATGCTCTTTATTAGCTAAATAATATATTACAAATAAACACACATCTTTGGTGGGTCCAATATTAAGATGCCAATCAGTATTAGAAAGAAGTTACATAAAATTGCTATTAACGCTTTGGGTTACGGTTCTGAAACGTGGTGACTAACATATATTAGGGGAGCGTTCTGAAATTCATTATACATATAATATAAATTATTTTCATGCCATTGAGGTCGTGAAAATAAACAAAAGACAGTTAAAAGATTATATTTGAACTATGACAAAAATATTTATTGAAAAATTATTTAAACAATAGTAAGACGAACGCTTTATTTTCCCCAAGGCATATAGATACTCTTAAATAGATATATAAATTACGACGGTGAGATTGTATATGATTGAAATAAACTTAATTAATAAAATAGAAGTAATTGGCATTTATATATATCTTTTAAGCAAAGCTTAATTTTAATATTAGAGCATTAAAACTGGGTCATGAAGCAAAAAAAAATAATAATAATACGAAGAAGTTTGCGGTGCTGACATAATAGCCTAAAAATAACTAAGAGAAAAAGGTCGTGCTTCTGGATGAAAAACAAAATCTCACACCCCCTTCTTGGGTAGTGCTTAGAGAAAAGTGGATAGGCATGGCGTGGCCCAGACTTTTGCTGGTATAACCGACGCGAGAGGCCTTTTATCTATATGAAGTGAATATGCATAGCATGTGCCAAACTTACGGGATCACTGCCAGAGGCATTTTATACAAAATAAATGTGGTTCCAGATAGCTCAACTATCTATGGAACGAGGTATGAAAAGAAATCTATGGGTTCGAACTTTGTCGCAACCCCCAGATTAGAAGACTAGAAGCACATAATATATATATACGAAGATAGGGTAAATGACAGAAATGCAGTACGAATGAATGCCACTAACAACATTGAATAAATTTTACTGCTTTAAATAAATGACCCTTGTTTGAATACTATAATACGCCATGCAATTGTAATATATATAGAGAAATTTAGATTTCATTTACTAAAATATACATTAAGATTTTATATAGCAAAAGAAACATTAAGATTTAGATTTCAAATTAATAAAATACATGTTAAGATTTGATTTAGTAAAAGAAACATTAAGATTTTCCCCCATCCCTTCTTCTGCTAGTTAAAATCAATCAATCTCACCTTCGTTGATTTTACAATAACTGAAATATATAAATACAGTATTTGATATTTTAAGCATACATTTTAAGAGTATATAAAAAAAACTAGCAGTTATATATATATGTAAAACAATTAAGTCACCTTATTTTAGAATTAAATAAATAATATTTTATAAGATTTCAAAGCGTTAATTAGCTTGAGTTCTGGATTTACAGAGTTAAACAAATCAATTTTTATATTAAAAATGAACCTAAAATGTTGATTCATAAAACAATCTGGCGAACGTATTAATTTATAATGCATTACATATATATTTTAAGAGGACGTTAATAAACTTGATTCATGAAGGCTTACTTAAAAAAAAAGAAAGGATTTTTAGAAAATTCAATTCGTCAGATTGTTTTAGATTGACATATTAATAAGCAAGCAGATATATAAATCAAATAATAAATATATATAAATAAATGACCGCACCAAAATTAAAAAGAAGTTAAAGCATATGAGATAGGATTAAATTTATAGAAATTATTGAAAAGCAATTTACATATATATTTAAAACAAAAAAAAAGGCAAAGTTAAAGAATACATGAGAAAACTTGATAGATTATTTAGACTAAATTGACTATTAGGAGGTGGCTTGGAAATTTACCTTTCAATTTTAAGAGTCCATTTTAAAGTATGGCACGTGCACGGTGATTGAAATGCAAGTACTTCAGTGGCAGAAAACTTCTATTAGCATTCTAAAGTTCTTTTTAGACCTTTCTTCATTTCAGGGCAGCAGGATATTACGGTAGCAGCAGAGGTTGCTGAAGAGTGGTGGATTTACTGCTACATCATTTTAAGTTTCAAGCAAAATGAAATATGTTTATAATACCTCTCTCTAAAAGTAGCTAATCTTCTTTCAATAGTAGTTAATCTCCCTTCAATATTCAGTCATTTTATACTTTTTCTTTTATCAGTTGTTTTTGAAGATGCAATTGTAAGATAACGTCCAAAAATAAATTCAAATCTATTTCCAGATTAGAAATAGATTTGACAACATGTTTTTAACACAAGTAAATCTTTAATCTACTTAATCCCATTTATTTTAAGTAAAACTTTAATTAAAAAAATACCTTCCCCAGATTAAAACAATAGTGCTTCCAACCCCTAATTATTTTTAGACAATTAACAACACTTGCATCTTCCATATTGGATTTTATAAAAAATATATAGTTTAATAGAAAAACAAGCAATTTAAAAAGAAAAATTTAAAAATGACATATAATAAATATTTAAAAACATCAATATTTTGTTAGTAAGTTTTGCTCCTATGTATATATTTGAGCCGCATCTATAATACTTTGATAAAAAACTAATAATTAATAAAAAGAATTAATAATAATTTTAAAACATTATTGAAACATTAAATTTTATAATTTAGGCGCGCATCTCAAACATATACATAAAAATATATACATGACAAAAAGGAGCGGGATGGGAAATAGGGGTTTAAACACGGGTTAGTAGGTAGAAACATGAAGCACAATCTTAAGCTAAGATTGACTGCTTCAATATATATATATATATATATGCAAATTTATAAATAATTATTTAAAAATACAGTATTTAAAAGCTTATAAAAATATACGTATAACCGTCACTTAGGAGCACTTACAACCAACTTGTGGCTTTGTCAACTATCACGTTTAAAATGACAGCTTTCCCATAATTCTATGATGTCAACTTTCCCATAATTTGTAATCTTAATGTTTGCTGCTTGCCTATTAACCAAATGTTTCTTGTATTTACATATCAACATCACCTCTTTAATTTTCCTTTTATTATTATTTCTTTCAATTTCCAATATTTTTATGTTGTTATAATTAAAATCGAAACCATATATACATGGTTTATTATGGTCATGAAAGACAGAAGCTGATAAATTATCATTATTTTTAAAATTTTGTTTTGTATTTTGAACCCTTTTAAATAACAATAAGTGTTCCTTTGTTCTTTTTTCCAACGTGCACCTCGATTCACCTATATAACCACAGCCAAATCCACATGTCCATTTGTAAATGATACAATTTTTATTTGTAAATAAAGTTTTATCCTTTGAATTGTTTATTAATTTATTTAATGTAGGTGGTGCATAAAATGCAATATTACATATTCCTTTATAAATTTTCTTAATGAAACTTGCCTGTTGATTTAAAATATATGGTATTGATATCCACAATTTTTTATCAGAAGAATTAACACTTTTATTATTTTTATATTTAAATAAGCAAATATTTTATCTAGTGCCATGCTTGCAATTATATTTCATTCCAATATCAGCCTTTCAAGCTAATTGAGCATGCGCCTTTTGAGAGTGTTAAATAAATTAATACTCTCCTTTTCAATCCAAGATATAGTATTTATGCAGGAATAAAAAGAATCCTCTTATTCCTATGACTCAAATTCTTTTATATGAGCAAATCTGAAGTACTGTTGAAGAGAGCGTGAGTAGATACTCACTTTAAATTACTATTTATGATGTTTTTTGACTGAATGACGTCAGTGTAATTACTTAGAATTTACTAAATGTCATTCTTACTGAAACTTAATTATGAGTAAATAAGCAAATATTTTATCTAGCACCATGCTTGCAATTATATTTCATTCCAATATCAGCCTTTCAAGCTAATTGAGCATGCGCCTTTTGAGAGTGTTAAATAAATGAATACTCTCCTCTTCAATCCAAGATATAGTATTTATGCAGGAATAAAAACATCGTAAATAGTAATTTAAAGTGAGTATCTACTCACGCTCTCTTCAACAGTTCTTCAGATTTGCTCATATAAAAGAATTTGAGTCATAGGAATAAGAGGATTCTTTTTATTCCTGCATAAATACTATATCTTGGATTGAAAAGGAGAGTATTCATTTATTTAACACTCTCAAAAGGCGCATGCTCAATTAGCTTGAAAGGCTGATATTGGAATGAAATATAATTGCAAGCACGGCGCTAGATAAAATATTTGCTTATTTACTCATAATTAAGTTTCAGTAAGAATGATGTTTAGTAAATTCTAAGTAATTACACCGACGTTATTCAGTCAAAAAACATCTTAAATAGTAATTTAAAGTGAGTATCTACTCACGCTCTCTTCAACAGTTCTTCAGATTTGCTCATATAAAAGAATTTGAGTCATAGAAATAAGAGGATTCTTTTTATTCCTGCATAAATACTATATCTTGGATTGAAGAGGAGAGTATTCATTTATTTAACACCCTCAAAAGGCACGTGCTCAATTAGCTTGAAAGGCTGATATTGGAATGAAATATTTTTATATTTATAAGTAAAATTTTAAATAGTATAATAAACAGAATCATAATTGTATCCAACTTTTAACAATTCATTATAATAAGTTTCAATATTTTTAGTTTTGTCTGATGCATATTTACAAAGGTTATCATTTCTAAATAAAAAGGATTTTAAACCTGCCATTTTATGTGACATTGGTACTTTTGATTCATATGGAATATATCCTCTTTTTCCTATTGGTTTAAGAGTCATATAGTAATCCAGTTTATCCTTGTTTCTGGTTATCTTGAGATCTAAAAATTGTATACTCATTAAATTTTCATCTGTTTTAATCCACTTTAAGCCCTTTATATTATTTAATTCCTTGAACAAATCATTAATAGCATTTGGCTTTCCACAAACAAAAACATCATCAACATATCGATTGTATAAAATAATATCTTTCTGATAATGATCCTTTTTTAAAATATTTATCAGAAAGATATTATTTTATACAATCGATATGTTGATGAAGTTTTTGTTTGTGGAAAGCCAAATGCTATTAATGATTTGTTCAAGGAATTAAATAATATAAAGGGCTTAAAGTGGATTAAAACAGATGAAAATTTAATGAGTATACAATTTTTAGATCTCAAGATAACCAGAAACAAGGATAAACTGGATTACTATATGATTCTTAAATCAATAGCAAAAAGAGGATATATTCCATATGAATCAAAAAATGTCACATAAAATGGCAGGTTTGAAATCCTTTTTATTTAGAAATGATAACCTTTGTAAATATGCATCAGATAAAACTAAAAATATTGAAACTTATTATTATGAATTGTTAAAAGTTGGTTACAATTATGATTCTGTTTATTATACTATTAAAATTTTTTCTTATAAATATATAAATAATAAAAGTGTTAATTTTTCTGATAAAAAATTGTGGATATCAATACCATATATTTCAAATCAACAGGCAAGTTTCATTAAGAAAATTTATAAAGGAATATGTGATATTGCATTTTATGCACCACCTACATTAAATAAATTAATAAACAATTCAAAGGATAAAACTTTATTTACAAATAAAAATTGTATCATTTACAAATGGACATGTGGGTGTGGCTGCGGATGTATAGGTGAATCAAGGTGCACGTTGGAAAAAAGAACAAAGGAACACTTATTGTTATTTAAAAGGGTTCAAAATACAAAACAAAATTTTAAAAATAGTGATAATTTATCAGCTTCTGTCTTTTATGACCATAATAAATCATGTATATATGGTTTCGATTTTAATTATAACAACGTAAAAATATTAGAAATTGAAAGAAATAATAATAAAAGGAAAATTAAAGAGGCGATGTTGATATGTAAATACAAACAACATTTGGTTAATAGGCAAGCAGCAAACATTAAGATCACAGAATTATGGGAAAGTTGACATCATAGAATTATGGGAAAGCTGACATTTTAAACGTGATAGTTGACAAAGCCACAAATTGGTTGAAAGTGCTCCTAAGTGACGGTTATACATATATTTTTTATAAGCTTTTAAATACTGTATTTTTAAATATTTATTTATAAATTTGCATATATTATTTTGAATAAATACAGACATCGATTTATAATATATATATTGTACATATAAGTATCTCATTCCCATATATATATTCTTAAATTAAAAAAAAAATGTTTTTATATATATATAGATTTGTGTGTGAATGTTGTATATAATTAATAAACATTAATTATTAATAGGCAGTAGTAAAGAGAGCATGTTACAAGAAATAATATTTAATATATTGGTCTATTATTATTAAATAAAGCATTCAGTTATTTAGCTTTATTTCTTTAAAATAAAACAGGCTGGTGTAAAAGATCTACAGATTGATAGATAAAAAGCACATGTGTGAATATGTCTATGTAAACATAAAACATTTAGACACATTTCTGTTGCCGATAGATTGGAAACTATGTTTTTTTATGTTATCTCAATCTTATATTGTCCCAAAGAGAGAGAAAATGCTTTGACAGAATAGATAAAATAATTATTAATCTTCTTATTAATTACTTTGGACCATCAATTTGTGAGGCTTTGTGGCTATCTCCAAAATGACAGTTATTTTGTAGGAGATTTTTTTTAATCAGAAAGATGGGGATATAAGTGAGAGGCACGATATTCCTAGGAGTTAAATAAAATGTAGTTAAAAGAACAGCAGTAAAAGGCTGTTAGCAGCAGTTGTTTTTTTTCTGTTCCTTTTAAGATCAAGATGAGCTGTTTGATTTTTTTTTCTTTTAAAAGTTAAAGAAGAAAATGTGAGACTTTTGCTTTAAAACAGCATAAAAAATGTGCATCTATATAAATAATCTCACAGCTAAATTAGTCTAAAGAGATGGATCAAAATTGAATCTCTTAAAAGAAGTTGGTGAAAATAATATAACATGGTACTTATATATATTGGCTATATATAAAACAATGAAGATGCAGTGCTAATTTTGCCATTTTGTTTTTTGAGACCTCACATCATGGGTTAAATTCACCAATCTATCTGTGGACTCATATACAAGTCTTTGATAATCAGAGAATGGCTGAGTTTAAACCAACCCCACATGCTATCTGAGAGGCTTCTTTTTTGTCTCCTGGCTTATTAAAAAATCATCATCTTTGAAGAGAGGGAGAAGAGGAAAGAAGAGAAGAAAGAAGATGTATAAAATCCATACAACCAACCTTAATTAATCTACAAATCAGTTTTTGAAAGTTTTTTTCCTATTTATCAAAAGTGTTTGTAATAACTTTTAAAATGGTAGGAACAAGCCAAACTAACCAGTTGAGCTATAAATAAGAGAATGGGCTGATATTTGAACCTGGGACATTAATAATAACTGAAAATGGATTGGGTAACTTTAAAAATTGATTAACAAATTTTTTTATTTACTTATTGAAAGTAAACTTTGATTTCTACAGTCAAGCATTTTTTTTCTTCCTTTTGATACATAAACGTTAAGAGTTTATTTATTGATTGTATTATTCTCAATACTGCATAACATTACATACACACAGTTTAAATTCATTAAACTTAGTTTTTATTATTTTGATTTTTTATTATTAATATATATTGTAATGTTAAAATGTCTTTTTATTATTGTTTCTTCAGTGTGATAAATGAGCAACCTATCAATATATGCTTTATAATGTTTTTTTTATTTGTCTCTTTGCATATTAAATTTGATATGGTTTATTTTTGCTCAAGGTTTTAATAATGTTTTTTTATATATGTGATTTATGTATCTATGCATAATATGAAGGGATGCATTTTAAATATAACATATATGTTGACATATCACAGGGTGTGTGCATGTGTGACTGCTTATACCATCTGATCAAAATAGGTTAGACAGAGTTATTTTAAGGTAGCAAATTAAAGAGCAGGGTTTCACACATGTATGAAAGTAAAGAATACACACACTGCATAAATGAAATTTACCTTAGTGACATATATAATAAGTAGGGAAGATATTAAATAAGCATTCAATAGAATATTTTTTTGTGTCATTTTAAGCCAGCTTATTATAAAATATGTAGTAACATGAGCAGATATATAAAATTAGTTGGTTATGCACATAGTATTAAAATGTTTTGTTTTAATTGTGTATTTAATTAACATAATAATTAATGTCAATTGTATAATTAACAAGTTGATTTATTAAAAGGAAGAGTGTTAATAAATATAATTATACCATATTTGGTTTCCGAGTTATCATTATTAGTATTGTTATTTTTTTTTAAAATTTTGTTTGGATTATAATTAATCATCCCCACTCGTAAATGTTAAGTAAATGTTAAGTTTTGGATATGGACTTACATAAAATAATGTTTGAGATCATGCTTGACATATAACCAAGCTTTGAGTAATTATAGGTCAATAATAAAAGGCTAAGGTTTTTATGTTGTGCCCAAGAGTTTTGATCATCCTCATCAATGGTGGATATTAAATTACTGGTTGAATTCTTGTTTAAGCATAATACTGTTCAAGTAAATAATTATAGATTTATCAGAATCTAAATTTTATAATATAAGATTAGTTATGATCACCGTCATCGCTAAATAAATAGTAATAATTAAATCCAATCTTAACTGTAATTAACGTTTAGTAAATAGGGGTTTATAAAAAGCTAAATATCATGTGGGAAGTCATGATGATCATTTATCATCACTGGTAAATATTGATGATTGAGATATGGTTTTAACTGTAATAATATTTTAGGTAAATAACCATAAACGAATATAAGTGCTAGTGAGTATTATAATTAAATCTCAGTTTAAACATAATATGATTTTGAGAATGTGCCTATATGCTTATAAAAGATAAATTTGTTGTTATAAGTTCATTATAAAAGCTGTGGATGGAATCATCATCATCATCATCATTATATTATAATGAATAATTAAATTAAATAACTATGTTTAATGGCCATATAACTAATAATGGTATTTGTTTGGAAGCCATTAATAAGAGTACATTTACATCTGTTCATCAATATACTTAAACTGAGCTGGTAATATCTATGAGAGTATTGGATATATAAATTTTATGGTATTGGGATTTTATAATTCTATTGACACAGATAAAATATAAGAATGTCATTTTTTTGTTATTCATCCAAGTGCATGTGTAGTAAAGAATGTACCAAAGAGGTTTGAACCCGGTACACTATGGACAGATAATATTTATCTAGGTTTAAAACAATCTAGTGGCATCTGGGGAAAACACATGTACTTAGCTAAACTGAATAAAAGTGATCAAGTCCCTTTTTCAACTTGATAAGATTAACTTTCTCTGATATTTTTTAAGTTGTTATAAATAGTGCCAGTGTGTGCATGTGACCATGAATGGTCTTATATTTATGGAAAGAGGAAGGAAGGTTTCGTGGTTAAGAGAACCTATTATTGGAGATAAGCTTAATGCACTCCATGGATTTCACTGTAATTTTGTTCAGTTGCTATAGCTAATATTCGTTTATCTGATGACAATGATGAGTATATTTTGTTGGTTACAATAATTTCCCAATATTGAAAATATTTTAAATCTTAAAAGATGATAGTGATGAATTTTTATTTTTATTTTGTGTGTTTAGAAATAGGATAATTTATTTATCTCATTATTGGTGTGACTAAATTAATGTTGATGATAGTTGCAAATGGGTATGGTATTATATTTATGTTAGTTACAAATTGGCTGTCATATTTTATATATTTCTTTATTATTACAAAGTGGCTAACCAAAGAGGGTTAGAGATAGGCCATATACCTGAGATGAGAAGAAGTCAGAATAGCCCCAGGTTCCATTTTATAATAGATATCATCACTTATTTTGTAATTACCAATTATAGCAGCTATCATAACATATGCGTATTCAGTTACAAATGCACACCCTACAGGGCATGATGTATATTAGAATAGCATAGTGTATGCCTACTATATTTTTTAGTTACTATATATATATATATATATATATATATATATATATATATATATATATATATATATATATGAAATAAAGTTACTGTTAACACTAACTGAAATAATTATACAAATATATAAACCATTATACAATTACAAATATCTAGTAACACCCTCTGTTTAAAAGTCTATATCTCAATAACAGTGAATATACTTTTAAACAGAGAGCGTTACTGGATATTTGTAATTGTATAATGGTTTATATATATATTGAAACTCATATTTAAATTCTAATTTACTATTTCTTTTAAATATTATTATTATATATATAATACCCTAGATCAATACTCCATCGGTGGTTTATTAAGTAAATAAAATTAATCCAAAGTTTTATTTTGTGCTTTGAGTTGAGAGTATTTCATTTATTTAATAAACCAGCACTGGAATATTAATTTAGAATATCACTTAATATTAACTGCTAGAAAATGTTTATATATTGTACCACTAATGAACAGCATTACATGTTTCATAATTTTTAAAGAAAAAAATAAATTATAAATGGCTTAAAGATTTTTTTTTAAACAAAAATTTAAAAAATAAAAGTACTGTGTCATATTTTTCTTTTAGAATAAAATTTCTTAGCAGGAGAGAGGAGAAATGTATAATAGAATTAAAGAAAAGTTAAAACTCTTTTTTCTCTCTCTCTCTTCATAAAGAAAAACTTTTGTAATGTATAAAATGAAATCAGACTAAAATTTAGTCTATTAAAATAAAATTTTTGTCAAACTTTGAAAAATGTAATTAATTAGTTTATAAGATTACTGATTAAATTGTATTAATTAAAAAAACTATCTTATCAAGATTGTTTAGATAAATCTGAACAGATTAAGATTAAGGCAAATGTAAAAATCAATTAATTAAAGAAATATAAAATTAATCAAAAGACAGATTTCAAGTTAAAATCAAAATTAAAATAATGATAAGAAATTAAAACAATAGGAGAGAAATAGTATATAAAGTTGCTCTCTCTATTGTTCTTTAGTCTGATTTGTGATATACAGTCTGGTCTGCATTTTGCAATTAAGTTATTACAGTCACCGATTTGTTATTAGTTCAGAATTTGGGTGCTTTCTAAAGAATGCAGAATATTCAGAAATTAAAAATGCAGTAGTAAGCCAATAATTACTCACTCCTGTGGTCAATATTAATGGTGAGGCTGCATAAGCCATAGAAGTGTCTGACAGGGCTTCATGCCCCAAGCCCTCAACCATCAACTATCCTGCTGAATCAAGACCTGGAGACAATGCTGAGGTTTACCCTCTCTCTCTCATTATTTGACATAAACCTGGAAGGAAAGCCATGAAGCTACCGATGAAGAAACAAAAGGTCAACTGGTTGGAAAGAAAAACCATTGGACAATATGCACAAAATAAAACCTGGGTAAATATTTAAATAGCTGTGTAGACACTTAATTTTAAATGAAATGAACTTTAATTAATGAACTATTATAACTATAGCCTAAAGTAAACTTTTAAAAATATTCTTATGTAAAAATTTATTGTTATTTTATATTCTATTAAATATAAGTGTGCTTAAATAATTAAATATTAATGTTTGCTTTAATTGTTATTTTGTCTATTTTCTCTTTCTCTCTTGTCACTGTATTGCCAGTAAATTAATGTACAGTTTTGTGTTAAGTAAATATGCTGGACTCTCAGATAGAGTGTGAGCTAGTCATGGGATATTTTCAAGTGCTGGATTGTGGTTCTGTCATTCAAAGCATGCTGATTATATAACTTTTGATTGGCTGGTGCCTGAGCTTGATCCTCAAAACAAATAAAATGCTTTGGATGGCAGAGGTTTGAATATAGCAGTCAAGGTGGGCTAAGGTCTGTATATGTGATTATGTTATGCTTTGCATAGTTTGGTCTGACCATGGGTATTGTTGATGGCTCTGCTATTGATGGTATTCTTCCCTATGTTTGAAGGGCTGGTTTGTTCATGTAATATTAGAAATATAAAATTTAAAATTATGTTAAATAAGGTTTGAACTCAATTAAACAACTTCTTTTAAACAGACCTGGTTCAAATGGTGCCCAACATGGGTCAGAAACATCATGAATGACATTCATCTAAGTTAATTAAAGAATTGTCTTGAAAATAAATATGTAAAGAAACATGAAAATTGCAAAATTACAATTAAACAACTTTTATTGAATGGACATGATTCAAGCACTGTCCAACATGGTTGCTGAAGTATCATACATTGACCCAGCATAAGCAATATTAAAAAAGTAAAACAGTAATTAAAAATTAAAAAAAAAGTTCGAAACTAAAATTTAAATTAAACACTAAATTGTGTGATAAAAATTAAAATGGTGAGCAGAGTGAGAAAAGAAATAGACCAAGACAAAGAAATTGTAATATTGATAAAATAATTAATAATAGTTAAATATAAAATGTAATTAAAAAAAGAGAAAGAAGAAAGTGGTCATTAATGATAAATAATTTATTAGTGGGGGTTTGGAGTTGGTCAAGCACTTCATTTGATTTAAAAAATAATAAAATAAAAGTTTTTTTCTCTTTGCATACAATCAAAATGCAGTGATAAAATAAGTAAATAAAAAAGAATAAATAAAACATAATAAAATAAATAAAATCTTTCAAGTAAGTATGAATTGTGTTTGGGTTGATAGTCATGAAAGGAGTGTATAGATAGAGATATGTTGAGGAAGTTATAGCTTAATATAGGCTATGTGAAAATAGTACATGGAGTAAACAGGGGGATAGTCATCAGGATAATATTCCAGAAGAGAAATACTTGGCCCTATCCAAAATTTACTGGATAAAATAACCCAATTCTTATTGAAAATGTGCACACTGAAACAACCAGAATAAACTGTGAATCAGTTCTTTAGGAAAGAATTGCCATATCTCATAAGTATTGCCAATAGTGTAAATCAAATAGCTCAGTTGAGGAATCCTGCCATTCCCAGTGATCATTTTCCCACTTTCTAGGGTGTAGACCCATTGGAGCAAGTCGTGGGCTCATCCAAACATTTGGTAGAAAAATACAGCATAAGAAATCTTTGCTTTTTATATATACACATATAAGTCAGTATGAGTCAGGCAAACTACTGCTTCTGCCTCAGTCAAAATCCCTGTTCATATCAGAAAGATGAATGTTGTTTTCATTGTTGTCACACATCACTTGATTGTTGGAATCAACATTGGCAGTTTGGAAAGAAGATTAGCTTAAGAAAGGTTACCCTCTGTGCTATATTGATCTGTTAGCAATTCTAAAACTTATTTGGTAGAAAAATATTACATAAATAAGAATGAAAAAAATCAAGTGGTAATGCTAATAAATAATAATAAATAAAATGTTAGAGATAAAATGGATCAAAAGGTGCATTTTACTTTCAAAGAGGGCAGTGTAATGTAGTGATATTGAACAGCAATACATGTTTCATAATTTTTGAAGAAAAAATTAAATTATAAATGACTTAAAGATTTTTTTTTTTTAAAACAAAAATTAAAAAAATAAAAGTACTGGGTCATATTTTTCTTTTAGAATAAAACTTCTTAGCAGGAAGAGAAAGAAATATATAATAAAATTAAAGAAAAGTTCTCTCTCTCTTCATAAAGAAAAACTTTCATAATGTATAAAATAAGCAAATGTGAAATCAGACTAAAATTTAGTCTGTTAAAATAAAATGTTTATAAAACTTTGAAAAATGTAATTAATTAGTTTATAAGATTACTGATTAAATTGTATTAATTAAAAAAAACTAAACTATCTTATCATGAATAATACTAATATATCTACCAGAGCACTGGAAAAGTGAAAGGAAGTGGTGACCATCAATGCCATATTTTATAAAAAGAGGAAAAACAATAATGATACCAGGCATTAAAGGGAAAGTCAATACAGCGAAATCCTCCATATACCTGGTTCCCTAAGAAAACTGCAGTAACAATGGTAAAACTGGGACAAGTCCCCTTAATGGTCCAGGGAGATCCCCAAAGCCAGGGTGTAGCAATTACACATCCAAAGTCCAACAAAAACCAACATAGAGAGGTACTTGAGGCTATCTTCCTTACCTAAAAAGCAAAATGACACAGATGAATGTGAACCAAACCCCAGATCAAGAAATCACTAATCAGAGCACCTAATTTCACTTTACAAAGCTGCCCCATGATAGAGGTATTGTTTGAAGTTTTTCTGGTTAAAGTACTGTTAGATTCTGATAGCCAGATTTCCGTTGTATCAGACAAATTCTGACTAAAAATCCCAACATCAAAACCCTATCACTGAAATCTATTCAGGTTACTATGGCTAATAGTAGGAAGGCAACACTAGTGCAAAAGCAGACAGGGCTCACACCAAATTGCATACAAAATTAATTGCAAAAAAACTAATTGCTTGAAGTCTTATTATGATGAAACTTAAGCTAACTTATTTATAAGACTTGCTCAGCATAAATATCTGTACAACCAGACTAAGAAAAGTAATGAATATTCTTCCATTTTCTTGGATCATGAATTGATATCAAGCCATAACTGTGATCTCTTTATAGCTAATATTATTTGTTCCAAGAGAGATGACAGAAAGAGAAAGGTGAAGGAAATATGCAGCTAAAGATCATCACACCATTAATAAAAAGAAATCTAACACCCATTGTAGCATTTTCTTTGATCATTAGTATGTAAAACTACTCCTAAAAATTATCTTTTATGACAATCTATTATTTAATATTCAAAAGTAATTTTAAATCTAGATCTCAACTTCCTTTATTGACATAATGCTATGATTATGATATCATTCAGTATTGAAAGTGCTCAGCTTTAATATATATATTTTATTACAAATTTAAACTTGTTTTGTTGTTAAAAATGTTTTAATATTTTTTTCAACCATGAATTTACTATTGTGAATATAGTAACAAAAATAAGGCATATAACAAAAGAATACTAATTTTATCCAAACTGTAATACACATGACCACACTCATGTGAAAAAGATACATAATCTCCAATATAATATTTCATGCTGAACCAGCATTCATCAGTTAGTCCAGATCATCATCTCCTACACCCATATATAATCATTGCTCAGCAATAACAAAGGATTTAGATGTTTCATCTTCAGATTTTCAATGGTATGGGTAGCTGAAGAGTTGAAGAGTGAAGTAGATTTAAGCCTGTCCATTAAAGATTGAAGATTTGCTAACTTAATATAAACCGAGCATCAGTTGTATGAGATGGAGTGGATGGCTGAAGGAAGCTTGAAAGTCTGTGTTCAAATCTCTATATTATATATACATCAACTATAAGTGTACAGTCATATTAAAGTATAATATAGCTTTACATCTGTGACAATACTAAAAAGTTAAACATAATAGAGATAATTTTTTTTGAATATTAAATGCTTTTATTAACATGCACTAAAAAGAAAAAAAGTTTCTTCAACCATAATTGGGGTCATTAGATAGGGATTGACTTAATTAATTTCTGGATCCCCCCTCCATGTCTTTATTTCAAGTTAAATTTAAAAACTCCAATTATGGTTGAAGAAACTTTTTTTTTCTTTTTAGTATATTGTAAATAAAACCATTTCATATAAATTTTTTTTATCTCTATTATTTTAATTTTAACTTTGTATAAATGTAATAAAGTAATTTATACCACGAATATAATAATACTGAACACAATTGTTTTAAATGCTGCTACAGTAAATAATACACAGTCCCATTTCAATACATGACAATATTATAAATATTTATTTAATAATATTTTGTTTAAATCGCATGTTGTTATTAAATTAGTAATGACTAGAAGGTTGCTATTCTTCCACATGCGCTCCTCAGACCGCTGTTTTAACAGCTATTGGCTGTCTGAAAGTATTAGTAAGGCGCATGTGGAAGAATAGCAACCTTCCAGTCATTACTAATATTTATTTAGTTTTTTTTTTTTAATGAAAGGTCTTTTGAAAGTATTACTATTATTCTGATAAATATATATTATAAAATACTTTAACTTTTTATTAAAAAAATATCATCAGTAGAATAAAAATGAAATACTTAAGTAGTAAAGTAAATTTTTATAACTGCTTATTGATACTAATAAAGAAAAGTTATTTTTCTTCTAAACTCTGCTGAAGGGAACTTATTGTACCCCAACATGATATGCAGTTGACACAAGTTAATTTCTACAATTTCTTTTCAGATGTAGAATACAAAGCACTGCTAAACTATATCCTATCTTATACTAATATATTATTATATTGTTCCAAATTGGCCATCATTATGCTTCAACTTTTTAATTCCTAATATCAATAGAATAAATGCTATGTAACACAGTTTTGGATCAATACCTTCTTTTGCCAATAAAAAACAAAAACAAATAGCCAGAAATTATTCTGAGTGATTGCACCAACATCTCAATAGATTTGATTATTGTTTCAGCTTAAAAAGCAACCTGCAGAAAAGCATATTTATCATTACTATAGTTAAGAAACTCCATGTGTTTAATAGAGCCATGTGTTATTTTGCATGGCTATATACTCTTATATAACTATAGATATAGTTATTGGAAGAAAAAAGATTTTTTTTGTATGCATAGAATTAGTGATTAGAAATAATAATTTTAGAGTATTTTAATTTTTCAGATCACAAGTATTGGTAATATAGTAAGAATAAGACTCCTGCTTTATTAAAGGTCAGTTAGACTGAAACTAATTTGCATGGATTGTCGTCATTGATTAAACTGCAACTTACCATCGGCTTACGTTTTTATATGCTGAGAAGAAAACAATGTTTATTTAATATATATATTACAATTTTTTATTTACCAATTATTATTATTGGATTTGCTATTTATAGTTTTTTTTTTTTTATAATTTAGATTCCTGCTATAGCTGGGAGTTCTTATCCACCTCAGAAATTAATTCCTCCTTTCATTAGAGAAAATAATTACTACGTATTAACAGTTTACTTCATACATCCATGTAAGATTAACATTTTTTCTCTCACATAATATTGATTAACTATATATATATATAACAAAAATTTAAATAATTTGTTTAATATTTTTATCAAAAATTATCCCTGCCTGTAATTAATTTATTTAAAAAAGTTTGAGTATGTGTGCATGCTTTTTTAAGACATTTGAGTATTATTTCCGAGCAATATACATAATTATCATCACGTGTGAGCGAGAATCTGGACCAATTGATGAAGACAAGTTCTGCCAGAAGTGCATCATGGGATTGTTTGTTTTATTTATATATACGTATATTTTTTTATTCATATATTTTAAGAGTAGATTGCAATTACTGCACACGATGAGGAAAAAAGTATTTAATAAATGATGCATTAATCTCCAACTGAGTTTCAATTTTATATCTGAGCTGAAAATTAACTAATAAAATTTATAGCCTAATAAAAAATGATTAATAAACAATCTTTATCATTTATCTTGGAAGACTTCATCTGAATACGTTTTAGTAGTGACCCACTAATGTTTATTAATACATTTATTTTATTACAAAGGGATTATATGTTATTATATATTTATACAGATGCATTTAAAGATTATTTATAATGAAAATGCATTTAAAGATTATTTGTAATGAGAATTTTATGCCCTTTTTTATATTTAGGACCCCCCTTCCCAATTCTCTTTTAATCTTTCTTGATGTTGTCTATGTTTGCGTAGAATTATTGCAAATTGAAAATATTAATAATTGGTACTAATACGCATATTATTTTCTGTAAAAGTAAATCTGCAATATATATATATAGTCCCGATGAATAAACTTGTCTATAAATAATAAAAATGGGTTTGTTGTTACTGAGCGTAATTTAATTGAAAGAAATTTGTCAAATGATTAGGATAGACTCTCCATTATATCTATGGATTGTAAAGACAAAATTATAATTATCTAATTTTTTTTAATAAAAATAACCTGATACTGCAATATTTTATTTTGAAATAATTATTACTATACAATACTTATTTTATTATTTTTAGTTTTAAAGCAAATTTTATTAAAAAATGAATAATACATTTTATATTTTGTGGAATTTGATATAGTCGTAAAATGTCAGACTCTGGGTCTTTAAGGTCCACAGAGATAGTGCCCAGTTCTGTCACTTCTGATGCTTAAACTTTTTATGAGTTTCCGAATAATGAAACCATTTTTTTTTTTTTAAATAAAAAATAAACACATTGATTATATTAATCTATTGTTATGTAATATTATTTAAAAAGGGGGAATTAAACCAGTGATTGACATTAGTATTATAAAGCTAAATTTTATGATTATAAGGATGTTGGTCACGAGACAAGTTTCAGGTCGCTACAAAAATGTTTGCAAGTGCAAGAGCGTAGTCTCTAATTTGGATATTTTCCAATTATTATTGCGACAACCATTACTACACAGTCTTGCATTGGTGGTCGAGAGGTCAGCGCGACTGCCTTGCATTTGCAGGCAGTTGCCCGGGTTGCGGGTTCGCGTCCCGGCCGATGCTATGACACTTAAAAAAAAAAAAAAACCATTACTACACACACTCATATAAAGCAAAACATGAGAGTTAATTTTACAAATTTCAGTATATCTTTATATATATGCAATATTAAACTAATTAAAAAAAATATAAATAAAAAAAAAACAAAATAAAATTATTTATGTAGAATTGGTTTTATTAAAAAATACAACAATCATCTGGTTGAAACCTGGCACTCCCAAGCAATAAAAACATTAGCCTTTTTAAAAAACGTGGTTGAAATATTAAAGAGCAACTGTACAAATAAGTAATTTTTGTTTTTTAATTTTATACATAAATAAATAAAATTTTTAGTCAATTTATGATGTTTGTTGAAAGAATTCCAAAGTTTTGGTTTATTATATATTATTTGATTAGTATTATATATATGGCTGTTGAAAGGAGTTTGTTGTTAACTGAAAGGAGACCCTTTGATTCCTCTTGGAGGTCTTAAAAAAACTGAGCAGGGAAAATTTCTAATGTCCACTCCATATGTTCTTGTCATTACAGCTATTATTACTATGTGATTATTTATATACTATAAAAACATGGATGGACTGCTCATCAACATGCATTAGCCAGCATGGTGAGTTTATTGATTTTTTATCTCTGAGTTTAAGATCAAGAAATAACTGACAAATATAAATCATGGCCCTTATTCACATGAGACTGTAAAGTCACTAACCAAAGCAGTGGTTGGTGATCAAGATGGAGGATGCTAAGAATCCACTGATTGTGAACCCAAACTTCCATTTGATGACAATTTTTTATTTAGGTACTTACAACTGCAGATCACTTTCAAGTGAAGAAAGATTGCAAGAGTTAGAAAAAGACCTGTTTCATATTAAATGGGACATTATTGGACTTTGTAAAGTTAGAAGAAAAGGTGAAGAAACAATTGATTTGAAAAGTGGATACAGGAACAACAACATTGTGGAGATTGATGGTGTATCAGACAGAGTGGCAAGATTAGTTATAATAGCAAATACCAAATGCAGATAATTCAGGTTTATGCTTCAACATTTTCTAATAGTAATGAAGTAGTAGAAGATTTTTATATGGATGTGCAAAAGGCTCCTGATTAGACTAAACAACATTTTAAAATTGTTATGGGAGACTTTAATTCTAGAATTGGTAAACAAATAAAAGATTAATGTGCTGTACGCAAATTTGGTTATGGTAATAGAAATGGAAGAGGACAGATTTGTGGGAGTTTGCACAACAAGAAAACCTTTATATTATGATTTTTTAAAAAAAAAAAATGTTAAAATGATATGGTATGGAAGCATCCAAGTAAAGGTACAGCAGAACTGGATTATATTTTGACTAACAAAAAATACATATTTCAAGATTGTAATGTCCTTAATAAATTCAATACAGGAAGTGATCATCGATTAGTAAGATATATGATATATGCTAATGCAAAACTAGAGAAACAAAAATTATTAAGAAAGACAATATTTATAGTTGATATTCCTATTTTTCAGAAACATTCTAATAAATTTAAATTAAAACTTGCAAATCGTTTTCAAGTAATAGTAGATTTTGAACATGATTCTAATTTGAATGAAATTAATAGGAAAACTGCAACAAAGACAGCTGATAGAAAAAAAAACAGCAATTGACCAACAAAATTTTTACTGAAGGTAGAGAATTTATGAAGAAAAGAAGGAATATGCAGATATATAAAAATGATGCATTAAAAAGAATTGAATATCTTGAATTTTGTAAAATAGTGGAAAAAGAGTTGATAAGAAGAAAGTATATATTGTGAACTATCAAGAAAAACTTTAGAAGAGAATAAAAGTTAAGTATATAAAACAGCATTTTGGTATTGGTAGGAAACTTATATTTGCAATAAAAAAGATGTAACTATTACTAAAAACAGAGATATGACATCATGAAATCAGTAGAAGAATTCTATCAAGAATTATATAGTAATAAAGAACAAGTATCTCCTACATCTATTACATATCTTCTTAATTGCTCAGGATTTTAAATGAAAAAGGTGAGACATGCAATTAAATTTATGAAGAAGGGAAAAGTTCATGGCAATGATGGAATTATTATTGATATATTAAAAGAAACAGGTGATGAAATAGAAAAAAATGTCAGCAAAGTTATATAGCAAATGTCTAAATGATAAGGATGTGCCAGATGATTGTAAGAATGCAGTATTAATATTTAAAAAAGGTGATAAAGAAGATATTAGAAATTACAGATCTATCAGTCTTTTATCAGTTTTATACAAACTTTTTACCAAGATAATTATAACACATGCACAGAGAACATTGGATTTCAAACAATGGAAAGGACAAGCTGGATTTTAAAGTGATTTCAGTACAGTATATCTTATCCAAGTATTGAGAGAAGTTGTAGAAAGGATCACTGAATATGAGTTGCCATTATGCTTTGGATTTGTAAATTATAAAAATACATTTGATTCTATAAGCATTTCTTCAGCGATATTGTCATATTCTAAAGAATTTTTATAAAAATGCAACAGCAACAATTAGATTACATATTGATACTAGGATGGTTAACATTGATAAGGGTGTAAGACAGGGTGATTCCATATCTCCAAAAGTTTGTACAGCATTGCTGCAAAAAGTATTTTGTGGATTAAATACATATTTTTTCCTTATTTTTATCATACATTCTTTTATTTCAGCTGGAAATTTATTGGTTAATTGGTATTTCTTTATTATCTATCTATATAATGTATGTATCATTTATTATCATGTTAAAAAATCATATCTAAGTCATAATAAAAATTCTTTAATATTTTGAAAATTATATCAAGTTCTAGTTTAAATTTGTTGGAGTATTTCTGAAAGTTAAAATTACTAAATGTTAATAGTAATTTTTTAAAATAATTTTCATCTCTCTAGTTGGCACAAAAAGTACGTTATGGTGAACTTGGAAGTGACATCTTTTAGGGCCATGAAATCCATTTATTTTATAAATATTATAGAAAGGACACTCTAAACCAGTGTAATAATAGGTAATTTTGTTCATAAAATCTCTAGAATTAACAAAAAATGTAATAAACACCTTCTATTAAAAAAGTTTGTATTTCAAAAAAATGAATCTACTACAGAAGTTGAAAAATAATATCACATCATGCCCTATTTAGTAGAGTAAAGGACCAGCATATGATATATAAAAATATATTTGTATATTCACAGATCATTATTAAACTCTTTAATTATTTATTCTTTATATATTTATGCCAATTTTTTTCTTGAAGTTAAAATAGACAGAATCATTTATAAATTACTCTTAATTGTTGTGTGATGTGAAGGAGAAGAAATAATGTGAAGATGAAATGCTTTCAATTTGAATAAGACAAATAATGTCATTAAGTCTGTTTGGGGACTAAGTAATAAATTTATAAATTTTAAAAACAAAATTATTTACTGAAGAAAAATAAAATAGATGTTTTTTAAACTTTTAATCATATGATTAAAACCGATAGTATAGCAGAATAAGATTAAATCTTTTTAAGATACTCCTTGCAAAAATCTTCTAATTAATGTAATCAATGGTGATATATTTATGAATAAAAATATTTAAATGGTCGGATCTAAGTTCGATCCGAGCTTCATGAGATCCCACCTGTAGCCTACTTCAAACCCTATCACTAACAGTGAATTTCCGAATGTAATGGGGCTTTGTATGTTCAATACATGCTAATTTCGATTAAAATAGGATATTATTTAAACATTTATTAAAACCAATTATTTTATATTTAGATAACTAATATTATTAATAACTTCATGATAAAATTATTCATGAAAACATATATATTGTAATTGTATGGATTGTACGTATATATTTATGAATATTTAAATATATATATATATATTTGTTATAAAGTTTCATTACATCAGAATGTTTTATTTTTAACTTTTACCAGTTTCTTCAAATTTCTGTGATTAAAAGCTACATTCTTTCGATAAGCTTTCCATCATCCTTTTGCAAAGACAATGGAAAATTTTTATTAATTAGTAAAAATAATAATTTAAAATGTAAGGATGGTTCTCAATTAAAATCATTTATTCCAATTAACAAATTCATTTTCTAATTAAAAAATGAATTCAAAGGTAATGGATTTGAAAGTCTTATCGAAGGAATGGATCTGAAATCAATTAACAAAATTTTTAACTTTTGATAATGTAAAAAGCTTTAGCCTGAAGGCATCAAGAGTCAGAATGGGCAGGAAAAGCCTGGAAAAGTTTTAAGAAAAGAGAAGACATTACTTTTTCAGAAGAATTACTACTTGAAGCTACGTCAATTTAAATTATGAATTTTTATAGTCTTGTCATCATGGTGTGTGGCTAACTTCTAGGATCTGATTGCTGGGCCCTGAAGTTTCCATACAAGTCTTTAATTAGAACTTTTCCATGAGCTGCTAAAACCTTAAAGAAATCAATCCAAAAATGCTATTCATATAAGTTAAAATGCGTGCATACATCTCAACCCAATCGGACTCTGCCATGTAAATTAAAGAACAAACCATGGAAGGACTGATAATATCTTTCTTTTCTGAACTACAACTTTCTGGCCAGTTTCTGAATTTTACTTTAAATCACATTTAAGTTAACTATTTTTAAAATTTCTTCTTACTTTATATGCCAATAATACTTCAACTTGATAATAATCTCTTTTGTTACACTTACCTCATGAAAATAATATTGTATTAGATTTTATAATTTAATTATTGCCCATTAGAACTAATTTGATATTCCATTAATTATCCAGTTGAATGATTTATTAAATGTTTGCTATTTTTACTAATGGCTGATAATAATTATTAGCTTATTTTCTAACCTATGCTCCCAGCTATTTTATTTTGAGTTCACAAATAGTTATTTATTCGTATTGATAATGTTTATTAATGTTTCGCTAAAGATCAATAAGGAGAAAAAATAAATGTATTCTAATTTGAATTTTGTATTTCATATTAATATTCAGGAAGGGCATAAAATTTAGGGTATGATTATTATAATTATATAATTGCATTTAAACACATTTGTTCCAAGCATGTTTGATTTTAATCTAACATGATCAGGTCATTATGTAGAGCATTTCTTATGTAATTTGGGTTTTATTAATTAAATACAATGATCATTGAATCATCACTTTCTGAACATTGCTAACGTGAGCCACTTCTTGCTTTGTAGGCTTGTCACATCGGTCATTTTATTGTTATTTTAATTATATAGGAAGAAATCACTTTCTCCCTTGCTCGTTATTATATTGGAACACCAAAGGTTCATGGCTATGTTCTGGCCTGGCTTTCCCTGTGTTCCACAAATTATTTATATAGCAGAAAGACTTGTAGAACACAAACTGCCCTTCTACTTGTTAAATCACTGACAAGTCATTATAATTCATATTCATTTTTACTGCTCGTAAGTTGTTAGTACCGTTTACTTTTCATTTCCAATAAAGCCCTGCTCTCATGCTCATAAATCATAATGAATTGATTTTATTAAAGTCAAATAATTTCATATTCATCCATAATTAAATAAGTTCTTTGTTAAATATTAAAGTTATGCCCTAAATAATATATCATGCTTTTCATGAATGGATCTATGGATGTGTGAAAATAAATCTCTCATCTTTCTTTTCAAAAATTAGAATCATAGTTTCTTTCCAATCAAAATACCTTTATTCTCCTTGGTCTACTTGTCAGGGCTTATATATATATATGACAATAGATGGCGTTCTACCAAAAACACCGTCAAGCGTAGTTTTTTGTTCACATAAACATCAGAGCTTGCAAGCTGAATAGAAACTGTTTCATAAACGCTCAGAGTTTGTTTTAGATCTATTTTCTTATTCCTGTCCTTCACTGATGATAGCAAATAGCTTGAAATAATGATCTGAAGATGGAAATTAAAGTTAGAGATAGTGAATGCTTGCTCTGATGTTTATGTAAACAAAAAACTACGCTTGACGGTGTTTTTGGTAGAACGCCATCTATTGTCATAAATACAAGTGTTAGCAAGTTTTAACTTGTGTTTTTTTGTTTTATATATATATATCTCCCACAATTGTGTATTAATTATTGGCATATGAGCATGACTGCCATTACTTATTGTAAATTGTAACTTCCGTTCTTAAAGACTAGAGGTAATATATATAATGTTAATCATAAACAATTTGAACAAAAATATTTATATAATATTAAATACTTTATACAACATATTGGTTTTGACTCTCTTCATTAGTTATTAATTATTTTTAAGTATTAATGCTTGCTGTCTGTATTAGTAACTGAAACATACATATATGAATTGATTTATAAATATCCATAGTCATTTTATTGTGCGTTAGTAGAGTCAGATCAGAAGTCTCTGAAATATTAATATCCATTGAGCTAGTTCCTTGGTGCATAGTCATGTGATGTCTACATGTTATCCATTGATTTGATCTGAGCTCATGAGTTGGGTTCGAATTCAGTTCGGTCTTGGGTTTAATTCTTTGGTTCAACTGGATTTAAATCTGGACATGGGTTAGGTTGTTGGTGTGTAATATGTGACCAATACAATATTAACTTTTTTATATATCAGATGATTGTCTTTGATATACAAATCAGGATAAAATAACACTAAAAAAATATACCTGTTCAAGGAACTGCCAAATCCAATAACTAATGGATTTCTGCAGGAATGAAATATGCCACCAAAAGCACTTTGGACTTCAAATGATAAATTCTATAGAATAATATATGTGAACAATTCAAAATAAAGAGATTTAAAAAAAAAAAAAAATCTGAGGACAAGAAGTATCTTTTAAACATGATTTGGTTTCAAAATTTATAGAATCATTAACTTATCAGAGTAGGAAAATTACTATAATAGAATTTTGAATTGACCAGAATGAGATTTGCTTTCTTTGTCATCGAACTTACTTACAAATTAATGTCAAAAATCTGTGATCAAAATCAAATTATTTTATTATTGATTAGCTGCTTAGAGGTCTTATAAGTGTGGTTAACTGGAAGCTAAAAATTTTGTTTTCCACCTGAGGAAAATCCAAACAACACGAGGAAAATCTAAATCTGGACATGTGAAAAGATTGTAATGCTTTTTCTTTTATTTTGATTGACTTTTAAGAGATAAAAAATTAATTTAATTTATATATAAGGCAATTATTTCTAAGTGAAAGTAAGATGAGCTTAAAAATTATATTCTATAATTAAGAAAAATGAAAAAAATACATTTATAATGTTATTTATGCAGTTTGAGATTTTTTCTGCTGAGTTATTTCTAAAGTAAAATAAAACAAACTACCTAAAAAAGACAATGACAATTATTCTCTGATGTAATTATAATTTTAAACTTTTTTAAAGCACGCATATGTACTGAAGGACGAACTGCAGCAGACTTTTACAGAGAAGGAACTGGTGATGCCTTTTACTTTCAGAATGGTCTGAACCCCTTTAAAGATCTAGAATATATTCCAAAAGCTGAATCACAATTTATTAATCCTAGATGGAATAAAATAGGTTGTCTTCCTCTAATGGGTAAGTAATTTACTAATAAAAAAATATTATGATCATATTTATTTATGATTGCAACATAATTTATACATATAAATATTTTCAAGTTATTTGGTTGTTATTAATGAATTCTTCACTTCAATTCTATTATATTGCAACCATCCATCAGTGGCGTAAGTCATACCACCCTCTCACTATGCATATATTTTGAATCAACTTCACTTTTAAGATAAGATATCTATCTATCTATCTATCTATCTATCTATCTATCTATCTATCTATCTATCTATCTATCTATCTATCTATCTATCTATCTATCTATCTATCTATCTATCTATCTATCTATCTATCTATCTATCTATCTATCTATCTATCTATCTATCTATCTATCTATCTATCTATCTATCTATCTATCTATCTATCTATCTATCTATCTATCTATCTATCTATCTATCTATCTATCTATCTATCTATCTATCTATCTATCTATCTATCTATCTATCTATCTATCTATCTATCTATCTATCTATCTATCTATCTATCTATCTATCTATCTATCTATCTATCTATCTATCTATCTATCTATCTATCTATCTATCTATCTATCTATCTATCTATCTATCTATCTATCTATCTATCTATCTATCTATCTATCTATCTATCTATCTATCTATCTATCTATCTATCCATCTATCTATATTTACCTACCTACCTACCTATCTATCTGTCTATCCATCTATCTGTCTGTCTATCTACCTACCTTCCTACCTACCTACACACATACCTACCTACATACCTACATATTTGCCTACTTAGCTACATACCTACATACCTAGTTATCTAATATCTACCTACAAAGCTACCTACTTACCTAACTACCTACCCCCTAGCTACCTATCCACATACCTACCTACCTATCAACCTAACCTACCTCTCTACCTACCTTTCTACCCTACCTACCAGGTACCTACCTACCTATCTACATCCCTAACTCCCTCTCTTCCTATATATCTAGCTACCTCCCTCTCTACCTCCCTCCCTACCCACCTACCTCTCTTCCTACCTACCTATCTCACTCCCTTTCTACCTCCTTCCCTCCCTACCTACCTACCCCCTACCTACTTACCTATCTTCCTATCTACCTACCTACATACCTCCTACCTATCCTCTACTTAGTTACCTCCCTACCTCCCTACCTACATTCCTCCTTCTATTTCTCCCTATCTATGTACCTAACTACCTACCTGCTTGATTGACTATCTGCTTGCCTACATACCTACCCACCTACCTACCTATATTTAGGCTGCAAAAAGAAATTTGTTGTTAACTAAAAGAAGACTTTGATTTTTTTCTTGGAAGCCTTAAAGGAATCATGCAAAGCAAATTCCTAAAGTCCACTCCATACTTTCTTGTCACTGCAGCTGTTATTACTATATGATTATTTATTTATAAATAAGATATTCATTTTATATAGTGCAATGTTTTTTAACTGTAATAATAATCAGCATTAAGCTAATGCACATGCACTTTGTGGATTTTAACTATAAACAAATACTCTCACTTTCCAAACATAAGATAAAGTCTTTGTGAAAAGATAGAATGAATCCATCTATCCTTTCAACCCAAATGTTTAAGTATGGGAAAATCTTAAGTATTTGGAAATGAGAGCATGAAGATATTAAACAATCACTTTAAATTATCTTTACTATGTCTGAATGAATGACGCTTGCGAAATTGACTAGAATTTGTGATACGTCATTCTTAGTTAAAATTAAACATACGTAAATAAGATATTTATTTTATATACCATATGTTTTTAAACTGTAATAATAATCAGCATTAAGCTAATGCACATGTGCTTTGTGGATTTTAACTATAAATGAATGCTCTCACTTTCCAAACATAAGATAAAGTCTTTGTGAAAAGATAGAATGAATCCATCCATCCTTTCAACCCAAATGTTTAAGTATGGGCAAATCTTAAATATTTGGAAATGTGAGCATGAAGATATTAAACAATCACTTTAAGTTATCTTTATTATGTCTGAATGAATGATAGTTATGATACATCATTCTTAGTTGAAATTAAACATATGTAAATAAGATATTTATTTTATATAGCGTAATGTTTTTAAACTGTAATAATAATCAGCAATAAGCTAATGCAGTATATGAACATGGATAATTTGTTCACTAACACACATTAGCCAGTGTGATGAGTTTATTGGTTTTTTACCTCTGAGTTTAAGATCAAGAAATACCATAGTCTTTTTTCTCAGTTGCCTGATAGCTCTTAACTGAAATATCAGTTGTGCTTTCTTAGAAACAAAATAAATGTGTATGTGAATGAATTTTTTTCTCTTCTAATAGATATATACAATCATGACAGACAAAAATAAATCATGGCTCTTATTTGTAGAAGGCTATAAAGTTTCCAGCCAAGGCAGTGGTTGGTGGCCAAAGATGGAGAGTACTAAGAATTTCCTGATTGTTGACCAAGGCTGTCATTTGATGACCTTCTATTCAGATACTTACTATTGCAGATGACATTCAAGTGAAGGAAGATTGTGAGAATTGGAAAAAGAACAGTCTCATATTAAATGGGACATTATTACTTTGTAAATTTAGAAGAAAAGATGAAGAGATATTGATTTAAAAAGTGGACATAAACTGTACTACAAATACAAACATTAAAAGTACAAGTGGAGAAGGATTCAGTATAAAGAAAAAGTGAAAGAACAACATTGTGGAGATTGATGGTGTATCAGATAGAATAGCAAGTTAGTTATCCAACCGAATAGCAGTTTATGCCCAAACAAGTTCTCAATCGAGAATTTTTATATGGATATAAATAAAGGTTTTGATCAGACCAAACATTTTAAAATTGTCATGAGAGACTTTAATGCTAGAATTGGTAAACAGCTAAAAGAAGAAAGTGCTGTAGATAAATTTGATTATGGTGATAGAAATGAAAGAGGACATAGACTTGTGAAGTTTGCAGAAAAAGAAAAACTTTATATTAACAATTTTTTTTTGAGAAAAATGTTAAATGCAAATGGTCATGGATGCATCCAAATAAAGGTACAGCAGAATTGGATTATATTTTGACTAACAAAAACAATGTGTTTCAAGATTGTAATGTTTTTAGTAAATTTAACACAGGAAGTGATGATTGATCAGTAAGATGTAAGATACATGTTAATGTAAAACTGTAGAGAAAAAATATATAAAAAAACAATATTCACAGTTGATAATCCTAATCTCCAGAAACATTCCAATGAATTTAAATTAGAACTTTCAAATCATTTTCAAATATTAACAGATTTTGAATACGATTCAAATTTGAATGAATTCAATAGGAAAATAACTGATACACTTTTAAACACCAACAAAGATAGCTGGTAGAAAAAAGTAGCAAATGACCAATAAAATTTCTGAGACAATTTATGAAGGAAAAAGGGAATATAAAAAAATATAAAACTGATGCATTAAAAAGCATTGAATATGAAGTGAAAAAGAGTTAACAATTATAAGAAAGTATAATTGTGAAATAACAAGGAAAGCAATAGAAGAAAATAAAAAAATCTCAAGAGTGTAAATTAAGATCTTGGGTATTGACAGAAAACTTATTTGCACAATAAGAAAAAAAGATTGAACTATTATTAACAAGAGCGATGGCATCATAAAATGGGTAGAAGAGTTCTACCAAAAATTATATAGCAATAAAAAACAACAGCACCTCCTATATCTATTATATCTTTTGAATTGCCCAGGATTTTAAATCAAAAAGTGAGACATGCAACTAAATTTATGAAGAAGGAAAAAACTCCAGTAATGATGGAATTATAATTGATATATTAAAAGAAGCAGGTGAAGAAATAAATTTTTTTTTGGCTAAGTTATAAACCAAATGTCTAAATGATAAAGATGTACCAGATTATTGAAAGAATGCAATATTAATATTAATATTTAACAAAGGTGATAAAGAAGATATTAGAAATTATAGACCTATCAGTCTTGTATCAATTTTATACAAATTTTTTTACCAAAATAATTACAACTCATCTACAAAGAACATTGGATTTTAACCAACCAAAAGAATAAGCTGGATTTAAAAGTGGTTTTAATACTGTAGATTGCACCCATGTATTGAGAGAAATTATAGAAAAAAAAACCAATGAATATTGGTTGTCATTATGCTTTGGATTTGTAGATTATGAAAAGGTATTTCATTCTATAAGCATTGTTTCAATGATTAAAGAATTAGATCATCAATGCAAAGACTCAGGATATTGTCATATTTTGAAGAATATTTATAACAATGCAACAGCAACAATTAGATTACATAATGATACTCTGAAGATTAATTTTGAGAAGGGTATACAACAGGGTGAAACCATTTCTCCAACACTTTTTTAGCACAGTTTTGCAATAAATATGTTGTGAATTAAAATAGGAAGCTAAGAGAGTAAAAGTAAATAGAGATTAATTAAGTCATCTAGATTTTGCAGATAATATAGTTGTTTTTCAAATAATGCTTTAGAGCTTCAATAAATTTTTCAGAAGTTATCAAATAAAAGTAATTTACTAAATATTAGCCTTTTACAGCTACTGTACATGCGCTTTAATGAGTGTTAAATAATAAATGAATACTTTTCAGTGCCCATACAAGATATAGCATTTAAGAAAGAATAAAAACATCGCGCTATATAAATAGATGCTTGTTTACAAATAAAAGTAAGAAAATAGGATTAAAAGTAAATGTTAAAAAAGAGTAATGTCGAATGCATTTTCTCAAAAAAATGAAATTAAAGATTGATACAGATGAGTTAGAAGAAGTTAACAACTACAAATAGCTTAGTCAAATTATTACTATAAATTGAAACATAATGGATGAAATTAATCATAGAATTAAACTTAGTTGGAGGGTTTTTGGTAGAAATAACTTAATATTAAAAGGAAATATGTCCATGTGTTTGAAAAGGAAAGTTTTTAAATAAATGTGTTTTGCCAATTCTTACTTATGGATCTGAGACTTGGACACTTAACAAAAGAGCAATACAGAGTAGAAGAGATCGAGAACAAAATACATGGGTGAGAGAACAAATAGGTGTTACTAACACCATTGAAAAAATCAAAAGACTGAAGTGGTTATTGCTAGAAGAGATGATAATAAATAGACAATTGAAATCTTAAACTGGAATCCAAGAGATTGTAAAAGAACTAGAAAAAGACCATATGTGAGATGGATGGATGAAATAATGAAGTGTGCTGGTGTGATATGGAGAGCTGTTAGAGATCAGGGAAGATGAATTGAACTTGGAGAGACCTTCATCCTGCTGTGGATTAATAATGGTTGATAATGATGATGAGGATGATACAAATTTAAAACTTCCATTCTATCAAACATTTCTAAAAAATAGGAATAAAGATATCTGAAAAGATAAATGATCACCATGAAAAACATTTCAAAATAAACCAGCACACATCACATGGTCTAACTCACAATCTTTTATATATATCTTTATCATCTGTTCAGTATTTATAGATATAACAAATTTGATATATGAGAATAAATTTATACGTACTATGCAATGATTGATCACCTTTTCATAAGGAGTTAAAAGTGGAGTGGATAGAAACCAGTCTCTTTCTTATATGAAAATGGTTTAAAGAAAATTATTTACACTGTCAAAATGTTTATAGTGATTCAAGTATTAATTTTACTATATCTGGATTAGAGATTATTTGAAATAGTTGGTATCATTGTTGTGAAAGCTTAAAGATTGGCACTTATAAATCTAATAATTTGATATTTATAAATATTGAACAATTGATGGAGTTATTTATAAACGATTATTATTTGGGTCAACTGATGAATGCTGGTTCAGATAAAATGGGCATGATTTATATTTTGTTAAATTTTTTTTAGCATAACTTGAATAATAAAGTAGATAATTTTTTAAAAATAAGATGTATAATTTATCTTGTATAGATGATACAATGTTTCTGAATAAGCTACAAATATCTTGGAGATTGATTTTAAATGGATTTGTTCATATGTTTTAGGGAAGTGTAGTGGAATGGAAGTTTTAAATATAACTAATATATTTCATGTATTTGTGCTTAGCACTTCTGAAAAAGTGGTTTCAAAATGCACTTAGTGAGGAAGGGTACTCTTAATTTTCAGTGCTGATAGATGATTGTCAATTGGTAAAGCTGAGAATAGAGAGGCATTGATAAAAATTAAAAAAATTCAATATATAAACACACACTTACTATATATATACAACTAAAATTATAATAATCGTACAAATAAATAACAACAAAAATAATATTATACAAAAAAATTTTGGATTATTATATTGTAACGATTACTAATTGAATTTATTCAGTTAGGAAATACAAAATGTCACCTGATTTTTCAAGCATTTGTTTATTTCAGAGTTAACACATTGCGTCTTTATTATGGGATCATGAAATCTATTTATCAGAATCGCCTTTGTGATTTTTCTTTTTTTATTATTCAATAGTACTTTTAAACTAAAACCAAATTAAACGTTACAAAGTCTTTCATGATCAAAGAAAATTGAATAGTAGTTGAACAATTATTTACTGTAGTTTTTATTCCATTATAAAGTAATTGGTGTTGTTATTCATTTTTTATAAAACATCTTGATTCATTTATATATGACATTACATTTATCATTATTTTTTTGCTCTTTACATAAAAGGGGGGGGGGACCAAAAATTATAGAAATCATTCTCTGATTTGACATCTGTTTTAGTATACACTTCTCCTGTTAGACACTTCTTGCAAAAACCCTTTTGCAAAAATCTGCCAAATAACATCATCGTGTGAAATCGTAGTAGCACATTTTTTTTTTTGTAAAGTGTATTTGTCAATTTCAAACAATGTAAAATTCTGTTTCTATTTATCAAAAATGACAGAAAAAACAGTTGTAATGCTTGAAACAGATTGGTTTATTGAAATATTAAATTCACCATGACCTTAAAAAGCACCACAGGTGAACTCCAAAATCAAAACAAACTGATTTTGTTTTTGATGCAATGGCATTTTTCTCTCAAATTTAGTTTCTCATAGTCAAGCATTTTATTTGCATGTTCTGAAATTTATGTGATGTAATAAAATGTAAACATCCTGTTTTGTGGCAAGGAAAAGAGTGCAAGCTTCACTTTAACAAAATGTAATATGGCAAAGCCTTGACTGTAAAACACTTTTTAATTAATTTTAGCATGACCCAGATTATCTATTAGTCATATTCACTTGATCTTGATTTGTGCATTTTTTAAAAATTTCTTGAATAAAAAATGTTTCAATTTTTTTTGTGGACTTAGAAGCGGTGAAAAAAATATTGGAGATGTTAAAAGGCATCAATTTGCAATTGGCTTCCAAACTATTTTGAAAAATGAAAAACATATTTAGACTAGTGTATTGCATCAAATGGATAGAATTTGAATGAGATTAAATTTATAACACTTAAAAATAAATAAATACTATTTTATTATAAAACTCTGATTACCCCTACATATATATATATATATATTTGTCAACAGATGGTGTTCTACCAAAAACACCGTCAAGCGTATGTTTACATAAATGTCAGAGCATGCATTCACTATCTCTAACTTTAATTCCACTTTCAGATCATGATTTCAAGCTATTTGCTATCATCAGTGAAAGACAGGAATTTTAGAAACTAGATCTACACACAAACTCTGAGCATTTATGAAACAGTTTCTATTCAGCTTGTAAGCATGAATCTTTTAGACACGTAATGCCTTCAAACTCAGCATAGCAAGCCAGATAGCTATATGGGTCTGATCTCAGTTCAGCATCACCACATAGTAGAAGCCTCTGCAATATATATCATTGCTAGAAAGACCTCAAAGGTACATTTATGAAAAACAAAAAACAAGTTAAAAACTTGCTAACGCTTGTATCTATGTCAACAGATGGCGTTCTACCAAAAACACCATCAAGCGCATGTTTACATAAACATCAGAGCATGCATTCACTATCTCCAACTTCAATTCCACTTTCAGATCATGATTTCAAGCTATTTGCTATCATCAGTGAAAGACAGGAATTTTAGAAACTATATCTAAACACAAACTCTGAGCGTTTATGAAACAATTTCTATTCAGCTTGCAAGTGTGAATCTTTTAGACATGTAATGTCTTCAAACTCAGCATAGCAAGCCAGATAGCTATATGGGTCTGATCTCAGTTCAGCATCACCACATAGTAGAAGCCTCTGCAATATATATGATTGCTAGAAAGACCTCAAAGGTACATTTATGAAAAACAAAAAACAAGATAAAAACTTGCTAATGCTTGTATCTATGTCAATAGATGGCTTGCTATGCTGAGTTTGAAGACATTACGTGTCTAAAAGATTCACGCTTGCAAGCTGAATAGAAACTGTTTCATAAACGCTCAGAGTTTGTGTTTAGATCTAGTTTCTAAAATTCCTGTCTTTCACTGATGATAGCAAATAGCTTGAAATCATGATCTGAAAGTGGAATTAAAGTTAGAGATAGTGAATGCATGCTCTGACATTTATGTAAACATATGCTTGATGGTGTTTTTGGTAGAACGCTATCTGTTGACATAGATACAAGTGTTAGCAAGTTTTTAACTTGGTTTTTGTTTTTCATATATATATATAACATTTTTAGTATTATTGATTAATGTATTTATGAAGGACAAAAAGGTAATAATATTTATCAAACTATAGGTAAAAGCAATAAATCACATATACATGAATAAAGATGTTTATTAAAACTGATTAAGGAAACAACAGATACTTTATAATGCTATAAAAACTAAAGTAAATAAAGCTTCAATTTTTTTTAAATATGTATTAGTAAAATTATAGTAATACATGAAGAAAGAATTGTAAAAAAAAATTAAAAGGCAATTTAACTCTGAAATATACAAAGCTTGAAAAATCACATATTTGCTGTCTAATTAATTCCAGTTAATAAAGCCTATGATTTAAGTATTCAAAGTATTTCAGTATAATAATATTATATGATATTATAGAATAATGATATAAATAAATAGTAAATAAAATAATAGATGAAATTAATCACAGAATTAAACTTGTATGAAATGCTTGTGGTAGAAATGGCTTAATAATAAAAGAAAATAAGCCTATGTGTTGGAAAAGAAAAGTTGTTAATAAATATCTTTTACCAGTTCTTATTCATGGATCTGAGATTTGGAAACTTAATAGAAAAATAATGCAGAGATTTCAGACCACTGAATAAAGAATTGAGAAATGTATATTAGAAGTAATAAGAAGGGTTTGATCATAATTGAAAAAATTAAAAGATTGAAGTGATGCACTGGATTTATTTCTAGAAGAAATGATAACATATGAACAGTTGAAATCTTAAATTGGGTTCCAAGAGATTGTAAAAGACATACAAAGAGACTATAATAGATGGATGAAATAAGGAAGTGTGCTGGAATAATGTGAAAAAGAAAGGCTAGAGGTCAGAGAAACTAGATTAAACTCGGAGATACCTTTATACTAACATGGATTAATAATGGTTGAAAATGATAATAAAAATAAATAATAATAGCATATAATATTATTATATAAGACATATTTAAATTATTTAAACTGCAATCACTTCCAGCTAAACTTATTTAGTCAGAAACAGAAAATATCATGTGATTTTTCAAGCATTGAATATTTATTAAAATAGGAGCATCATGAAAATGTTTAATGAGGAATAATTTGCTAACCAATAAGATTGAGAATTTACATTACACTATAGATTAGTGAATAAAATATTTGAGAAAATGAGTACAAAGCAAATACTAAATAGAAGAAGCCATTTAGCTATGAACACATCTTAAAAGATAAAATTGATGTCGATTGTATGAATTTTTTTTAAAACTTATGAAGTATAGTGGAAGAAATTATAAATAATAAAGAGACTGCAAAGGATACTAAATTTTTTTAATAAGTTATGCAAACATAATTGCAGTGTCTTATCCTGAGCACAATAATAGGATAAATAAAACTAATCAGAATTTAGCTGAACATTTTCAAGTAGGTAAATTGAAATAAAAAAAATGTTTATTAATATTACCATAAAAAACATTCAATTTCATTTACCCATAAAGCTACACTCAACATAGAAAAAACAATGAGGTATTGGATGAATTAAATTGAAATAATGATCAGCCCATCAGAGTAAGCAAGCAAATAATATTGAAGACAAATTTCAGAATGCACTATCTAAGAATTTCCATGATGCTTAATGAAGTGCAAAGGGAGACTATTAATATAGAGTATAATGATAGCTATAAAATATACAATATTATTGTTGATGCTATAAATAAATATGACAGATGTAAAAACCATGGACAAAGAAAATATTGATACAAAAACTTCAGAAGAGACTGCTGATATGTCAAAAATGAATAAGAGCACTCATGAAGGCTTTCAAATTAAGTCAGTGATGGGAAAGATTACTAGTATAAAACATTCAAGAGAAGACTAAAACAAATTTGAAAATTATCAGAATACCCACAGTCAATTTTATGTTGGTTCATGGATGTGAAATGAATGAAATAATTCTGGCTGATGTAGCAAGTAGTATAAAATCTGCAAAAAAAGTTGAAAATAGAAATAAAAACTGTAAATAAATTTAATCGTAATTTGATCAAATATATAAAAAAATCTTACAAGATATCTCATAATGCCTGAAATATCCTTGATTTCATTATACAGAAGAGGAAAAATTATAAAGGCATTAAAGAATTATATAATTGTTAAGTATATGCTACAAAATAAAATATTGTAAGCAATATAAAGGAGTAAACCATTAAACATCACATGATCACTATCTCATACTAGCACATAATTGTTATTAAATTACTTAGAAAAAATTCAAAGGGGAGTAGGAAGACATGCATTGGATGCAGATGTATGGACAGCAAAAGAGGAAATTCAAGGAGAAATGGGATGGTCAAGTTTTCATATGAGAGATACAAAAAGTAAAATGAAAATGTTTGGTAGATTGCAGTTTATGGATAATAAAAGAATAGCTAAAATAGTATTTAATTGGGTTATGAGTAAAGGGCAGGTAACAAGATGGGTGAGAAAGGTAATGTGGTATGAAAAAGATTTGGATAAAGAATTTATATCAGTATATTTGTACAAAAGATGGGATGATTGTGTTAAGAGGATTGTTGAGTGTTGTAGTAGTAAGGAATGGGATAAAAGAATAGATTTATTAATAAAGAATAGGGAGTTAGAGAGATGGAGAAATAGTATGGAGAGTAAAAAGAGTTTAAATATATATAGAAATAAACAGAATATTAGGAGTTAATATATGATAATAGTAAGGAAAGTAGTTTATTATTTAAGGCTCGAATGGGATCTTTAGCTACAAGAGAATATACATGTAAATGGAAAAAAAAGGGTGATTTATTTTGTAAATTATGTAAGGAAGGAATAGAAAATATTAGGCATTTGTTAATTGAATGTAAATGCTTGAAAACAGAAAGGGTACATATAATGAAGTTATGGAAGAATAAATATGAAAAAAGTGATTATACAGAAAGTGAATTATTGGTTTTTATGCTGGGTTTGGAAAAAGATAAAGGGGATTTAGATATAAAGGTTATAGAGTTGACAAAGATTATATTGTGGAAATGGGATGGAGCAGAATATGGGAAAATTCAGAGTGGGGAATAGAAAATAAAGTGGCTAACAGGTTTATTTTGGCATAATTACTGAGATATTCTTCACTTCGTTTAAGGAGAAGCCACAATACATCACATCACATTTTTGTTTAATAATGGAAAGGTTCATGCAATACATACAACATTTGTTATGTAATGAATAATTATTATTTGCAACTGAAAATGTTTCAGTTCTATGAAAGGTCATATAATTACCTGAAGATTTGTTATAAAACTTAACGTAAGAATCAAGTCTCTTGTATCATTTAAAGTATAAATATGCGATAATAAGAATTACTATTACTATATCTTGGATTGAAGAGGAGAGTATTCATTTATTTAACACTCTCAAAAGGCGCGTGCTCAATTAGCTTGAAAGGCTTTTATTGGAATGAAATATTATTATTTTTATATTTTAACTGGAAAATGTGGCAATGGGTCATATGCAAATGTTATGTATATATATATTTAAAACAATAACAGTAAAAGAAAAGAACTCGTAAAGACAAAATTAAAGATAAAGGGTTATAAAAATAACTCAACGTGCTCAAACAATTTTCAGTTTTGAACGATGAAAAGAAAATTATTGCTGCTTTTAAACATATTTTTAAAATTAGATTTTTTATGTAAACATTTTTGGATTAATTAATTAATTAAAAAAAAAAAGAATGTATAATTTTTTTTGAATAAAAATTATATGATAGCAACTTAATGTATAAATAAGTCAATTAAAGGATTTGAAAAACAGCAAAACAAGTATAAAATAAAATATTTTTAAAACAACAAAGATATTTTAAATTACCCTTACATAAAAGATGCAACAAAAAAAGAACCAGTTTCAGTTTTGAATAACAAAGTCTTATTTGTCTTCCAATTTATATTAGAAGCTATATACTCTATTTGTTATATATTTATTTTTAAATGAATTGCTATCTCATAGCTAAGACTGTCTAGATTATTGATAAGATTTTGAATCAAATATCCATTGATTTTTAAAAAGTTAGTTATTCCCACTATTGCCCTTCTACCCAGGAGTAACGGACCTACATAAAGACGGTATTTTGAAGCTTCATTCTAGCTTTTACCTTGTCTGGAAAATTATCAAAGTTGTGCTGACACAAGGTGCTAGAGAAAAGATTGAGTTAATACTAAAATTAAAAAAATCTTTAATACTGAATAGATTTTGTTAATAAAATGTTGAAATTCGATAGATAAATTTATCTGAGTAATAATTGTACTTTTAATGCACATTTAATCTGACATTATAATTTTTGTGTGTATTTGTGTTAAATATGTATATACCAAATATACTCACAGTGGTTAAAACACTGGTAGAGATCCCTGCTATCGCATTTTATACGCATATTGTCGAGGTCATAGCCTCAGTAAATAAACTAACGTAATCAATTATTTAAAATTAACTTTATTTTATTAATAGTGATTAATTATTTATTTAAAAGAAAGTTTATTAGTACTTAAAATCTTTTTTAACTTTCATGAGTCATGATTATATTTTCAAAAGAACTATTATTTTAAAAGTTTATAAAAGAACTTTATTTTTCTTCTCTAAAAGGAAAATTAAGAAAGGGAGATTTTTAAATTGCATTTAATGATTAGTTAGTTTTAGATAAATTTTCAGAATTATTGATTTAATATTATTCAATTGCAATGATTTGGGTTTTGTGAATTATTAATTATATATCTAATAAATGTAAATGTATTATTAGTCTAGATTTTATTTTGATGGATTTTCTATTTTATTTATTAAACCATATCATCTATGTATTCTATCTTAATGCCTAAAGTCTTGATGATCAATGCATATTTATGTTTTATAATTATTTAAATCAATAACTGATGAATATTATTGTATATTTATCAATTGATGACTTGGTACTTACACCATATATGATTCAGAATTCTGGAGTTTATAGCTGCAGCAAACATACATGTCATGCCAAATATTGTCTTAAATCATGGCAATTCAATTAAATAGCAAATACATTCTCTCTTTGCTTTTATCCTGATTATTGGAATTTGTACTTTTAGTGTTTATTTTTCACACATCATCATCTCCATTAACATGATCTATAATTAAGAACAGCTATATCTCAGTTATCCCCTAATCATACACACACACACTCACACATATATATATTGTACCGGTCGGTTTCGTCCGTTCATATAACAAGATCTAGCATCTAGGCAAAAGTATCTCAAGTCCAGTCATGCGCAAGATACATAAGTCAGGAACATTCATGAACTCTGCCCTATTTGCCTATTTTCCAGATCTACCAACTTATGAGCAACAATTCCAATGATACTGATCTAATTTATTTCTACCCCGCCGGTGTCACAAAGTCGTGACACAAAAAGACTCTTATTTGAACTTTATTCATGTACAGGATATTATGATTAGCAATTTTCGATCACCTAGTAAGTGGAACCTTTTTTATATAACATCAAATCCATTTCTATTCAATAAATGAAACAATGACTTAGATATTTAGAAAGATATAAGATTTATTAAATCAACTTGTAATATATATATGATTGCAAACGTTATTGGTGTTACAATGTAAATAAAATGGGTGTTTATCTCCCTTGGATGACATTAACCTCCCTTACAATGCTATAAAATAAACGTATTTAATCATCAATAACAAATAATTCATGGCTTTATTCTAATGTGGCTATTTATATGTCAATAACTTATCGATGGAATGGGATACATAAGATTTTTAATAATAGCGCTAGATTACAGTTACATAGTTCTTTGAATCCACCATTAATAAAACAATAGCACTCGTACCGAGTCTTAAGTTTATTGAGTTGGATGATAAGGATAATTATATTTAATTAATATTTGCATTTTCTAGATAAGAACATGTGTGGGAAGCTAATTTGGGAAATAATAATAATGGCAGAAATATCGTATCTTAAAGTGTGAATGAAACATATAAAAAAAAATGGCAATCCATTTAGCATAATCATAACAGTACGGTTTAGGAGAATTAATAGGCTTTTAACGAGAACAAAATATGGGAGAGCAGTACGTGTATGATGGCAATGGAGAGATCTATTCTAAGATCCAAGAAGATGCTTCAATTCACAGTTAAAGAAGGTGACTCTCTGCAAACATCGGCAGGGTCGGGTCATAAACAACAAAGAATGCGCTTTATTGAATTGCCATAGGCTGGACTTTTGCCAGAGCGAACCCTATGCAACAATATCTCACGCTGAAGAAATCCAAAGAGGTTTTCCAAACCTTGTCCCTGGTATTGGAAGTAAAAATGAACGAAGCACAAAGATATATATAACGAAAGGCCGGTATACACGTAACGCTTGCATTAATATAAATATATATATTTAACTAAGGAATAAAGAATTATCGCCTATCTTTATTAATAAAAACCCAGCATACCGGTATGATTTGATTACTACGTGGATATGGAAGAATTACATTTAATGCTAATATAATATAGCTCATAGAACTAAAGGATTCCCCCCCCCCCTTATGTATTACTTTAAACTACACAAACTTTCCACAACGTATAAATAATATAAATCATTGGTTTTGAATGCTTTAATAAATAAATACTTTTCATATTATTAAATATATATAAAGTCGGTGGTGGCTATTGATTTCAAGAAAGTAATATTAATTTAATTCATATAAATCTATTTGCAGATTTTAGAAGTTAGCGCTATTATTTAATTAACCAAAAAAACACATTTCTAAGAAAATAGATTTTTACTTAGTTTTTGAAAAAAACACTGTATAATAATTATCAAATTCTTATTTTATTTCACCAGACTGGCAGGCACCTGCTATACTGAGAATAACAAATTTGTTTTTAAAAAAATACTAGATTAATTACCCTCTGAAAAGTAAGGAGGGTTTTCTTTGATTAAAAGAGATAGCGTAAGCATTTGCGATTCTGGGGGAAATTATTGACATATAATTTAGTATCTGAAAGTATAAAATATAATAATGAAAATAAAGTATTGCTGCATAGACGTGAAATTAAGAACTAATAATTATTCAGGAGAAGTTTAATGTAGGAGAGATTACAGCTAAGTTATATATAGAGAGAACGAGGTACAATTAACAAAAAGGTAAGAATTTTACAAATTGATTCATAACTAATATTAAATTTTACAAATGAAAGCTTTACAAAATGTTTAAAAAAATAGATAGGTGAGAGTTAAAATTATTCACGGTAACTTTAAAGGTCTAGCAGCATTTGAAATGATTACCTCTGTAAAATGTGGTGGTTCTTTTGATGATTGCAATTCCCTCGGAGACTAGATCTAGTTTGTCAAGCATAGTTATTCAGGCAGGCAATAAGTTTATTATTTAACAAATAGGCATATAATTATAGTCTATGAGTATCGGGATCCATGGGCACAAATTCCAGGGAAGGCCATCTCGAATGGCGAGAAAGGCGACTTAGATTTACTCAGTACACATTGAAATTAACGAACGCAAATTTTCTTGGTGACTGCTCTCATTGACTGTCGTAGTTACTCTCTAAATTAATTCGTAATTATTCCATGCCTTGGTATTTTTGGAATCCTTTTCTGATTGGTCATTGCTAATTGTTATCTAATTCAATTAATTTTTAAAAGAATTTGTACATACGATTTACCCATTGTGCTGGAAGATGCCATTGTGAGATAAGTTTTCAATTCGAAATTAAATTGATAAAAAAAAAATGTTTGTAACAAAAGTAAATCAATTAAGTTTAGTTTCTACTTTTGATTTTAGAGAAACTTTTAATTAAAGTTATGTTATAATATTATACAAGATTACGCTTCTCACCTTTAATTAATTTTGACTAATTACAATCGCATCTTCCATATTGGATTTAAAAGAAAAGTGGAGTTTAATAGCAAAAATAATTTAAAAGCACAATTTTATAAAATTATATATAATGAACTTTTCCAATAAATATTTGCTCAGCACGTTTGTCTCTACAATATCTATAGATATCTGAGCTGCAATTAATAAATACTTATTATATCTTTTATAGAATAACAAAATGCAGAAAATATAATATATTGATATTATTTATAGCTTGTTATAATTAATCTTCCGTTCCCTATTGCGCATATGTATTCCCTCTTTGAATACTATATTTATTATTTTTATTTTGTGTGTTTAAATTCAGATACTTGGGTATATATCTTCGTTAATAAATATGTTAGTTAATAATACTCAAACAAAAGGATAAAAAAAATGTGTTAGTGAGTGGAATATATATGCAAGAATAGGGTTTGAATTTAGGTTGGTAGCGGAAGATTTGAAGTGGGCTGTGAAGCGCAATCTGAATCTCAGATTCCGCTTCAATATATATATATATATAACTAATGCACCAAGTTGTGGCTTTTAATTGACTGATTAATGCAATTATTACCTACTTGTAACATATGATTTAATCAACAATGGATTAGCTCACCATTTTATTGACACTATTACTATATGTGTATACCGAGGTGAAAATTTTCCATCTCATAATATAATAATTTATATTTTAATTTATATCCATTGTTGTCACTTAGTATATATTATGTTTGTTGATAACATTTATATAATTAATATGTAAATTGATGAAAATAGATTGATAATGTTAAATAGTTGTTAATCAAGATTTATTTGAAATTCTGGCATGTTAATGTCCAGGAAATGATACATGCTATTGTGAAAGTATATTACAGTAAAAAATTTAATCTAGGTTTTGTAAATCATAAAGAGTTTTTAATTGCACATAAATAATTTATTAATCAATAATATGATGAGATCTGGATGCAAAATAAAAAAAGAAAATATTTATATGCTTCCAAGATTAGAAATAAAGCATGAAATTCCCAATATGAAAAATCTAAGTGACAGGAGGGGAGGGAGGACTTTTTCCAAATACTACAAAAATAGTTTTTTTTAGACAGGAGAGTTTTGTTTTACAAAGGAAGCTACACCATAATGTCCAGCTAGATACATCATGTTTCCTCCAGAGAACTCCTTTTCGATGGTTGACTTTACATCAGCAACTGAAAAAAAATGTGTATAATACTCATAGTGAAGCAGTCAGATCTGAGTTCAACCCCAGCTTCATGACATCTAGCCATAAGCCCACTTCAAACCCCTAGTACTAACCTTAAATTTCCGATGCAATGGGGCTTTATATGTTCAATCCACACTAATTTCCATAAAGAAAAACTATTACAGAAATGTGTATTAAAATTAATTAGTTTAAGGTTTAAATTGATCAATTCTATTAATAAATTCATGATAGAATTATTCATGAATTTATATATATTATAACTGTGTGGATTGTGCATATATATTTGTAAATATTTAAATATATATATAATTGTTTGAAAGTTTCATTGCGTCGGGAATGTTTGATTTTATTTTTAAATAATTTGTTAAAGTTTTATTGATTAAAAGCTACATTCTTTCGATAAGCTTTCAGATTTTCCCTTTCCAAAACAATGGGTTAAGTTTTATTAATTACAAAAAAAGATAAGTATTTAAAATGTAAGGATTTCTTAATTAAAATCATTTTTTGATTTTAAGAATTCATTTTCTAATTAGAAAATGAATTCAAGTTAATGAGTTTGAAAGCCTTATCAAAGGAATGTATCTAAAAACAACCAGTAAATTTGAAAACATCGATAGTAAAAGAAGTGCTAACCCGAAGGCATCAATTACAGTATATATAACTCTGAAAAGTTTGGAGAGGGGAGAAGCCATCTTTGTTGTAGAGAAGTGCAGTAAACTCTATGCATTTTAAATCATGAATTCAAATAGTGTTCCTATCATGGTGAAGGGTTAAATGTCAGGAATCTGGCTATTGTTTCTGAAGTCCTCTAAAAATCTTCAATGAAGCTGCTGAATCTTTTCTGGACCAATCATGCTGCTAAAATTGTGAAAATTCATTAAAATACTGTTCAAGTAATCGACCAAATGGTGCCTACGTTTTACTCACCCAGACGTGTAAACTAAGAACCAGCCCCGGAAGAAATGGGTAATATGTTTCCATAATGAACCTTAAACTTTCTGGCCAGTTTTGAACTTTACTTTACATTCTTTTTAAGAGCTCTTTTCATTCTTTAATGTAACAATCTCTGTGTAACACCTTTTATTTATGCTATTTTAAATTAGTAATTCTCTTAATCTCTAGTCTTTAAATTTAACTTTCCTTCCTTACCATGGTGGTTCATTTACTATACTATATATATATTTTGTGTGATTTATTAATGTCATTTATTTTTAATTATATGCCAATAATCTTTTGACTCGATAAAATCCTTTGTTCTATTTGCCTTATGCAGAAAATATAATATTAAATTTGATAATTCTCATCCATTAGAACTAGATTTATACAGTTCAATCAATCATTGAGTTGAAAGAAATAATTGGCTAATAATAAATTATTAGCTCCATTTCTAATCTATGCCCCAGCTATTTCCTATATGTATTGATTCATATATATAATGTTAAAATGTATTTTCTCGTATTCACCAATGTGTATTTATTCACATATAATCTTAAAATGTTTTTTGCATGTGTATTTATTCATATATAATCTTAAAATGTTTTTTGCAAAAAGGGCCGATAAAGGAATCAAATATATTCTAATTCAAATTTCAATTACTTGCTATTTACATTCAGGAAAGGCACGATGTTTGGGGCATGATTAATATAATTTTATAATGCGTTAAAATAGTTTTAGTTAAAAGCTCATTTGGCTTTAATTAATTTGATCAAGTCATCACATAGAGCTATCTATAATTGGGTTTTATTTTTCAAATGGTGACTATCAAGTCATCATCTTCATTGCTGGAGTAGGGCTATCGTTCGTTTCACAGGCTTGTCGGTGATGATATTTCTGATAATTGAATTATAGAGGAAGAAAGCACTTCCTCCCCCGCTCATGTTATATTTGGAACACCAAAGGCTCATAGTTACAACTCAGCCTGGCTTTCCCATGTTCCACATCTACTTAAAGAGCATAAGACTTGTCAAATACAAGCCGCCATACTACTTTTAAATCACCTCTCCTTAACTACTTCAGCTTCAAGCTGCCATATTGAACTTTTTAAAATACTGGCATGAGACACAATTTTCATAATAACTTCAGTTTTAATTATGTTAGAGCAAAAACAATTACATTGCTAGAAACTAGAAAAATTAAGGAAAACAATAAGCATAAAATAAATAGTGATAACTATATAAAAAATAAGGTAAAAAAGAAATTTTCACATCCGAAATAATTATTATTTTATTGTTTGTTCATAATTTGGAAATTAACATTAACTAAAATTCAAAATACATCTTCAGTGATAATTTCTTTCTATTCCTTACAAAATTATCTTTCTAAACATGTATAATATGTCTTACCTGAGATAATTCACAGCTTCACAATCTCCAAAAGAAGTCGGATATGACTTCTTCATTTTTATCATGTACCCCAAATGTTCTAAATGTCAAAGGTGTCTATAAAGAAAAAGATTCATCCTAATAAAAGATACAAAAGAAATTATCATAGCAATTGGCTTCTTGTCTGTCTAAAACTAGAAATTGTAGACTACTTTCTATACCACTGATAAAATGAGTTTCATCTCTTCATTTTATATATTTTGTGTACAATAATGTTTATATTCTTTGTGGTCACCAGTGTTTATATTCTTTATGCACTGCACAAGTGATGTTTATATTTTTTATATACAGAAGTGATGCTATCTTTTTATATTTATTGTACCACAGATATAATTTATTTGCATATAGTCTATAGATTTGAAAATAATGTTATGAAACATATAGCAAAAGCAAAGCATGATCAAGCATAAACATAAACAAGTTTCAGAATTGGATTATATGTTTGTATATACAAAGTTTGTATATATTTGATTATTAGTTTTATAACCCATTGCTTGTAAAACATATTATATAAACATAATTAATGATTTTCAAAAAGTATACTTTTTGAAAATCATTATTTTTATAAAAATAAGAGGATTATTGTAGATAGAACTTTAGATAATCACGATATGAATTATATACTAATAAGTTTTATACGAATAAATATATAATTACAAACTAAATCATACTAATTTTTCGATAAATATGAATTCTATGTGAGCATAAATAAATGTATTACAAACTACTTTTAGAAAATTATGATAAATATGAATTCTATAGAGCATATACGAGCACAAATATATAATTACACACACACCAATTTTTCGATAGATATGAATTGTATATGAGCATAAATAAATAAATATAGAACTACAAATTAGCACACACTAATTACAAACTAAAATTAATAAAAAATATATTTTTTCCAAAAATTAAAAAAAAAATTAAAATTTTTTACTTACGAATAATTACATTGATAGTCTGTTATAGGCCTTACCGGAGAAAGTTTCACTTCCAGCCATAAAACATTTTATGTCTTTTATCGTTTTGTGATAAGTACAAAAATTACCAAAAAAAAAAAACAAAATAAATAAATACTGTGGTCGATTAAAAAATTCGCCAAAAATCTAAATGTCAACCGATTTTTTTGAAATAAAGATCCTTTGAAAGCTAACATATACAGCTAAAAACAGCCACATTTTCTTTGACATCATGATTATACTTTTTACGTCAGCAAAGAAAGAAAATACACATCATCAAATAACTACCCGAAGTGCGCAAATTATGCCAACAAACCGGAAGTAGTTAAAGGGCAGTAAGACTTGTGAAATTCAAGCTGCCATAGGACTTAGATCATCACAAGCTATTGTGTTTCAATTTCATTTTATAGCTCATAATTCGTCAGCACAATTGCCTCTCTGTTCCGGTAAAGTCCGCTCTGATGCTCGTAATTCATGATGAAGTGATTTCAATTAAAGTCAAACAAATTCTCAGTTATATCAAAGTAAATAAGTTTTCTAATAAAAGGTTAATATTATGCCCTAAATATGTATCTTGCTCTTCATGAATAGATTTGCGAATGTGAAAATAAATCTCACATTCTTTCGTATAAAATTAGAGTAATAATGTCCTTTACAAATGAATACCTTTATCTGCCTTTATTTTCTTGTTGGGGGCATAGACATAGAATTCCAAAATATTGCGTAATACTCATTGGCATATAATAAGGACCGCCACTCTGATTATAATTATAAACTTTGTTTAAGGACTAGAATTAATTAATATAATCATTATTTAAAATTCAAACAAAACAAACTATTATTATTAAATATTTTCTAAACACACTTGGTTTCTTAATTTCTTAATTCTCTTATTCAATAATTATTTTAATGTCAATGCTCGCTGACTGTGTTGGCAACCCGAACATATACATATGATTCGACTTAAAAAAGTATCTTAAGTTAATTAATTATACGATATTAGTGTCAGTTCAGGGGTCTCTAATCCTCACCAACTGTTGAGCTAGTTTCTTGGCACATAGCACTGTGCCATCGATTTAGATTTCTACTAATCTGACCTGGTGAGTTGGGTTTGAATTCAGTTTGGTTCAGCTGAGTTTGGATCCGACTTGCGTTCATGTGATGGTGCTTTTTTGACTGGTACATGGTTATGTTTTTGGCTGCCCAATCATTGAAGCTTCGATTTATAAACCCCACACACCCTGTAGATAGTAATTATGATTTTAGTTACTCAGTCAATTGAGATCTGAATAAATTAAATGTTTCTGTAGGGAGTGATATGTTAAAGAGTGTTGTATATATTTAAGAGAAAAGTTATGTGATTTATAACGCATAACTGAAATGATTTAATAAATTAAAATGTCATTTTGTAATCTTCTTTCTTATAATTAAATGTTTTCAAGATTATTTTTTAAATGTTCTTCAGCAAAAGATTTGTTAGTTAAAATAATTATTCAAAGAAAAGTAATAAGATAGAATATATATATATAAATTAATTATACATGTACTATATTAGTGTATATATTATACATTTAGCTGGTATTTTTCTGCCAGCTCATAATCATACATATATATACACACATATTTTGTAAAAAATAAAATATAGACATTGTAATAAACTTATTTTATTAGAAATAAATAAACACATACTTTTCTATCAGCTCATATATATATATATATACGCACATATATATATATTTGTTAAAATATAAATATTTTATAATACATAATTTTAAAAAATATAAATTAACACTTAATTTTAAAATGGAGTTTTAAGAAGTTAAAATAAATTAGATCAAGATCTTACATTTTTGATAAAAGTTTGTCTTTTGTTTAGTTTTTTTAAAAAAAAATTCTTAAGATAAAAGGGCAAAGAAAGCAATTAATTCTATTGTTGGGGCTTTGTCAGTGAAGGTATTTTTATGCTATCTATTATGCTGATCAATTGGAATGTTTCTTTGGGATTTTAAAATATGAAACAAAAAAAGAGAATATTAGAGGTGTGAACTGAAACTTTAGAAAAAAAACCTATAAATTACAGACTTTCCTTTTGTTTTAATTAATTGGATTTCTGCTGAGGTCAATAGCTAATCTATAAGTTTCAATTCGGCTCAGACTTTTCAATATATAAAAAAAAAATCTGCAAAGTGCAAAGAGAAAATGTTGAGTGGCTAGATCTAACAGAACTTTCCCTGTTGGGGACCTCGTCCTATTACCACCTGGAACTGCTTTGTAAATGCTGAACATAGAGAGCTAGCCAAGGAGAACAGATTGAAAGAAGACACAGACAAACCATGAAGAATATAGAGTGAAATATTCCACTCACACAGGATCTGCACTGATCGATCAGGGTAAATAGACTTTTTTTTGTTATAATCTCAAGAGACATTTGCGTAATAGATTTTAAAAAAGTAAGAAAAGCCTTCACTTCAAATATCTCAAAGTTTCAGCAATAGAAAGGGAGGGATATGTAATCTTTAAGTAGATGTATTTACTCATTCAAATTAATCCACATTATATTGTTTTTTTATTTAATTCTTTTTGGGGACGTTCTATTAATTAAACTTACCTTTAGTTCTATGATTGTTGTTCTTATAATGTATAGATTGGAATAAGAAATTGTATACTCGATCTAAGGATAAGTAAAAATTTAAGATAAAAAGAATTAACATTAGAAAGAGGAGATTTGAGTGCATTTGTTTTTAACAAACACACTCTTATAGTAAGTCGCCCTTGAGTTCACTCATAGTTATATACCATGATATTTTCTAAAATATTGTATAAGTGGTAAAGTGACGGCGCATGTTCCTTCGAGAACGATACATGTTAACTCTTGATTAAAAAAGAAAAAGGATCAGGAGGGTTTGGTTCAACAAATGTGAGGGAAGGGAATAGTCAACAAATAGAATAAAGGTGTAATAAATCTTTCAACAATATTTAAGCATCGATCTGTTTTTTTTTATTATTTATTATAATTAATTCTTATATTTCATTTTGTATTCTTTTGGTTCGTTAAAGAAAATTATTTTAAGGTTTCCATTTGGTGATTGCCATTCGTAAATAAATTAACTGTTATTATAGAAAATTTATAATATGGTCTAGGCAGAAATGCTTAATGGCGCCCTCGAGCGGTCACCGTACATTGTAATCTCGTAAAATTTAAGAGCATAACAAAATGTTTTGTTACAGAGGGTAGGAGCAGGTCAAATTAAAGAAAATGATGTCTCAATGTGTAGGGCTCGTTAACTAAATAAATGGCTTGAGATTAGGGTAAAAGTGGGGTAAGGCAGGTTCATGTGGTTAAAGTGAGGAGTTAGTATGCTAGTGGGGGAGAGTTTTGAGTTTGAAACAAAGAGAAAAAAGAAATAGAATGAGTGAAGACGGAAGTACCATAGAAAGCCCAGTGGTAACATTTAAAAACCCCGAGCGTTATCAGTTCAAAGAAATACTAAAAGCTATCGCTGAGCTAAAAGAAATAGTAATCAAAGATAGGGAAGAAATTAAAGAAATGAAAGTAATGATTCAAGACCTCAGAAAAGACGTAAATGAATTAAAAAAGAATGAGGAAAAGAGAAATGGCGAGAAAAAAGATGAAGGGGATATAGTAAGTGCAGGTTATGAAGTTAATAAGGTTACTGAAGAAAAGATAGAAAGTGAAGGGACATTTAATGAAGTAGAGGAAGAAGCTAAATCTGAAAGGCCAGCATTAGCAAAATTTATCCAAATAAGAGTATTTAAAGGTGATGGGGAAGAAAACCCATTCGATTATTTGGATAGCTTAAATGATTTTTTTTATTTCCATAAGTCAAATGAAAAGGAGAAGGTCATTATAGCGATGAGCCATTTAAGTGGCTCTGCTTGAGAATGGTGGAAGGTGGTGAACTATAACCCTCAAACATTCCAAGAATACAAAACGATGATTCTGAGAGGTTTCTGGAGCATGGAAAAACAAGAGGCTATACATATGAAAACATCACGGGAAAAATATAGAGCAGATAGAAATGAAACCTATAGCCAGTTTTTTCAACAACAGGCAGCAAAACTTAGAGCACTGGAGGCTTACCCAATGGATCAATTCCAGATTGTAAGGACTATAAGATATAATCTTCCGATGGGGGTTCAGCATAGGTTGGCTGACAACCGACGTGTGTCAATAGAAGCACTAGAAATATTAGATGATATGGAGTATAGTGAGCCGGAAGAAGGGGAAGATTCTAAAGTTAGTTGGGGAATTGTAATGAACATGTGGGGAAGAGTAACTGTAATCCTAAGAAAGAATGGGAAAAGACTCCACGGCATGATTAAAAGTTTTTTTTTTAATTTTTTTTTGTTTTTGGGAAAAGGGTGCAATGAGCTGGTATTTTTCTGCCAGCTCATAATCATACATATATATACACACATATTTTGTAAAAATAAAATATAGACATTGTAATAAACTTATTTTATTAGAAATAAATAAACATGTACTTTTCTATCAGCTCATATATATATACGCACATATATATATATTTGTTAAAATATAAATATCATTTTATAATACATAATTTTAAAAAATATAAATTAACACTTAATTTTAAAATGGAGTTTTAAGAAGTTAAAATAAATTAGATCAAGATCTTACATTTTTGATAAAAGTTTGTCTTTTGTTTAGTTTTTTTAAAAAAAAATTTTTAAGATAGAAGGGAAAAGAAAGCAATTAATTCTATTGTTGGGGCTTTGTCAGTGAAGCTATTTTTATGCTATCTATTACGCTGATCAATTGGAATGTTTCTTTGGGATTTTAAAATATGAAACAAAAGAAGAGAATATTAAAGGTGAAACTAAAACTTTAGAAAAAAAACTATAAATTATGGACTTTCCTTTTTGTTCTAATTAATTGGATTTCTGCCGAGGTCAATAGCTAATCTATAAGTTTCAATTCGGCTCAGACTTTTCGATATATAAAAAAAATCTGCAAAGCGCAAGGAGAAAATGTTGAGTGGCTAAATCTAACAGAACTTTCCTTGCTGGGGACCTCTTCCTATTACCACCTGGAACTACTTTGTAAATGCCGGACATAGAGAGCTAGCTGAAGAGAACAGACTGAAAGAAGACACGAACAAACCACAAAGAATATAGAGTGAAATATTCCACCCACACAGGATCTGCACTGATCGATCAGGGTAAATAGACCTTTTTTTGGTATAATCTCAAGAGACATTTGCGTAATAGATTTTAAAAAAGTAAGAAAAGCCTTCACTTCAAATATCTCAAAGTTTCAGCAATAGAAAGGGAGGGATATATAATCTTTAAGTAGATGTATTTACTCATTCAAATTAATCCACATTATATTGTTTTTTTATTTAATTTTTTTTGGGGACGTTCTATTAATTAAACTTATCTTTAGTTCTATGATTGTTGTTCTTATAATGTATAGATCGGAATAAGAAATTGTATACTTGATCTAAGGATAAGTAAAAATTTAAGATAAAAAGAATTAACATTAGAAAGAGGAGGTTTGAGTGTGTTTGTTTTTAACAAACACACTCTTATAGTAAGTCGCCCTTGAGTTCACTCATAGTTATATACCATGATATTTGCTAAAATATTGTATAAGTGGTAAAGTGACGGCGCATGTTCCTTCGAGAACGATACATGTTAACTCTTGATTAGAAAAGAAAAAGGATCGGGAGGGTTTGGTTCGACAAATGTGAGAGAAGGGAATAGTCAACAAATAGAATAAAGGTGTAATAAATCTTTCAACAATATTTAAGTGTCGATCTGTTTTTTTTTTTATTATTTATTATAATTAATTCTTATATTTCATTTTGTATTCTTTTGGTTCGTTAAAGAAAATTATTTTAAGGTTTCCATTTGGTGATTGCCGTTTGTAAATAAATTAACTGTTATTATAGAAAATTTATAATACGGTCTAGGCAGAAATGCTTAGTGGTGCCCTCGAACGGTCACCGTACGTTGCAATCTCGTAAAATTTAAGAGCGTAACAAAATGTTTTGTTACAATGTTTGTTTATACATTCGCAACAGTAGGAAAATTATCATTAGAAAAGTAGTAAGAGTAGATCAAAGCAAGGGTTAAAATAAATGAAATATTTTTCTGTGTCAAAATTGATTAGTATTCATCTCAGTATAAATGTAAAAATATCCAATATGATATTATATTAAAAGTTTTAAATTTCAAAGTATTGCTTGCTAGCACATATATTAAATGTTTGCTCCGTATTCTTAGTAGTCTCAAAGCAAGGCGAAGACCTTCAAACTGGGAATTATATGTCAAGTGGTCTAATGCAGTGTGACAACATGCTTTAATGACAATAATATCTAGAGTGACCTCAAAGCAGGTGAAGACCTTTTGTGTACACCAAGCAGCCAGATGCAGGTGGCAAAATGCTTAAATGGTTCACATGCTTTCATGCTAGCAAGATTGAAAATGATATCAACAAATAAAAGTGTTTGTGTAATATCAATTTTGACATTTTTTTCTTTGTGTGTGAAAGCCTCATGCTTAGTAAAAATGAAGTAGTGAACTCCTATATTTAAACTCATGTCAGGAATGCATCAGTTGTTAATAAATATAAAATAACTCATCAATCAAATTATTTTATCTCAAAATTAAGTCAATCATATGTGGTTTGGGGGTCAATGGGTTATTTCACATGCCCTATTGATGTCATTTTGCTCACTGGTGCCCATATAAATAAATTTGTTAGCAAATTTGATTGTCAGTACAGTAGTGGGTCAGTTGTCTAAATAATAAAAACCAAATGTGTCCAATACAGAGAATTACTTGTACTACCTGCTAATATATATATGAATATTTGTATATCACTAATTATTTGTATAGTTTTTTTTTCAGACATGGGAGAACAGTTGAACAGAGGGAAAGTGAGTAATGTTTGTTTTTCTTATATCTAATAGTTTTTAAATAAAATACATGTCTCATTCAAAGAATTAATAGAAAGAGCTAACCAAGAAAACGTAGGTAAACTAAAACTAAACTAAAAAAGGCGATTACATAGATTGGGAAATAATATGCAACAGCTAATGAAGATTGGGTCAATGGAACTAGTAGTCAGAGACCTAATTAAATGTACTAAAGAAAAAAAAGCTATTATTTAAGTATACAGAGAGAGTGCCATAAGTTTGTGATTCACATTGTTTATTATATTATTTACTTATTTTCAAAAATGGAAAGAGAGACTTTGCATACGATCCTCAGAGAAATGAGAGAAGACAGGAAGTTAATGCTGATGATGAGGGAAAGGATTTTAAGGCTTGAGGAAGAATGAGGCATCCAAACCAACTCAAACCCAGAGAATGTAAAGCATCAGCAAGAAATAAATCCTTATGAAGCCCCAAAACTAGATGATGAAGATGATCAGACCACACCAAAAGAAGTTGTGGATAGCAAAGAAGACAACAGTGGAGAAGATGAGTCAAATCGAGAAATGTTCGAAGAAGGTGATATAAATACAGAAAGGGAAAAAGATGTTCAGACCACTAGTAAAATAAAACCAAAAGTAGAAATGGGATGGATGATGAATCCTCAACTTAGTATGAAGAATTTACAGATGCCATTTCCTGGATCCTCAATACAGACTCAAATTTTCAAAGACGACCCAGGAGGGAACCCCCTCGCTCATTTAGATAATGTTAAAGAATTTTCTTTTGTGCATTCAGTCACAGAAAAGGCCATAGAATTACTGACAACAATAGACTATGGGAACTTGACACCAACAAGAAAGGACCAAAACTATGACCACCATCAAAGGTTCAACTCATATGGGCCACCTGAACCAGGGAAACAATAGTATAATCATTAAATGAAAAGACAGATATATATACAGACGACCAACTGACATGACCATAGGGAAAATGAGACTTGATTAACGGACCTATTTATAAGCTAGATAATAATATAAAAAAATGATCGCAATGAGACATGTATAATTTTGTAGTTTGTACAGATGATATTATTCACATGCATGCTGTTCTCCCAGAGTCTACCAACTAGTCGAGTACACTTATGCGAATGTATCATGTTTAAGTAAAGAGATTTTTTTTCATTGTTTTTTTTTTAAGTGAAAAGAAATAAAGCAGTTGAATCTGAGTTCGATCCTAGCTACATGACATCTAGCCATAAGCCCACTTCAAACCCCTAGTACTAACCTTAAATTTCTGATGAAATGGGGCTTTATACGTTCAATCCATGCTAATTTCCATAAAGAAAAACTATTACAGAAATGTGTATTAAAATTAATTAATTTAAAGTTTAAATTGATCAATTCTATTAATAAATTCATGATAGAATTATTCATGAATTTATATATATTATAACTGCGTGGATTGTGCGTATATATTTGTAAATATTTAAATATATATAATTGTTCAAAAGTTTCATTGCATCGGGAATATTTGATTTTATTTTTAAATAATTTGTTAAAGTTTTATTGATTAAAAGCTACATTCTTTCGATAAGCTTTCAGATTTTCCCTTTCCAAAACAATGGGTTAAGTTTTATTAATTAAAAAAAAAGATAAGTATTTAAAATGTAAGGATTTCTTAATTAAAATCATTTTCTGATTTTAAGAATTCATTTTCTAATTAGAAAATGAATTCAAGTTAATGAGTTTGAAAACCTTATCGAAGGAATGTATCTAAAAACAACCAGTAAATTTGAAAACATTGATAATGAAAGAAGCACTAGCCCGAAGGCATCAATTACAGTATATATAGCTCTGAAAAGTTTGGAGAGGGGAGAAGCCATCTTTGTTGTAGAGAAGTGCAGTAAACTCTATGCATTTTAAATCATGAATTCAAATAGTGTTCCTATCATGGTGAAGGGCTAAACATCAGGAATCTGGCTATTGTTTCTGAAGTCCCCTAAAAATCTTCAATGAAGCTGCTGACTCTTTTCCAGACCAATCATGCTGCTAAAATTGTGAAAATTCATTAAAATACTGTTCAAGTAATCAACCAAATGGTGCCTACATTTTACTCACCTGGACATGTAAACTAAGAACCAGCCCCGGAAGAAATGGGTAATATGTTTCCATAATGAACCTTAAACTTTCTGGCCAGTTTTGAACTTTACTTTACACTCCCTTTAAGAGCTCTTTTCATTCTTTAATGTAATAATCTCTGTGTAACACCTTTTATTTATGCTATTTTAAATTAGTAATTCTCTCAATCTCTAGTCTTTAAATTTAACTTTCCTTCCTTACTATGGCGGTTCATTTACTATACTATATATATATTTTGTGTGATTTATTAATGTCATTTATTTTTAATTATATGCCAATAATCTTTCGACTCGATAAACTCCTTTGTTCTATTTGCCTTATGCAGAAAATATAATATTAAATCTGATAATAATTCTCGTCCATTAGAATTAGACTTATACAGTTCGATCAATCATTGAGTCGAAAGAAATTATTAAATGTTTGTTATTTTTATAATTGTCTAATAATAAATTATTAGCTCCATTTCTAATTATGCCCCAGCTATTTCCTCATGTTTACCAATATGTATTGATTCATATATATAATGTTATAAATGTATTTTCTCATATTCACCAATGTGTATTTATTCATATATATTTATTCATATATAATCTTAAAATGTTTTTTGCAAAAAGGGCCGATAAAGGAATCAAATATATTCTAATTCAAATTTCAATTACTTGCTATTTAGATTCAGGAAGGGCACGATGTTTGGGGCATGATTAATATAATTTTATAATGCGTTAAAATAGTTTTAGTTAAAAGCTCGTTTGACTTTAATTAATTTGATCAAGTCATCACATAGAGCATTCTATAATTGGGTTTTATTTTTCAAATGGTGATTATCAAGTGATCATCTTCAACGTTGCTGGCATAGGGCTATCATTCATTTTGCAGGCTTGTCGCTGATGATATTTCTGATATTTTAATTATAGAGGAAGAAAGCACTTTCTCCCCCGCTCATGTTATATTTGGAACACCAAAGGCTCATAGTTACGACTCGTCCTGGTTCTCCCGTGTTCCACATCTACTTAAAGGGCATAAGACTTGTCAAATACAAGCCACCATACTACTTTTAAATCACCTCTCCTTAAAGGGCAGTAAGACTTGTGAAATGCAAGCCACCATAGGACTTAGATCATCGACCAGCTATTGTCTTTCAATTTCATTTTATAGCTCATAATTCGTCAGCACCGTTGCCTCTCTGTTCCAGTAAAGCTCACTCTGATGCTCGTAATTCATGATGAAGTGATTTCAATTAAAGTCAAACAAATTCTCAGTTATATCAAAGTAAATAAGTTTTCTAATAAAAGGTTAACGTTATGCCCTAAATACGTATCTTGCTCTTCATGAATGGATTTGCGAATGTGAAAATAAATCTCACATTCTTTCATATAAAATTAGAGTAATAATGTCCTTTACAAATGAATACCTTTATCTGCCTTTATTTTCTTGTTGGGGGCATAGACATAGAAGTCCAAAATATTGCGTAATACTCATTGGCATATAATAAGGACTGCCACTCTGATTATAATTATAAACTTTGTTTAAGGACTAGAATTAAGTAATATAATCATTATTTAAAATTCATACAAAACAAACTATTATTATTAAATATTTTCTAAACACACTTGGTTTCTTAGTTTCTTAATTCTCTTATTCAATAATTATTTTAATGTTAATGCTCGCTGTCTGTGTTGGCAACCCAAACATATACATATGATTCGACTTAAAAAAGTATCTTAAGTTAATTAATTATTCCATATTAGTGTCAGTTCAAGGGTCTCTAATCCTCACCAACCATTGAGCTAGTTTCTTGGTGCATAGCACTGTGCTGTCGATTTAGATTTCTACTAATCTGAGCTGGGGAGTTGGGTTTGAATTCAGTTTGGTTCAGCTGAGTTTGGATCCGACTTGCGTCCAGGTGGTGGTGCTTTTTCGACTGTTACAATAGGAAGAATGCTGCAGCTAGCTAGTCAAGGATGTAATTCTAACTTCAGTGTAAACTCTTGAAAGTGAAGTATCACATATAACAAATGATGTGCAGTTTCCAGAAAATCCCCCATTCCAGGTAAATTATCTGCAAGCTGGCCAACATTCTTCATGAGCCCATATCACCCAAAATGTGTCTCATGCTTTGTAATTCATTTGGTGAATCATGCATAAATTATGAACTGAGTAAATATAAACTGTATTATAAGGATGTAATGGGGTTCGGCATCTGGGATTCATTGTGATGGAAAGAGTAAATTTGTAGTTAAATTATTATATTACAAATAGTATTGAAAATAAAATAAATGAATAAGATAGTGTATCATTATATAATTTGTAGAAATTTATGTCAATTAAAATACACTTTAGAAATCTATTATATTATTTATGTATATCTATTATTAATATTTAGTCATCAGATAATTTAATGAAAGTAGATTTAATCTATCCCATAATGTTGATTTTGTGTTAGAATGTTTATATAAATTCCATGAAAATAATAAATATACAACTAACTAAAGGAAAATTAAAAACATAATAAAAAACATACAACTGCTTCTCTATAAAACTGCTTTAATATTTCAACCAGCAGACCGATTTTCATCAGAAAGCACAGCAAAATGGCTATTTCCAAAATTTAAATGCTGAAATGTCACAAACAGTTATGTATCAGATAACAAAACTAATTCCTATAGGCGAAAAATCTTTACAAAACTTTGTATAAAAGATACAAAAAAAAAAAAAAATACAAAAACTCTTTCACAAAAAACTTTTTCTAAAAAACTAAAACCATACATACATATATTATTATTATTATTATTATTATTATTATTATTATTATTATTATTATTATTATTATTATTATTATTATTATTATTATTATTATTATTATTATTAATTATTATTATTATTATTATTATTATTATTATTATTATTATTATTATTATTATTATTATTATTATTATATATTAAAATATATCAAAAAACAATAAAAATATAGTATTATATATGTACACACCAAAAAACTGTATATATATATTCTACTATATGTGTTTTATTACATACTTATATATCTTATACATATTATATATATATATGTATATAAACATTACAAGCACTTTGAGAGAAATGAAATCAAAAGAAGAATTAAAGAGTCTTTATTATTGAAAATTTATTATTCTAAAGCAATTAACTTATTTAAGAGTTCTTTTAATATTAAGGGTGGATTACACGAATAAAGCCTTGCTTCTTTTAAATGATAGGAATTTTTATGAACCTATAACACAGGCTATTGTTAACAAATTATTTAGAGGTGTGCTCTCCAGTCTGAAGAATATAAGAGTATGGGGTCTACTTGATAGGGATACATATAATTTTTTATTACCAAACTCAAATAAACCCAGAAAGTTTTACATTCTATCCAAGATTCATAAACCTGGTTGTCTTAATAGACCTATAATAAATAGCAAGCATTGGTTGTCCTACTATGAAAATATCAGCATATGTAGATAGTTTTATACATGATATTTCTCCTTTATTTGGTCTTATGTTAGGGATACAACCCATTTTCTTTTTATTTTAGAAAATATCAAATCTCTACTACCAAGTGAATGTTTTTTGGTGACATTAGACATTACATCATTGTATACTAATATAATACCTCATGAAGATGGAATTAGAGCTACTGAATCTGTTTTAAGAAACAAAGAATATGATCAGTATAAAATTATGACTAATTAGTGAATTTAATCTAAAAGAATATTCTTTTTTGTTTTTAACTCTACATATTATTTACAAAAGCAAGGTGCTGCGATGGAAACAAAAATGCACCAAATTATGCAAACATTTTTATGGCTCAATTGGAGTGCACTATACTTGGGAAGGCTAGCCTTAAACCTCATACTAGGCTGAGATGTATAGATAATGTCTTTATGATCTGGCCATATAATGAAGAAGAACTTCATACATTTTTTGATTATCTAAATAATTTTAATAAGAATATACAATTTTCAATGAATATTTCTAAAACAGTGGCTCATTTTCTTGATGTTGAGATTACTTATAGTGATGGTATTCTTAGTACTAATATATATAGGAAGTCAACTGATAGTCATGGTTACCTACACTTTTATAGTAATTATACTAAGCACTTAAAGACATTTAATATCTCTTACAGTCAATTTTTAAGAATTAAAAGAATTTGCAGTGATGAGGGATTTCTTCAGCAAAATAACAAGGTTTTGTATAATAAATTTATCAATATGAAATATCCTAAAGAACTGTTAGATAAGGTAGTGGTAAAATATTCAGGAGTTAATAGGAAGGAACTTCTATCTAAGAAAACAAAGAGTCAGTTGATAATTTTACCACTGGTTCTTACCTTCAATAATGATTTATCTAATATTAACCAAATATTCAAGGAAACATTTTAATATATTATATTCCACAAATTATCTGAGATCTGTTTTTCCCTATCTATCTAAAGTTGTATATTGCAGACCTAGGACACTTAGGAATAGACTTGTAAGGGTAGTTTTTGGCATTAATTCTGTGTCAGGAAAGGGATGTTTTTCATGTGAGGATAAGAGATGTCTTATATGCAAACATATTATTGTTATGAAGATGGTTCAGGGAGAGACCATTCATGGTTTTAAATGGTATATACCCAACTATGTCATTTGTCAAAATATGAACTTGGTATATTAAATAAAATGTAATATATGTTTGAGTTGTTACATAGGTGAATCAGCAAACAGTCTACATATTAGAATGAGCAACCATAGGTTTGATGTTTTACATAAAAATAAAGATAGACCAGTTTCTAAACATTTCAATTTACCTGATCATTCGATTAATGATTTAAGAGTAGTTATATTGGAAAATAATTTTTATTCCATGAGTGAATGAAAACAGAAGGAGAGTTTGTCAAAATTTAAGACATTACATCTTCATGGTATGAATATGAATATAGGTACTATCACATCCTTGAATTACCTAGTTTTCTAGGGATTTGTTTTTTTTTTTGTTTCCTAGGTAATTATTTTATAGGTGGATTAGCACGAAGGGGAATGTATATAAAAATATATATGTATAAGATATATATGTATGTAGTAAAATACATATAGTAGAATATATATATACACACAGGTTTTTTGGTGTGTACATATATAATAGTATATTTTCAATGTTTTTTGATATCTTTTAATATATAAAAATAATAATAATATATGTATGGTTTTAGTTTTAAAAAAAAGTTTTTTGAGAAAGAGGGTTTTTTTTTTGTATTTTTTATACAAAGTTTTGTAAATAAATAAATAAATATATATATAAAATTGAAATAATAAATTTAACAGTTTACAAACTATTACAAATAATCCTTAAATCTGCAGAAGTACTTTCAGTTAATTTCTTAAACCTGCCTCAACTGCCATTAAATTAAAAAAAAAAGCAGAAGCAAACATCATCAATTCAAATCCCACGAATCTCATATTTTAATGATAGCAGCTTGTCGATTTATTAAATGTATTTTATTACTGTTTATAAAAATTGCCTCTTTAATTTTTTTTTTTACTATGGTTTCTCTCTTCATGAAGAATTTTCACATTTTCAAAATCAAATTTAAATTTATATTTACATGATTTTTCATGATCAAAGAAAACTGAAGGAGACATTAAAAGATAGTGATCTGGACCAACTTATGAGTGCTGGTTCAGCATGAAATATATATATATATATATATCATTTATCTTTTACACATGTATATGGTCATGTATATCAGTTGTATAAGGTAGATTGGATAGATGTAGGAAGTTTGAACATTCGAGTTCAAATTCCTTATATATATAATTCTCTGAGAAAAAGCTTGGTTGCTGATGAGGATTTAATTTCTTTTTTTTCTCATGTGTCATAGCATCAGCTGGGAAGTGAACCTGCTAACCCAGGACAACTGCTTGTAGAGCAGCAGTCACTGACCTCTTGACCACCAATGCTTGACAAAGAGGATCCAATTTCTCACACATAAAAAGAGTATTTTGTCTGATTATATGAGCTTGGATGTTATCTTTCAGCTTAAATCAGACAAATGCTGCTGGTAATTACTAGATTATATGGTTTAGTTTGCATTATTTGTTTTAATTGGTGGTTTCCAAATTATATTATAGCTAAAGATTTTATTTATTTTAATGAAGAAAAATTCCATTATATTTTCGACATATATATATGTGTTAAATATGAAAAATTTAAAGGTGTAGGACATATTATATATATTTATATAAAAGCTAAACCTCAATAATCATGAAACTTTAAAGTACACTCTATCTATCTATCTATCTATCTATCTATCTATCTATCTATCTATCTATCTATCTATCTATCTATCTATCTATCTATCTATCTATCTATCTATCTATCTATCTATCTATCTATCTATCTATCTATCTATCTATCTATCTATCTATCTATCTATCTATCTGTCTATCTGTCTATCTGTCTATCTGTCTATCTGTCTTTCTGTCTGTCTGCCTGTCTGCCTGCCTGCCTGCCTGCCTGTCTGCCTGTCTGTCTGTCTGTCTGTCTGTCTGTCTATCTACCTATCTACCTACCTACCTACCTACCTACCTACCTACCTACCTACCTACCTACCTACCTACCTACCTACCTACCTACCTACCTACCTACCTACCTACCTACCTACCTACCTACCTACCTACCTACCTACCTACCTACCTACCTACCTACCTACCTACCTACCTACCTACCTACCTACCTACCTACCTACCTACCTACCTACCTACCTACCTACCTACCTACCTACCTACCTATCTATCTATCTATCTATCTATCTATCTATCTATCTATCTATCTATCTATCTATCTATCTATCTATCTATCTATCTATCTATCTATCTATCTATCTATCTATCTATCTATCTATCTATCTATCTATCTATCTATCTATCTATCTATCTATCTAAACAAATATTAATTAAAACACACTTTTTGAAAGTTCTTTTCTATTTGGCCATTAACTGTGGGTAATTCCAATTTGAATTTGTTACATATAAATTAATTATAATTCGTTTTTTTTTATTATATATATATACATATATATATATGTTAAGAAATGTGAAAAAATACATACTAATGTGAATAAATTTTTCACCTTTTAGGTTATCATTATGGTGGTTATGAAATAAAGAAAGACTTGGATTGTGATACAATGTGGCCACTTTTACCGATTTATGAAAAGGGTGTTTTAGTATCATTTGACTTTGCTTTTCTAGCTAATTATGAATCTCCAATTTATGAACATGTCATACCAGTAAAAGCATATGCGGTATTACTATTTTTTAGCAAATATGAATGTTTTTTAAAATTCTTTTTTTCTAATTTTTTTTTTTAGTTATTTATGCTTATTCTTTTTATGCATTTTCAGAGAGTCAGTGTTAGTCATCCTTATTGGTATATTATAACTTGAACTTGATTCCGGTTTATATAAAATTTCAATAACTTTTTGGGATCCCAATTGAAAAATAATTTTTTTAAATCGCAATTAATTATCTAACATTGACCTGCATAATCATGGCTAGTATCTTCCAGCAACTGAAAAGCCTTTCCCTTTCTTTTATTTATAATTGGCTCTTAAGAAAATTCAATGCTTGTGTTGGACTATGTAATGTTTGTTTTATCTTTTTATCTATGCTAATATTTAATTGTCAATTTTTTTGACCCAGCCTTTCTATTTTTAATATTCAAAAAATCATTCATTATTACTTTTCTCATCTTCATACATTTTCTGTCTCACTCACCCAGATATTAAAGAAAAAATTATATATGAAATAATTAAAGGTAATACTGCAACATGAAAGAAATAAGCAGAGGGGGATAATATCAGTCTGCTCTTCTTTACATTGCATTACATGAGATAAGGGCCAAATTTTATATCTCATAATACTTTATGAAACAGCAATACTATCTGTAATATATATATATATACTTGTCACAAATTCAAAATTAAACAAGATTAGCCAAAGAGAAAAAATATTAAAACCCAACCAATGGTTTCACTGCCAAAGCAGACCTCAAATGCAAGAGACTAAAAATCACATCAACAAATATATATACACACCTGGGTCTCTTTTTACGTGGACTTATTTAACATGATTTTGAAGTTACGCGATTCGTGTTTCACCGGAAGTTGAACTCCAATAATGCTATTACTTTTAATAATCAATTTCGCACACTTACATTATATTGAAAGTAGTAACACGTTATTGAAATTTGACTTTCACCTTAGTAATTTCAATATTTTCAGTGCTTTATAATAGTAAGATTTTATGCAATAATAAAATTAAAATCATGATTTCCACATTTTATGTATACACACATTAAATTTTACAAGACTATAATGTAAATTTGTTCCAGCATTGTGCATGTTAATTTTGCATTTTAAATCACATTCTGTTTTTGCTTTTTAAAAAAGAACGTAATCAATTATTATTTTCTTATTAATGACACTAATCATTAACGTGCTCTTAAATTCCAGTTTGCAAACTAACCTGTTTATCGATAATAATTAAAACGTGTATAAAAAAATGTAAATTACTGTACTGTAAATTATGCATAAAAATATATTATTTTGAATAAAATTAAATATTATAGCTAAAAAAAGTTTGTCTTCTATCAATTTTTTTCAAATTTGAAATTTTTTATTAGTCATATTTTATTTCCTTATTTTTTTTGTGTGAGTTTTAAAGTAATTTTACGTTGGTGCTTTGCTTTTACGCAAATTTTGAAAAATCACAGACCGCAGCCCCCCCCTTTTCAATGTAAGTTACACCTATTTTTGTGTGATTTCGTTTGCGCGTATTTTCTGAGGAACCTATCTATCATGTAAAATGAGACCCAGGTGTATATATATATGAACTTTATTTTCCCTCAGTTTTCAATTATCCACTCATCCTTAAAATTAAGAATTCTTATGAAGTTCATTGTTTCAGAATCATACATTTTTAATAATAAAGACCTTTTTATTTCATTTCTTTTAAAGAAGACATCTTGTATCTCTTTCATGGATATACATGTATATAAAGCAGAATTAAGGTATTTATTTTTAATATTACTTTTATGAACCTTTATTCTTTCATTTAAGATCAAACTACTTTGGCCTATGTACAATGTTTTACAAAAGCAATAGATAATCTATACTACTTCCTGGACAGATAACTCCAGCTTATTATAATTAAGTTTAATAATAGTCGGAGAATAACCAGTTTTTTATTTCTTTATTAGGCACCATGATTCTATATGCAAATCCACTGGCTCTTTCCCTATCTGTAATAATCATTATTACATGAGAATTTACTGCCCTCTGAAGGATTGTAATTTATGATACAATATTGGAATTTATAAGTGGAAAAATTATACAGATTTAGCTAATATTACTATAATAATAAATTTAAATCAACAACAGAGTAAATTATATTTCTATGATTTATTAATTTTATTACTCTAGCAAATGCTTATTAGTAATAATAAGAGAATAAAATATAATATCAAACTATTTTGTTTGTTGAAAGTCAATATTCTCGGAATTGTTTTTTTTAAATCAGGTTTATTACAGCATTCAACAATACTTATAATTTTCTGAAGGTGATCACTTATAACACCTAAAAGAACCTTTCAACTGTTTAATTCTATCATTGTGAGAATTACTATGCATGGCTTTGTCCTTAGTGGGAACTATCAAATGGCCTTTTTATACCTTGGTATGCAGTACAGGGTTCTAAACTTCAGGTAGACAACAGGGTTAAGTCATGGCATTATTGCTACTTCAGAAAGGAAGAAAGTGTCAGCAAACAAACTCTTCTCTACTCACACATTTGATAATGGCTCAATCCACTGATAAGAATATAATGAGGCATCTTATAGTGACTCTAGAAAAAAATCAATTCCTTGCAGACTGCCTTTTGGTACCATATGGAACATGAAGAAAAATGACCCCTGCTCAGTGACATCCCTTATTTTATACTCCTAATTTGAGTCAACTGCAAACATCCTGTTTACACCTTTTTTCTTTTTATCACCATTTTAATTTTGGCCAATTTACTCATTTCTATTTTTGTTTTTAAAGTTATATTTTCTCTCCTTCAGGTGGCCATCTTCAATTAATGGCAAAAAAATGCTGTAATTTCAATTATAATTGCTTGATGATAAGAATTTACATTCTTATTTCAGTAAAATCAAAAGGCATTTTTTTTCTTATTCACTTTTTTTAAATGTGGCTATAGAAAATATCATTTACATTGTCTAAAATAAATCAAACCAAATTTATAAAAATACTATTTTATCTTTCTTGGAAATTTAATATTTTACTCTAAAATGCCACTGCAGGTTGTACCACAAATATGGTACAATATATTCAAATTTGAATATATTTGTTCATTACACATATAATAAAGTGATTTCTTTTTTATATAACCTAAAGCTGAGTGCAGTTCCAGTGTTCACCATAATCATACTTCTTTTGTTAATTGCTATAGATATGGTGAGCTTCATCAGAAATGCACTCGGCTTTAGGTTAAAAGAAAACAATTATGCATATGAGCAAATATGCAAATTTAAATTATAAATACAAATGAAGAGAAAAACAGCATTATATATACATATAATTCTATAATTAAAACCACTTCTTTTCTTTTCAAAAACTTTATTTGATGTATATATATATCCATTTATTTCCAACGTTTCGACTATCTTTACTCTATAGTCATTTTCAAGGATCTAGAAAAAACATATTACATTATAAACAAACTTCACATAATAAAACCAAAAAAACAAAAAAAGAAACAAAATAATCAAAAACAATATAAAAAGTATAAACCCCATAAAATTTAAAAATAAATAAAATACATTAAAATCAATTAAATTAAAAAACACAAAACATACACCACACTTACTTGACTCCCTTCTCAAAAAACTTTCCCTTTTTTACATTTTCTTTTATCCAAAAAACCAATTGTTTTGTGTTTTTTAATTTAATTGATTTTAATGTATTTTATTTATTTTTAAATTTTATGGGGTTTATATGTTTTATATTGTTTTTGATTATTTTTATTTTTTTTTTGTTTTTTTTGTTTTTATTATGTGAAGTTTGTTTATAATGTAATATGTTTTTTCTAGATTTTTGAAAATGACTATAGAGTAAAGATAGTCGAAACGTTGGAAATAAGTGGATATATATATACATCAAATAAAGTTTTTGAAAAGAAGTGGTTTTAATTATAGAATTATATTTTGCTATTAACTGAAAGGAGACCCTTTGATTCCTCTTGGAGGCCTTAAAGGAACCGAGCAGGGCAAATTCCTAATGTCCACTCCATACGTTCTTGTCATTGCAGCTGTTATTACTATGTGATTATTCATATAGTATACGAACATGGATGGGCTGCTCACCAACACGCATTAGCCAGCGTGGTGAGTTTATTGGCTTTTTACCTCTGAGTTTAAGATCAAGAAACACCATGGTCTTTCTTCTCAGTGCCTGATAAGGCAGAATGAATGTTTGTGCAAAGGATAAATATTTTCCCAATACATATATGCAATTATGACAGACAAAAATAAAGCATGGCCCTTATTCCCAGGAGGCTGTAAAGTCACCAACCAAGGCAGCGGTTGGTGGCCGAAGGCAGAAGGTGCTAAGAATCCCCTGATTGCGGACCCAGGCTGCCATTTGATGATGACTTTTTATTTAGGTACTTACAACTGCAGATCACTTTCAAGTGAAGGAAGATTGCAAGAATTAGAAGAAGAACTCTCTTATATTAAATGGGATATTATTGGACTTTGTGAAGTTAGAAGAAAAGGTGAAGAGACAATTGATTTAAAAAGTGGACATATACTCTATTATAAAGGCACAAATATTGGAAATACAAGTGGAGTAGGATTCATTATAAATAAAAAGTGGAAGAACAATATTGTGGAGATTGATGGTGTATCGGACAGAGTGGCAAGATTAGTTATACAACTTAATAGCAGATACCAAATGCAGATAATTCAGGTTTATGCCCCAACAAGTTCTCATAGTGATAAAGTAGTAGAAGATTTTTATATGGATGTACAAAAGGCTTTTGATCAGAGTAAACACCATTTTAAAATTGTTTTGGGAGACTTTAATGCTAGAATTGGTAAAAAAAATGAAAGATGAAAGTGCTGTGGGTAATTTTGGTTATGGTAATAGAAATGAGAGAGGACATAGACTTGTGGAGTTTGCAGAAAAAGAAAAACTTTATATTATGAATTCTTTTTTTGAGAAAAATGTTAAAAGGAAATGGACATGGAAGCATCCAAATGAAGGTACAGCAGAATTGGATTATATTTTGACTAACAGGAAATACATATTTCAAGATTGTAATGTTCTTAATAAATTTAACACAGGAAGTGATCATCGATTAGTAAGGTGTAAGATACGTGTTAATGTAAAACTAGAGAGACAAAAATTATTAAGAAAAACAATATTTACAGTTGATATTCCTAATCTTCAGAAACATTCTAATGAATTTAAATTAGAACTTACAAATCGGTTTCAAGTATTAGTAGATTTTGAACATGATTCAGATTTGAATGAAATTAATATGAAAATAACTGATACACTTTTGAAAACTGCAACAAAGATAGCTGGTAGAAAGAAACAGCAATTGACCAATAAAATTTCTACTGAGACTAGAGGATTTATGAAGAAAAGAAGGAATATGAAGATATACAAAAATGATGCATTAAAAAGAATTGAATATCTCGAATTTTGTAAAATGGTGCGGAAAAGAGTTGAAAATGATATAAGAAAGTATAACTGTGAACTAGCAAGGAAAGCTGTAGAAGAAAATAAAAGTCTTAAGAATGTAAAACAACATTTTGGTATTGGTAGGAAATTTATATCTGCAATAAGAAAAAAAGATGGAATTATTACTAAAAGGAGAGATGACATCATGAAATTGGTAGAATATTTTTATCAAGAATTATATAGTAATAAAGAACAAGTACCTCCTATATCTATTACATCTTCCAAATTGCCCAGAATTTTAAATGAAGAAGTGAGACATGCAATTAAATGTATGAAGAAAGGAAAGGCTCCAGGTAATGATGGAATTATAATTGATATATTAAAAGAAGCAGGTGAAGAAATAGAAATTTTTTTAGCAAAGTTATATACCAAATGTCTAAATGATAAAGATGTACCGGATGATTGGAAGAATGCAGTAATAATATTAATATTTAAAAAAGATGATAAAGAAGATATTAGAAATTACAGACCTATCAGCCTTTTATCAGTTTTATATAAAATTTTTACCAAGATAATTACTACTCGTCTACAGAGAACATTGGATTTCCACCAACCAAGAGAACAAGCCGGATTTAAAAGTGGTTTTAGTACAGTAGATCATATCCAGGTATTGAGAGAAGTTATAGAAAGGACAAATGAATATGAGTTACCATTATGCTTAGGATTTGTAGATTATGAAAAGGCATTTGATTCTATAAACATTTCTTCAGTGATTAAAGCATTAGATCATCAAGGTATAGATCCAGGATATTGTCATATTTTAAAGAATATTTATAAAAATGCAACAGCAACAATTAGATTACATAATGACACTGGGAAAGTCAACATTGAGAAAGGTGTAAGACAAGGTGACTCCATATCTCCAAAACTTTTTACAGCAGTGCTGCATGAAATATTTTGTGGATTAAAATGGGAAACTAAAGGAGTAAAAGTAAATGGTGATTATTTAAGTCATTTAGATTTCGCAGATGATGTAGTTGTTTTGCAAATAATGCTTCAGATCTGCAGGAATTATCAGATGAAAGTAGAAAAGTAGGACTAAAGATAAATGTTAAAAAGACTAAAGTAATGTTTAATCGATTTGCTCAAAATATGAAAATAAAGATTGAATATGATGAATTAGAAGAAGTTAACAGTTACAAATACCTTGGTCAGATTATTAATACAGATGGAAACATAATGGAGGAAATTAATCATAGAATTAAACTTGGTTGGAGTGCTTTTGGTAGAAATAACTTGATACTGAAAGGAAATATGCCTATGTGTTTGAAAAGGAAGGTTTTTAACAAATGTGTTTTACCAGTTTTTACTTATGGATCTGAGACTTGGACACTTAATAGAAGAGCAATTCAGAGACTTCAGACCACTCAAAGAAGTATGGAGAGATGTATGTTGGGAGTAAGAAGAAGAGATTGTAAACATAATGTATGGGTAAGAGAACAAACAGGTGTTACTGACCTCATTGAAAAAATTAAAAGATTGAAGTGGAGTTGGGCTGGACATATTGTTAGAAGAGATGATAATAGATGGACAATTGAAATTTTAAACTGGATTCCAAGAGATTGTAAAAGACCCAGAAAGAGACCACATGTGAGATGGATGGATGAAATAAGAAAGTGTGCAGGGGTGATGTGGAGAAGAGAAGCTAAAGATCGGAGAAGATGGATTAAACTTGGAGAGACCTTCATCCTGCAGTGGATTGATAATGGTTGATAATGATGACTGTATATTTTTGAAAAGAAAAAAGAATTGAGTAGTGATTAGAAACAGAAGTAAATGGATTTGTCATTATATATACATGTGTGTGTATTTTATGCCCATAAGATTTAAATATTTTTAAACTGATAATTGTTAAAGATATTTTTTCAAAAGTAACAGTAAAATGCCAAATCATCAAAATGATAAAAATATGTGATATATGATAAATTTAAGTGTTCAATTCTTATTTATATCAACATAAATAAAAATTTAATAAATTCTATACACATTACAATATTTTTTTTTCACTTTCATGAATTTCCAGATCTGTCTTTTTGAAATATGGAAAGATTCTAAATGAATAACACCTTTTTTTTTTTTTTTTACTAATGTCAATATCAGACAGAACTCTAGAAACTGTTTTTTACATGCAATTAATTTTTTCATTTGAGATTACACTCCTATAGACTTCAGCTATTTACTTCAAATAAATTTTTTAATATAATGATCACCTTTTCCATTTATACTTTTTTTTTCTGAATTACAAATAAACTCACTATACAAAAGTTAATATTAACTCTGTTGATTTTATGGTGCAGTTTCTAATTTGGAAAATATAAACAACCAAAATGACTTATGAATGGATAATCACAGAATACTTAATTATCATTTTACAGAAGAGTGATAGCAGATGTCAATACTATTTCTCAGATCTTATATATTGTGAAGTACTGTCATTCTTTACTTTAAAAAATTATAATTTTGACCAAAAAGATAGACTAAAATTTTCTAATAACGATAGTAATAAGCCTTCTTAATAACTTGCATCCCAATGCATATTGGATTTACAAAAATCTAATTTATATTTATGCAAAAATATCTTGGTTATGTACATAAATTATTCAAGATTTTAAATTCTAAATCGCCAAAGTTACTATTTCATAGTTTTTACAAAAATAATTTTCAATAGAATTTAAATCTACTAATGAGGTATAAACAGCATATGAACTAATTTCCTCATTGAAAAAAATGGAAAAGCTCCATGATCCAAAACCTTTATGTTGAAATAAAACAAAAATAATGAAATCGAATTAAATAATATTGTAATCAAGTTAAATAATATTGTAATGAGTTAAATAATATTAAAGTCAATTCATATATTTTTCTGGTTTCTTAGTTAAGAAAATATATGTTTGGGCCTTGATATTTTCATTGATAGAAAATATTTATTTCAACAGATAACTAGAGAAGTAGAATTTTTAAAGATCTAGTTAAGCTGATTATAATAAAAAAAATTGTTCCTATTCCAGAAATAGAAATACCATAAAACAATAATTGATTATATCATTGCTACTTGGGAATAATCTGGAACAGAATAAATATCAACTTAAGAGGAAAAACAAATATATGTGGACACATTCACATTGGGAAAGTTGCCACAAACATAAAAAAAGTGCATTGTATGGCTGAAATTTTGGGTGTGTAGAAAGATGGAGCTTCCAGTGAATTATTACCATTAAAAATACTAAAGTGGACCAAGGCACTTTTGTAAACCAGATCAGCATTATTATTATTTTTTTGGTAAGCCTTAATGCCTGTGTGTAAGTACTAGTTTTTGTAATGCTTTATTTGATTTTTATGCATTGCTATCTTGCTGACTGAAATAAATATCAGTCTATATTTAGTTTAAATCTGTGTTAGTGTAGTCTTTTATTTCTCTAATTTGGTAATCTTTACTATGAATGCATTAGTCATGGTAGCACTATACACCAAGATTGGCAGAATCAAACATTTTAAGAGAGAGTTAGTGAAATAAATCTAGAATTGGGCCACAATTTAGTAAATTGCTACGCTTAGGATTAGATTTAAAAATGATGTCTGTGCCATAAATGACAATAAATGAGTAGTTATGTAAATAGTCTATTCAATTGGCTAAGTTATTTAAAGAGGGTAAAAAACCTTTTTTGTTTTATACACAGAACCTCTAATGACCCTGTTAAAGTTGTCATTTTGCTATGTTGTGCTGTGTAAAATGTAAATATCAATGTGATCATAAGAACCTAGAAAAATTACCATACAAAACTGAAGTGGAGAAGTTAAATAATTGCTTTAGACCACAGCCTTTAAAATGTAGTGTGACTATAATTTGGAAATAGGCAGTTAATCAGGAGGAAAAAAAATTATGTGATTATGATTAGGTATTGGGAGATTTGGCTAAAGGCTATAAGTATGGAACTCTCTCAAAAACAATCTGCTAGAGCAATTACTGAGGGGAATGTCTAATAATTTGTCCCAAGGGTACACTGTTAGAACAATTACTGTGGGTAATGTCAATAATTGGCTCCAAAAATTTAACTTATGATGAAGCAATCCAAATGTATATCGAGGGAATTTTAAAATTTCCATAATAGAAGTGAAAATAGTGCATACATAAATAAGATTGAGTTAAAAACAGACTCTGGACAGTAGTTTAAAAAATGATTTATTACTGTTGTGAAAAGAAAAGCCATATGGTGAGCAGATTTAAATAGAGTAAGGAACACTGTATTGCCTGTATGCTCATGGATCATTTAGAATGAATATTGTGATCTAAGGGGGGGGGGGAACATAAAGATTCATCCACCTTTTTCAAAAGAAATAAGCAAACATATAAAAATTAAAAACGCCCAGATTGTGAATCATAATCAAATAACATTAACCATTAAGTTATTAAATAAAACAATAAAAATGGAAATCGATAGCAGATTGGGCATTCCAACGATAGCAGTCATATTAGAAATCAATAACAGCAAGTTGCATGAAATTTCAGTATTTAATGATAATGAATTTAGGGATAAAGGATATGTTGTGACAGTAAGAAGAAAATGAGAAAAGTAGAGATACCTGTAAAATTAATACACAAAATCTGAAAGTTATCCTTACATATAATACAAGATGATTAAACTCTAATTATAGGTAAGAAATGATTCAATGCTTTGGCAATTAAAATATGTGTGGTGTACAAAATCATTATATAACAAGAAGTAAGGAATAGATGTATGAATTTATTTAATAATGATGAGAGTCAAATTAATAATACAATAGTGGATATAGTTTTGCACGATAGTTTGTAAGCTGTGGAAGCTTCCTTCTGCTAGTTTTGTTATCATTTTCATTACCATCCTTCTATTTTCTGATTTGTGGTTCTGATAAGTTTATTTCTTAAGATTTAACTAGTCATTTTTGATGAGAATAGAGGCAGAAAGTTATTAATGAGTTTGAGAGTAAAAAATAATTTATAATCTCAATAGTGGAAGAAATTGATGAATTACCTTAAAAATTATCATTATCTATAAAAACAATATTAATAATTTATGCAGTATCTATTTTTCAGAGGAATTGTTTGCGAAGGGCATTTGTTTTATAAATCATGGGCATCCAGTTAGTTGAGCTCATACTGGATAAATTATATTGACTAGATGAATACCAATGCTCTAACCATAAAGAATAAAGTATTAATGAAATATGACACAACTTTCATTAAAGAATATGTACTTAGGTATAGTCTGGAAAAAACAAGATCCACAATAATATTTAGATTAATAAATGAAGTTCATCTCCTAAATTATAATCTATATGTGAGGACTTGGGAACTGAGAACTTTTTGGACACCTAGAAAAAAGAATTATCCTAAAAAGAAGCAGAATAAAAATATGAGATTTGGCTGTGAGATCTTAGGTGTAAAAATAATTTAAACTAGAGAGTATTTTTACTAGTTAACAAAAATGTGTTAATAATATATAAGTCCGTTTCTGCAAGAGTTATAGCTGTTAAATTAAAAAAGCAAATTCTTGTTAATAATCCAAATATATGCTACTACATCAAATGGTACAGAAGTTTGAGTGAGAAATTTTATAAGAATCTGAATTTAATTCTTGACAATGTAAAAACATTATCACTGAAGGAGACTAGATTGCTAATAAGGAGATATAATGGAAGACAAAAGTTAGTTATGAAAAAATAATGATAGTAAAAGACATTTAAAATATGATTTAGCATATAATGTAATGATTTGTAACACATGATTTCAATATAAGAACAACAGTAAATAAATGTGGAGATGGAAGATGGAAAAATAGAATATGACCAATATCTATAAAATGATGTTTTATCTTTCAGGATCAGACATCAAACTCATTTTCAAAAGTGAAGAAATTTAATGTAGATAGAAGTAAAAATAATGGCAAAATGTCAGATTTTGCTTAAAAAAATATAGGAGTATGGAGAAAGGAAACTAATTTTCACTAATTGAAAGTAACAATAAAGCTCAGAAGAAAGTTATTATTGAAGTTATACCAGAAAGTATAAAGATTATAAAATGTTAGTCACATAAGAAACATGGAAACTGGTACAGAAAGATCAGAGGAAAAAACAATTCACAACTAGAAAAACAATAATATAAGACAAAGTTAAAAAAATAGCAGCCAATAGAAATAGATAATAATAATTAATGCTTAAGAAATTAAATAAAAAGTTTATTTTTAGAAACAAAAAAAACATCTGATCAAATTAACAGATGTAGATATAATAAAAAAATGTTAAAATAAAATTAAAAAAGAAATAAAAAAATATGGACCAAGAAAAAAAACTGTAGAAGATTTTAAATGTATAGCATAGAAAAATATAGTGAATATAAATTAAAATAATTAAATAGTATGATAAGAAACTTTAACAGAAAACAGTTGTATAATGGTTTTTTTTATGTTGTTATAGCCTGTTTCTTTAGAGCTTAATTTTATTGTTTTACATAAAGTCTTAAAATTTCAATTTGTGTTGATCAGTGCTTATTTTTTTTCTTTTTTCTTTATCAAATTATATATTGTATATGTTCTATTTCTTATTTCAAGGATATTTATTTTTATTAACAACATTTTTTGTTTGTTTTAAAAACTGCTTGATTCATGAAAGTTGATTTTTCTAGACTACTTAATTGCTACTATTACAAATATACTTTATATGCTATTTCTTTATATTGTAGATCTAACCAAACTTTTTTGTTTCAATTTAATGATAATCTCTTTGAACATTTCTGTGAAAACTTACATGGTGCTGATTTAGTATGCACTCATGGCTGCCATTTTGAATCGCAAGAACTGCCCAAAACCATGCTGACACATCCAACCGTTTAATGACATCAATCAAAATGGTCATTTTTGTTACCCCCCCCAATCCAATTTTCATAAAAAAAAACAATTTTCGTAGTTATAAGAAATGTAATCACATGATTAAAATATTAAAGCACAAAATTCACTATTTTCCTCAAAAATTAAAAAAACTCCAAAACCCAATTTGCATACTTCAAAATTGCCATTTTCTTCAAATTTTTTTAAAAAAAAACAACAATCACATGATTATAATATTAAAACATAAAATTGCCATTTTCCTCAAAAAACTAGTAAACTTAAATTTGATTTTTTAAAAGTTTGATGTAGATTTACATAACATGAATTTAAGATGTTTGCATGCTATTTGTCAAGTGGGTTCATATGTATAACTGGATGAAAATATAATTATTGCTTAAATTTAATTTCAAATATTTGCAAAATTGCATTTTTTTTTAATCACATGATTACATTTTTTATAATTATGAAAATTGTTTTTTTTTTTTATTATCAAAAATGCTTGATAAATTAGCAAAATTAAATTTAAACTAGCAATCGGTCTTTGCTGCATCATCATTATTTTTTAACATTCATATTTTATAAGTTATAATCTTTTGACATATAATATAATTTGTATTTTAAATCTATCAATTTTAGGTCATCCTTTTGATTATCGTGAATAAATTGGTTTAATAAACTAGCAAACTTAAATTGCATTTTTGGGTTTTCTTTGATGAAAATGGTGATTTTGTAATGAATTGTCAGATTGCTATGAAAATTATTTTTTTTTTTTTGACGAAAATGGCGATTTTGTAACGAATGGTCAGATTGCGACAATGTATAGATTGATCGATGTCATTTATCAGTTGGATGTGTCAGCGTAGGTTTTGGGTGGTTCTTATAATTGGAAATGGGTAGGAGTGCATATTAAATCAGCACCACTTACACTTTGGCAATGACTTAATAAAAAATAAAATTATGGCAGTGGCTGACACGGGCAAAAACAGTTTCACTTATTATATCAGTTAGCCAAAAGTGCTAATGGAAGTTTATTTGCATAATAACTAATGCCCATTAAATTATATGTGAATATAAAAAGATTTATGTAAGACAGACTAATATTAGCTATGAATAATCTGTTTATTGCTTACAGATACCCCCCCCCCCAGATTTAAGGATTCTGACATAAGTGTATTATTTTTAACCTGGTATCATATTTATATAACAGTATAAATTTTTTTTTATCTGAATTCAATCTTAAGTGCAGTGTTTAAGCTTTTATTTTGATAGCATGATAAAAAAAAAAAACAACAGTTGATCATATGGGGCAGAGCTGCCCAATAAGGCTTTCTTCAAAACCAACAATTGAACTAGAAAATGATGGCAATTTTTTAGATTGAATTGAAGATAGATAATATCTATCTTTTAATGCAGTTTATTATTAGCTAAAAAAATCATATGATGGTTAATTTGTTTTATACTAGATTATAGGTGTATTTTTTTCTATTTTCTAGTTGAAATTACAAAGATCTGTATCCATTTCTATTAACTATCTTGATAAAACAACTGCTGCATCTTTAATTTTTTTTCTTTTTTTTCATTATTAACATTTATGTTTGGAATTTAATTACAATAAATGTAAGCCACTAAACATCACATGATCACCATTTTAAACTCTCCATACTGTAGTGCCACTCAGTGCAAGCCAGAGTAACCCATTGATTACTCTGGCTTGCACTGAGTGGCACTACTGTATGGAGAGTTTTGCCCATTTTAAGAAATGTTTTTTTTTAATATAAAAAGTCAACGATTATTATAAACATTTTGATATGCTGTACTTATACTATAATAAATTTTAAACATTAGTGGGCCATTATTATTCAGATTTGTGAGAAGCAAATTATCACAAATAATGATTAAATTGATCAGAAGGTTAATTATTTTGCAATAAATAAACATGCTTTCTCAAACATAAACTTTAAAAGGCAATACAATAATAAAACTTAATATTATTCTAGGTTAAAATTAATAATAAAACTTAATACATATGAGCAAACACACACTTTTCTTTATTTTGCTGTGATATCCTATAAATACAATTTATCCAAACCACTTCGAACACTTTTTAGCAAAACTCTTCATTTGTACATATATACATACACCTAACGTTTTGACTGTCCTGCAGTCTTTTTTAGAGCCAGTTACGTTTTTTTAAGAGATTAAAATGAACTGGCTCTAAAGAAGACTGCAGGGCAGTCGAAACGTAAGGTATATATATATGTACAAATAAAGAGTTTTGCTAAAAAGTGTTCGAAGTGGTTTGGATAAATTGTATTTATAAAACTTAATACAATTTTAAAAGTTTTTATTTTTATTTTTTAGGAGCTGATAGGACCAAAACCTCAATGTCTTTTAGATATGGGAGATGTCAATATAACTACACTTCATGTTTATATGATCGACGATCCATATTACATAGATTGCGATAAATAATTTCAAATAGTATGACATATTGAAAATAAAGGATATACCATAAATTATGTTATTGACAAAGTTAAAAATGGAAATTTATTGACTGTTTGCAAATATATTTTATATATTTGTAATATATATATTAATTTTCATTTTTAGCTGTACTAATGTAATATATAAATAAAATTTTATTTGTAATAAAAATATATGAGTTTAATATTATTTACAATACCATGCGAAACAAAACTTTATTTTGACCAATAATTACTGTTCTTCATATATCTTCAAATGCATATATGTAAATAAAACTGTAAAAACAAAAACAACATCCTCTCTAAATAATGTTTCTACATAACTCCAACAATTTTCTATATGTTATCTATTCTTGTCACAAGTGGTCTTTTTATGTTTATTACAATCTTATAGGATTCAGTTTAAGTCTTTAATTGTCCATCTACTAACATCTTACCTGAACATGTTTGGTCCAATTCGATTTCAGATTTTCAATTATTGTCAGTTAAGAGATATTTGTTTATTCTTTCACTCAAGTATTTTACTTTTTATTTCTTTTTACTATTTCAATCAGTCATATCTTTATATACAATATATATTTTAATTAATTTTTAAATTTGTGAATCAATCCAAAATTCTTGACATTTTAACATACTATTATCAGAAAGCTTACATGAATGTGAAGAGGAAAAAAGGAAATGTATATGGTTTAAATAATATTTATTTATTGCTAGAAAAATGATTTTCGTTCAGAAGCGTCGCTAAAGGAATTTTTAGGATATATATATATTTGTACTGCAAAAAATATCTAAAAATTTTTTAAATGTGAAAAGCTAGTCACGGATTCTTTATTTTGGCTTATATTAATAGATAAAAATCTAGATATAAATTAAAAGTTAATCAAACAAAAAGAAAGATTTTATTTGTTCTTCCGTAAAAGTACAGACATAAAATAAATAAACTTTATGTATAATAAAACATTATGTATGTGTGGGTATAAGTAATACAAAAAGAGCAATTATTTAAAAAACTAATTAATTTAAAAGAAAAGCTCTTTGTGATAGTAAAATAAAGCATATGTATTTATATATGTTACGTCTAATTAAAAGTGTGTGCACTTATAATTGTGAATAAATGCACTCTAGAAAATTTAGAAATACAAAACATTAATCATATGCAAAGATGTAGAAATAACTAAAAGTAGACTAATTTGCAAAGTATGCAAATGGCACTAATTCTGCAAATTAAGTGATGCCAAATAAAAACTCTGGAACCAGCCGCGTATGTTGTTGCAATAAAGTGTTATAATGAGATATATGCAATACCGAGGATATTTGTCAGTGCAATGATGAAGCAGTGTATGAGTGTTCATTAAATAAAGAACTGTGCATGCAGAAATTAATATCATAAAGTATACAATTTAATACAGCAATCAGAGAATAAAAGATTACCCAGTTTGTCTGCAAAAATATTAGTGTTAAACAATCAGCTGACAAGCTAGTGAAATATTACCACTTCTGTATATATATAAATTCATAATATTATTTTCGGGAGCTTCCATGTAATAAAAATATAATACCTAAATAGCTGACATTTCAATACAATACGTATTTTCATCAGAGCTTCTCAAATCATAGGAAGGTACGTGGTGAGATTTAAAATCGTTATTTTTTTCTTTTGTTATTTTTTCCTCCTCAAATTCTGGTGGTTGAGAAGTTTTGAAAAATATTTTATCCTCCAATAGCTTTTTCCAAATATTGTTAATTTTCTTTAATTCATACTTTCATTTATACTCTTGGGTCTTTTAAAAATATCTATAGCTTCCTTTAGCAATCTCTGGTCATATTGTTCAATTTTTTTGCCAGAATATGTGTTTATTAAAATTGATGCCATGATTAGTTAATTTAATGTGTAAATAAGTAGCTGATAAATGATTTTTCTTTAATTGTTGAAACGTATTCTTCCTTTCTTATGTTTATCCTATGATTGGGCTGTACTATGTATGATTGTAAACAAACTCCACATTGAATTTTATGTACACCATGATGCCTCATTATGACATGGAAATATTTCATAAATTTTTTTAAATGTGTAAATTGTGGATATTATATTTTTTTAAAACATCAATTTTATCAGTTACTTTCTTTATATATGGTAGAACAGTCTAATTTTTGAAATATCAAATCTTTTTTCTTATTTAAAGCCCTATTAATAATTCTGTAATCAAGTCTTAATTTTTGAAGAATCAAAATCTTTTTCCTTATTATATTAAAAAGCCCTATTAATAATCCTGTGATTAAAGCCATTATGAAAAAGCATTTTTTTTAGTAACAAGATATCTTTGCGAAAATGGATGGCATCAGGAAGACTCTTAGTTCTATCTAACAATGTCTTTGCCACTGAAAATAATTATACTGGATGGTGATGAGAAGAAAAATGTAGATATCTCCAGTGTGTGTTTGCTTTCTATATATACCATAAGATAAAGAACCATCCTTTTTTCTTTTAATTAAAATATCTAAGAATGGAAGTTGGTTATTATTTTCTATTTCCATGTTTTTCTGTTGCCATGAAAAAAATATCAATATTTCTAATAATTTCATTTAACTTGACTACTTCAAACCCATTAATGCATGCTTTCAAAGCCCAAATGGAATTAGTTTTTGTTACCATGATGATGTTACCTAATCTTTCAAGGCTTGACAGCAACCTTTACAAACCTCACCATAACCACAAATGAGAACTTGTTTACCACCAAACATAATATCTATAGTCTGCCTTAAAATATCTAATATTGATTTTTGATAGCTGTACAGATTGTCAATTTTTGTCTCTGGGACAAAGTCATTAACAATGATTGCAGATATTTGATATAGCTGATGAACACCAGCTACACTTTTTTCAATTATACCTTTAGTTAGATTGAAAATTATAGGATATTTCATGAGCATCCAATAAGCAGCATCACCTACATCATCCATAATCATATTGAGCTGCCATCCATTGGCCTTAATACATTTATCTATATACCAACAAAAATCTTTTATTTTTACTTTCCATGCAAATACAGGATCATCTCCTTCAGACAAAGCAGCAGCCACATCATTCTGAGTGGAATATATATTGCAAGCTGCCCAGAAGATCTGAGCATCCAATGCAACAAGAATATCTAAGAGCACTGCTGTCTGGACAGTGATGTGAGTACGGCTGACTATTTTGCCCCTTTCAAAGGTTTCTCTTGTTGATCTTATTTCCAGAGAGCCATAATTTTCAGGAATTTCTTGGTCAGAAAGTTTAGCAATATTTTTTTATGATTTTCAGATGTATAAGATTAAAAATAGCCTCATTTTTTCCCTGTAAACTTAACTAAGTAGATTATTCACAATCAGGTTAAAACAGGACTTTTGTTTATAAGTTTTTGTCTCATATTTGATCTTAAAAATATTCTTTGAAACATAATGTTCTAAATTTTAAATCTGTTTTATACAGTCCAACTTTCATTAAACTTTTATTTGCAACATGCACTAAGATTTTGGATGAATTTTTATAACATTAAGTATAATTTTTTATTTTAGTTGATTATAAGCGATTTTCTTTCATAAATTCTAATAGTAACTTAAGGTACAGTATTGAATTTTTTATAAGGCAAACAGATATTATTTTGTTCACTTTTTATAACTTCTAATTTTATATTTAAGTTGCAAATATAGCACTTCCTTTTAAATGTAGTTTTTACTATTGTTATATCATGACTATTAAAAAGTGATATTACAACTGTATAAAGATAAGTAACATAATTTTTTAATTGATTGTGAACTTTACTTTGCGAACTTTTATTCAGAAAGCAGTGAGATATGTTCTGTAATTATTCAGTCATAATCATATGAAATCGTATTCAGTACAGATTGGATGAATGAATGAATACTCGCTATATCTGAGTATATAAACCAAAAATTCTGGCATATATATATATCATAAGATACTTATTTCACACAATTAATTGAGTTGAAGCATTTTAATAAACTAAAAAAATTATAAATATTATCTATTAATTAAATAATTTTTAGCTTTTGTTTGAAAAGAAAAAAAGTGTTTGCAAAAGAAAGTACGAAATATATAATGTCAACATTTACATAAATAATCAAGCCTTAATAAATGTATGTTGCAGATAGCAAATAGATATTTATTAAATAAATAATTAATCAAAATTAGATATTTTTAACTAGTAAATGATTTCAGATCAAGCAAAGTAGATTGTTTTTATTAAATAGGAATTAATATTAAATATTATACTTTTTAGAAGCAAATCTAAATGTCAGTGTGGACTTGCTTGCTCAAATCAAGATTTTTCAAATCCTACAAGAGTTGCTACATGGGCTGTCAGCTTTGACACACTTTTACATGATTCCGTTTGATTACAAATATTTCATGAATGTTTGAAAAAAGAATTTCTGAAGAAAATATGTTTTGGATAACTTGTAATGAATTCCAAAAACTGACAAGCCCTAGCCAGATGAAGATCAAAGCATGATAAATTTATGAGAAACATCTGTCCCCTTCAGCTTCTAATCCTGTAAATGCTGAGAGCCAGGCATGAGAGAATTCTACTTCTAAAATATTTAATTGATGATTCGGTTAAGAACTTTCTGGCAACTGTGAAGAAAAACCATTGTGTGTTTTGATTTTAAACTCAAAGATAAAAAGACAATAAATCCATTATGCTGACTGAAGTATATTGATAAATAATCTGTTCATTTATTCTATAATAATTATTTTTTATTATTTCTCATCTTAGTTTTTACAAACTGAATTGATACAAATGTCTTTTACATTAGATGGTACATTTTTCAAATCCATACGTTTTTAAATATTTCAAAAAATTTGAACTTAATATATCACCACAATTTCAGAGTATATAGCATTTTAAGAATGTTAAGATTACAGAGCAAAGATTAATTTATACAAGGTGGATATGCAAATTCAAATGTAAATGACTCATTAAGATTGGGTTATTTTTGAAAACAATCTTCTGAATTTTACATTTAAAAGCAGTTCAAAATAAATCACCCATTTGTTCAAATAAAGAAAATCTAAAATAGCCATAATCAACAAATGACTATATTTTTTATAGTATTAATCCACTAATTATTTTTAAGTTTTATGCTAGATATTTACTTTGTGCTTTTGAATACCTATATTGTTTACAAAGTTCCAAATCGCATTATTATTGCTCTGTATACTTTGATGTTATGATAGAATAACAGGTTCACACAAGTTCCATAAATCATGACTCAGTTCTGTAACCTCGGATACTTGAACTACTTATGAACTCATGAGCAATAAACAATTCAATATTTTTACATTATTATTCTGTCTCATAGATAATATCTCATTTTCTTTTAATCAAACCACTAATAATACAATATAATCATTATCAGAAAAACAGAATCTTTTTAGTGAATTTAAGAAGACCTGATATATCTCTTTAAAAAAATTCCATGCCTCAGTAATGTAGAATCAGCTTGAAAATATAAATTAACCAAATAAATTTTAGGTCTCTGTAGTTATTGAACTTTTGCACTAAAAATATTTTACATGAATGAATATCAAATTTTCTAGTCTCATGTAAATGATAGGACTTATTCTTTTTAATACAACAATTATTTTAATAGATATAATAAACACCTCCATACTTCCCCATTCTTTTTAAATTCATATAAATAAAGATATAATAAAAGACAAATGACACCCAAGATGCATTTTGTGTGGAACTAGCAATCATCAGTTGGCCCAGGTCGCTATCTCTCATATATATCTCTATTATATGCAAAGTATTTATCTAGAGTAAATTGTTACATTTTCATTAATCTTTAACTGAGGTTTAAAATTTATATTTGTTCTAGAGATAATCTCTAGATTCAAAAATGATTAGTAACAATCATTAGTGTATAAAGTTGTGAGTGGAGGGAGTTTGACAATGGTAAATGAAAATGTAACAATTATTTTTTCTTTGAAACTAATCTAGGAATGTTTAGCAACTATAACTGAAGGTACTCACACACTATCGGTTTTGTTTTCATTAACATTTGTTTCAAAGTTTCTAATCTATTGTTATTTAAAGAACTATTTTATGTAATCATTATTATTTGTATTAATTTATGTTTATTGTGATTAATATCAATCTTCTCTGATGGTTAATAAAAACTACTTAAATTGAATTATATAATTGCTTGATTTTTATTATCCTTATTTTATTCTATTTAGAGAAAATACATTTACACTATTTAAACAAATTTTATACTAACAAAAGTTATTAAATCAAATTTATATGATTCTATGAATAAAACTATATTTCATGAAATTGTGCACAATTATTATTATTACATTACAAAAAAAAAAAAAAAGAGAAATCATTATACTATTCATTATATTTTTTAAAAATATTCAGGTAACTCGATTTCAATTTATCTTATCCTAAATCTAACCCTTACCTGACCCTAAATCTTATCCTAACTTTAAACCTAATCTTAATCCAGTATGGCTGTGATATTTCACAGAGTTCTAATACTAAGTACCAATATTTATAGTAATTCGGAAATTAATTCCCATGTTTCAAATATTATTTATTGTACTTTTTCATTCTTGTCTATATTTATAAAAGATTGATTGTACATTTTTTGTAATCGTAATTACTTTATGCAGCCTGGTAGAGAGGAGAGTTCTTAGACTGAAATTCAACTCCTAACTTCCGATATTCAGATGTCACATGATCTAGCAAAATATTTACTTGATTTTTTTTATTTTTATATATATATAATCGTAATTATGACAAAAAGTTTGGCATTATTTTCATTTTTTTCTCTCAGTCCTAATAAAAGCGGTGCAAAAAGTTAATTAGGAGTTAACTTTAGACACAACCAAACTAGAAACTCTGCACTTTGTATTCATAACATTATTTATAGGATTGCATATTGGCTACAATGTTACCAAAATTTTTATATTTTAACAAGATAAGAAAGCTTTATAATCCTTCACACAACTTGACTTTCAACTCAGTAGGCTGTCTATCAATTAATATTTCATCATTTTTAATTCCTGTTTAATTATTCACTGATTCGATAGTGAAAACCCATGGATAGCAACATTCGATTACTTAATTTGTTGGATTTATAAACAATAAATCAAATATTTAATCCACAAAAAATTATATAATATATAAAAGAAATCCCAACATTTTAAAAATTTATTATCAATTACAGATTTTAACTTAGACGAATTTACATATAAAACAAATAATTAAAATATTTCCTTAATCTAATTTACACGAGATTGTTAAAAAAATAAAAAGTCAATATTTACATTAAAGGTGTTTCTAAAAACAAAAATAACTTTAGCATTGTATATTTAAAATGATATTTTTTTTTATCAATTTATAAACTTTTCCATATATATATGTACTTACTATTCAAATATATATTTTAGATAATATTATATAAGTGTATATTTTCAAATACACATCAGCTTTAATTATAGGTATGGCGCGCGATACACATAATTACATCTTAATTAAATAATTATTGTAAATTACACTAATGCATATCTATCTAACATCCGATTTTGAATAGGATTAGTTAGAAGAGCTATGGGCTAGCTATTTTTTTTAAAAAACCCAAACCTGTTAAAAAAAATTCAAATTCACTTGTCCAGATAAGTAATAATAGGATATGTGTTATCATTATACCTAATGCACATATAAATATCTATATGTAATTGGAACAAAAACAATTAAGTACCTACTGAAAAAAAACTTAAATTATTGAAAGAAATTTAAGGAAATAATAACAACAAACACCTAAAGTCTCAGCTTAAATAATACAAAAAAAATAAATAAAATAACCCAGCTCATTACTTTATTGCTATGGATGCATACAAAATCCTCATTCCTAGTATTTGAATCCCTTCCCCATTCTCAGGTTTTGCATTTATTAATAAATTCCGGGATTCATATATGCACCTCTTCCAACTTTGACTTTTGGACTTCATTAATAAAGGCAAAAACCAGAAACTAGTCTGAGTACATGAGTTCAAATACTAAGGATAGGAATCTTACATTAGATGGCAGTAAAATAAAAAAAGTTGCTTAAATTTAAAGAAAATAATTGGTCAAATCCTTAATATCTAATGTACAAAATATTTTGCAATGTGACTATTAGTAATAGTACTATAACATTATAAATAAATAAAGATAGTGAATTAACATTGGATACAAAGAATCATTTTTAATTATCTATATAAAATAACATGCCAATATAGACTTAGCATTCCTGGCTGCAGAAAAATGCTTCATGTAGAAAATATTAAAAATCTCCAGGCTACTTGATAATACTGCTGATCAATACTAAATTGAACAATATATTAATAAACCTCTAATAATAGAAGCAATATTTTAAGAGTTAAAAAAAAAAACAAAGTAGAAATTAGGACGAAGAAGAGTGAAAAAAACAAAAAAACAGACTTAACACAGATAAAAACAAAGGTTAGCCAGAATTATGAAAAATGATTAAACTTAAAAATTATTGAACCAACTAAATAAACAATAAAAAGAAGGTAAATGTGGAGAAGAACGAAAGCATTTCAAAAAATTGAAAAATTTATAAACCAAATTATAAAGTAAAATCATGTAGAAAATTATTCAAATTCATATCTTATAGCATATAATTCTATTTTTGTAGACAACTTTTTATAAACATTAATTCATAGCTGGGGGGGGGGGGAATTTACATCTTTTGTTTACATATATATTGAGATATATTTAATTAAAAGTTTACATATTAAATCTTGTTTAATGATTATATATATATATTATGATATGTATATAAATATGACCAATTAAATCTTTTCACTTTATTCCTAGAAACACATTTTGATTGTAAATATTTATTATTTAATATATTCTGAGATTAGCTCTGCCATGAGATAATCATCCAGCCACTAATTTTGTGAATTATTCTACTACTTTAGGTTTTCATAATAATTTTTCCTGCCCATGTTTGCAATGGGGAATGTTATACCTTTCTCCAATAGGAGTGAAGTGTTTGCAATGGTAGAATGCCATAGTTATAATTATTATAAAAACCTAAAGTGTTAGAATAATTCACAAAATTAGAATAATTATGGCTGGATGATTACATCATGGCAGTACTAATCCCAATGTACTTTATTTAAATATAAGAGGAATATTTCTTGACTTAAAATTATTCAGGCAATTGCTCTAGCCTTAAAATATATTTTATATATACTCTACCATTGCATAAAACCTAACAGGCCAATGCTTTTTTGTCACTATAATTAATAAAATTTATATGTAATAGAAAATATTTAGATTTCTCAATCATTTTTATTTAAATATCCTAATTTATATAAAAAGTAACATTATTATTAATAATTTATTTAAAAATAAAACTTATTTAAAAAATATTGCCTTATAATTACAGTAATTCTGCATGTGATAAAATTATTTTTATTAATATTTTACAGAGGTTAAAGGTGTTTTTATGTTTAGAGTACTGGATAGAGTAGCTACCCCTGAAATGTGAGTTCTGCAATCAATCCCTGTGTTGTATTAGGTTAATTTTTTAAAATAATGTTATCATTCTCTTTTTAATGCCATATTATTTTCTTGCATGTTTTATTAAATAGCTTTTTCTATTTTTAATAACTATTATCTTTTTAAAGTGCCATATTATATTTTTACACATTTTACTAAATAGCTTTTTCTTGGATATATTATTTAGCTAAAAACTCATAATTGATCCCATAATCCACACAACATTCAAATCTAAAGAAAATGGAATGAATAAAAAATATAATTTTTATAAAGATATTATTGCATGCCAAATTATTTAATGCTTGACAAATTTTAGATAATGATATTATTTAATGCAAATCCCTACTTGATTGCACTATTGACAAAGGCTAAAAAATGTATCTAATAAAACAAATCAAGTGTTTGATTTTTGCTGTTGTTTATACTTATCCAGCATAACCTATGAATAAACAAAATAAAGTGCAATGCATTTAATTGCTTCCAAAAAGTGTATTGAATAAACAATCTAAATATGAAAATTTAAAATTTGTTTTCTTAAATAAATTCTGGCTAAATCAATAATTGTCAAACTATAAAATAATATATATATATATATATATAATAGGAATTATTAATAAAAGTGAAAAAATATAATATGATAGTATAAATATTTTATCATTGAATGAAAACAAATGTATTTTTGTTAATAAAAAAATGTAAACAAGGTTTGTGTCTCAGAGGTACTGATTTAAAAATAATGAAAAGATTTTAAAAAACCAAGAATTTCCTTTTTAACAGAAGGTATTAATGGGATGAAGGAGTTATATCAGCCATGCTATTTAAAACTGATGTAGTTTAGTGGAATAAAATATAAAAGTTATATCAATAAACAATGTAAGTATAAAAATTTAAAATATCAGACTTTCTCTCTCTATATATAATTTGCTTATATTTGAATATTTTTTATATACAATAAATTATAGTTTTTAATAGGTAAAAAAAAATAATAGTGTAAATATTTTATTATTGAAGGAGTATAATTTTGTTAATAGAAAACATGAATAGGTTTATGCATGTGAGATTTTCAATGGGTTTCCAAATAAACAAGGACTACTTTTAATGAAATACTGATCCTTTGGTTAAAGTTGAACTAAATATTGATTCAGAAATAATAATTGAAACAAGCTAGGCTATCTTCATTCTTTACTTTGCAGGATGGAGCTGAGAAGCAAAGCATTCCAAAGAATCATATTCTGGATGTACATAATATTTTTAATAACCAGATAATTTATATCTTATATAATATCAGAACCAGCCTAAGAAGGGGAGGGGGCAGGGCATTGTTTTCATGAGAATATGTGGTGGTTGTTATAAATATGATAAAAATACTTAAATATCTAAATAATTATTTTATTAGAAAATATTTTCTATCTCCATTAGCAATTTTTCAAGTTTATCTGAAAAATAATACCAAAACTTTTGAAAGAAAAATCCCACTTCGTTATTAAATAAATATTTTTGTTTTAAGATATTATTTAATTATTGTTTCAAAAATAGTTTTTTAAGCATTAATATATTTTATTTTTATGTATTTTAATCTACAGATTTATTTTATAGAAATAAATAAATAAAACATGTAAGATATTTACAAAACACATTAAATGTCTAAAGCCATATTTTCAACTTTTTCATGCAAAAGAGCTGGGGAAAAAATTCTTTTAATTTACAAATTTTATTTTATAGAATTGGGGGAGTGCTAAAATTTACTTTGCACAAAAGAGCTTCTTATCAATGCAAGATGCTATTCTATAGTTAACCAATGAATATTCTATTTGAACAGGTAAAACTCTTCATACAGTAGTGCCACTCAATGCAAGCCATGAGTGGCACTACTGTATGGAGAGTTTTGCCTGTTTTAATAACAGTTATGAGCAAGTATAAGAAATGATGGTCATGTGATGTTCGATAGTTTAATATTCTATTTGATAGGGGGGAGAGGACAAACTGAAGGTTGTCATGCAATTATGCAAATGTTTCTGAAACTATTTAAAAATTACAATAATTGCACATTTTTAAAGTTTTTTTTTTTTAAATTTATTTTATTTGGATTATTATTATTTTTAAAAATAATTATGTGATTAGTCACAAAGATTGTTTAAGCATTTTAGTAAATAAATGATAAATATTCTTTTAAATAAAAGTTAGATTTTAAAATAGTGTAATTATGAATATATCACACAAACTTCTATGAAAGTATTTTTTAAAAAATTAATTTACATAACGCATTATTTTATTATTTATTTGGTCCGTTTTTCTTAAAGTGAATTTTGTATATCATTCGAATGAAAACGACATTTTAATTTCTATCCAGTTGAAAATTATTCTAAAAATCTTTAGCAATTGTCCATGGCTATTATCCTTGATGTAAATGATTCAGAATCAGTAGGAGCTCATGATCCTATTGTATGGTGGTGCTGTTTTTTAAAATTATATTAAATTGTCTTGATCATAAAATCTTTTAATGTGCAAATGATAACGTAAATTAAAAATATTATCAGACTTCAAAACACAATTTCAATATAGTAATTCAAATTTACAATTAAGTTCTAATCACACTAGTGAATGTACAATTATAAACACATATATTCTTTCAGAAAACTATTTTTTTCTCTTAAATTTCCCACATGTTTAACGTATAGAACAAAAAGGTAAAACTTGTTTCTAAGATAGTTACTTAGCTTTGAATAAAACTTTATTGATATCGCATAATATACAATGATTATGTTAATAAATAATACATGTTTACATAATTCAATAAAGCAAAGATTAACATTTGTTATATTCTTGATGTACTCAATTACAATCTTTAAAACACGTGTATATATAATAATAAAATATTTATTCATATCGATTCCATATTTAAAAATTAAATATTTTTTATTAAGATATATGTGGAAAAAAACCTTCCTGAGTTAAAACTTGTAATTACACTGGTTCTGGTAATAAACCAAACCTTAATGCCTTGCATATGTCCAGAGATGCTTGAGCCTGGTCTCTGATTTTTATTTTATTATATTTAAAATCAATGATTGATGTTTCTAAGATATAGGATTAAAATAAAACAGTTCAGGAAACAGAGGATGAAAAGGATGGGGTTATTCTTGTATAGTATTCCACTATGATGGGTTGAGTGGTATGAATAAAAAAACAATTTCATAATTGGACGGTTAATAAATTTATATAATACACATGAAAGATGTATATAGATAACTGAACATTACTGAACAGTTTCTGGCTTTTCTTTACTGTTAATGTCTCAGTGGAATTGGTTGGGTGAATAGTTTCTGGTCATTCCTTATTGTAATATCTCAGTGGATTTGGCTTTTCCTTTTGATTCACGGAGTGGCAGGAACATATAAGTTATACCAGTGATATTTATTATTTACAACAGATACAATTAGTAATATAAAAATATAAGGCAAATAATATTAACTAAGTTCTTTTCTGGAAGAGTAAGGTTAATCCTGCCACATATACAACTATTTTTATTACTCCAAGAAAATTAATGTACATCGTATTTTTGTGAGCTTTCATAACTAACTGGTTATTTCTTTGTATATTGTTCTGTATAGTACTTTTTAATATGAGATGAGCGAAATCAACTAATAGTGTTTTCTGGTTGTTAGTTGACTGCTCTCAAAATATATCACAATTCTAATATTAAATAATAAATTTAAAAAAGAATCTTAAGAATGATTAATATTAAATATAAGGTTATGATAGAACTGTAAGGAAAAATATTTAAATATGAAGTGTTCCTTACTTTTTCTCTCTTCTACACAAATAACACATTTCATCAATCAGATTTATTTTAATTAAGAAATTCAAGAATTTTGGTACCAATATTTGAGTTTTTTTATAGGAATTAGTAAAAGTTTGGATTTAAAATCCAGAAATCTTTAGCTTTGAAATTCATCCATCAACTACTAAAAAGATCTGCATTGCATAATTCTGAACATCAATAGCATAATTAATGCTTTTGTTTTAAAAATTCTTTAAAAAAAAATCTTCCTGGATATCATTAAAAAGTTAAAAATTGCTATTCAATACACGTCTCTCAATACGTGTTTTTTTTAAAGAAGGAAGTGAGACATCTCAAGACAAAATTTGAATAGATATTTTATAAATTTATTTTTAATTGGAGGAATGAAAGTTTGTATTTTGGGTTTAAAAAATTACAATTTAGAATGGTTATTTATTAATATTATTACACTTCAATTTTTAAACATTTATTACTTCTCAGAAATAATTTTAATTTCGATGAAAAAAAATTAAGCATATATTCTGCAAATTTTATCTTTATTTTGACAGTTATATTTTTTATTAATTTAGATCAAAGATTCTTATTGTTTCCTTCTGCTGAAAAAAAAAGTTTGAAAAAAATCAATCATTTTTAGATATTAATTTTTTGACAAAATATATAATACTGATAACTGAAACACACAGGCTTGTTATATACCTGTGTTTATATATGTAATATATAGGGTATACGAGCACAGACTTTCACACGACCCACCATTCTCCACACTATCTCATACTGATAAATAAAATCTTCCTATAAACTGTTTACTAATTTTTAACTTTTTAAGGATATTCATTAAAGAATTTTTAAAACAGAAGTATTAATTATGCTATTTATGATCAGAATTATACCACCCAGTTTTTTTCACTGGTTGAGGAATGAACTTGAGAGCTAAAGATTTATTCAAATATGACATGACCTCCTGATCAATTAAATATTCGATTATTTTAAAAATATTGTTGATTCTATATCTTCATAAAGAACAATACTCACTTTATATCATCCATTTATGTTAGAATGAGTAATCAACAAACTCTAGAAGATTGTTTGATGTCACTATTAAATATTTTATTGGGCTACTTATGGTTGCATAAATAGATCTAGTATAAATTGTTCTTAATACAGATTTTAAATGTAAGCCAAGATAATCATATGATGTGATAATACAGTATATTAATTTATTATTGTTATAATTTATTTGAGAAAAATTTGGGTTGATCTTGCAAATAAATATATTTTCTTCATTGTTTCTTTGGTTCCTTGACAGTTATAAAAATTGGTACAGCCATTGGGAACAAGAGTTCAACTATCCAGACTCCGAGGCTAATTAAACTTCATAATTTTATATTTCATTTTAATAATTATTGCAGTAATTATTTGAAATAGAATATGAGTATGTTATATTTTAGAATCCTTAATAAATATGTTTACTGAACTGGTTTTTCAAAATTTGATAAAACTTTAATACATACATAGTTAAATTTGAAAAATATGAGTACTCAAGTTTGCAATGCCCAAAGATGAGTTGCACATCTTCATAGCATTACACTAGTTTAATTTTTTATTGTTTAATTATCATTGTTAAAGAATTTTGAATGAATTTTTAATGCCAACTCCATATATTGTTGTCAAAGCAACTGTTATTAACAATATGATTATACATATGACACACAAACATGGATGGGCTATTCACTAACAAGCATCAGCAGATTGGTGAGTTAATAGCTTTTTACCTTTGAATTTAAGATAAAGAAAGATAATGACTTTCTTTCTCAGTTATCTGATAAATGTGTGTATGATTAAATTCTTTAAGATATTTAAAATCATAATACCCAAACATTTATTATTCATTTGATATTTTTATATTTATTGTTAATAAATATTAATTCAATTAACCACATAAACTTGCTTCAATTCTTATTTCAGTTACTAATGCAAATCTATTAGCCAATAAAATTTTAATTTATAGTGTCTATATCTTGATTTACATTATTATATTTTATAATAAATAATCATAAAGTAGTCTCGGATTAAAATGATTGAATTGATAGACACTTATATAGTTAGGTATTACATTCTTTCTTATAAATTCAATATATTATTATTATTATTTGAGCTAGGTATACATTTTATATGATAATAGATTAATTAATTTATTATTAGTTAGATGTTCAACATTTAATTAGAAAATCACCATAATTATTTTAATAGTTATGTTATTTTGGATAAAAAACCCATATTCCAACTAATTTGATAAATTATAAAGTATAAGTACTTTAAATATTTAGGGTAAACAAAGGTAATTATAATTGGATTTTTGCATATTATTTTAAAAAATTATTTATTGGATATGTGTTACAATAACTTATTATTTACTCAGAAAAAATGGTAATTTTATGATGTCATAAAATTAGTAATTATATGCATTGAAACTGATATTTTAATTGTATTAATTAGAATTATCTAGTTCAGTTAGATTGAAAGTGTATTGATGTGGTTTACATTTAATTTAGATATTAAGCTTTTAATATTCATACCTATTTAAAATAAGATACTAATAATTCTAGTCACATAGGATAATTATAATTTATAGTTTAATGTCTAGGTTTTATTGATTGGATAACTTATTGCAAATTACTAATCATATGTGTAGGGATATTAAATAAAAATCTTTCATCTATTTTATATTGTTATGATTGGAGTAATATAATTTATAGGATTATTTAAAGTATTGGATTTCATTTTATATGATTATAAGTTAGTGTAAGTTGTAAGGTATATTAGATATGTTGATTTTGTACATTTTGTTCAGTTGTAGTTTTAGCACTTGTAAACATTTTATCCCATGATAATTTAATGCTTCAATTTGAGGTGATCTGAAATATTAGATTCTCCCATTTTTAGTACATTACAATTTCGTGATCAATGTTAGGTTAGGTTTATTCCATTACAATTTGGTTATTAAATCTGTGGAATATTTAAAAAGAAAATTTAATATGTTTTATTAATTATAAGTCAATGTGCATACATTTGTAAGATAACAAAGCCTCTTATCATCATTCTCAATTGTATTACCATCTTATTGAAACTGTAAATTTATAAAGTATTTAGAGAAAATTATGCATGTTGTGATAGTCATGGGCTAATGTACAAAAGTTTGTAGGTCATAACAAAACTTTTATCATCAATGGCTAGTCATCAAATCTTGCAATTATTATCATCACTGCAAAGAAATCAAGTCATATATTACATGACCTAATTTAATAAGCTTGTATTAAAATCTTGTTAAAAGCTATTGGAAAGCTCATTAGATAATAATTATCACAATTATCATTTGATTTCATTATAACTGGCATTGCAATTCATAGTGCATTATTAAACTAGAACCATTTACTTATTGATAATTTTTAATCCATTACAATATATATATATGTCAACAGATGGCGTTCTACCAAAAACACCGTCAAGCGTATGTTTACATAAATGTCAGAGCAAGCATTCACTATCTCTAACTTTAATTCCACTTTCAGATCATGATTTCAAGCTATTTTCTATCATCAGTGAAAGACAGGAATTTTAGAAACTATGTGGTAATGCTGAACTGAGATCAGACCCATATAGCTATCTGGCTTGCTATGCTGAGTTTGAAGACATTACGTGTCTAAAAGATTCACGCTTGCAAGCTGAATAGAAACTGTTTCATAAATGCTCAGAGGTTTGTGTTTAGATCTAGTTTCTAAAATTTCTGTCTTTCACTAATGATAGCAAATAGCTTGAAATCATGATCTGAAAGTGGAATTAAAGTTAGAGATAGTGAATGCTTGCTCTGACGTTTATGTAAACATACGCTTGATGGTGTTTTTGGTAGAATGTCATCTGTTGACATAAATACAAGCGTTAGCAAGTTTTTAACTTGTTTTTCATATATATATAAGTATAATAAACCACACTTTCATTAGTCTACTAAATTCTACAGAATAGAAAATACTTATTAAGGTAATCATGTATCAGGTAATAAAAATTAAATTGTTTTCAATGTATTACCCTCAATAAAAAACAGTTAAATATCTGTTTATTTATCTAGTTATAAATGAATGACTAGATAGATTATTTATGCAATGATTATCTGGAAAAAGAAATTTAAATTAAAAAAAAAATTAAAATTTCATCTGGAACATGGGTCATGACTAGACAGTACACTAATCAAAACACTACAAACCTTTTCAAAAGTATTTCACATTAACACATTTTTTTTTCATGTGTCATAGCATTCACTGGGATGCGAACCCGCTAACCTGGGATAACTGCTTGTAAGCAGCTGTACTGACCTCTCGACCAACAACGCTTGACACACATTTTTGTTTTTATGATAAATATTAGTTATTTTACAAACATGGATTTATTAATAATATATTATTGCTTATCTATTAATCTTGTTTCATTATATTGCTGTATTATATCACAGAATATAACTTTTTTCAAAAAAGATTTCTACTGGAAATTTGATGAAGACGTTCTTTTTAATGACCTAAAATGCAACGAATAAAGTGGATGGTAATTTTATATACATATTTGAATTATTTAATAATATTTTAGCAGTTCTGAAAACTTAGTTAGGTCATAAAATCTTAATAGCAATATGAGTTAAAGATAATTATGTATTCAGTAAATGATTAAAAAAGTATTGTTTTTCATATAATTTTAGTTTGCAGTAGATTTTGCTTTTAATTAGATAAAAAGATGAATTAAATCATTAGTCAATAATTTATTTTTTTGAAAAATATTTTACATACATGCATATAATCAAATATATTGTCCAGTGAAACTATGCTTCTGATCAGTAGTTGAAAGACTGTTTTAATCAAGCACCACTTATTCAAAAAAATTGTTCATTTTTTAGAGAAATCTACTATAAGTACCAAGTTTCAACAGCTATTAAATATCAAAATTGCTAATTTGTATCTTCAGGATTGCCATTTTAGTGAAGTATGGAATTCTCTTAAGAGAGTGTTATGAATACAAATAAATTTATTCTTGTGTTCTCTAAAAAGAAAATTCATGATTAGTTTTGTGACAATGATCTTGTTACTAGGATTTATTTAAAAGAAAAAATGTGGCATTTTCTGCTTAGCAGAATAATAGATTAAATGTGGAACTTCATAACAAATATAAAAATCTGAAGGCATAAATTCAGTGACTGTCAAGACAGCTTAAATATCAGTGATAAATTAAAAATGCAAAGAATATAGACATTTACTGATCATAGACATTCTAGATTTTTTTTTGATGCATTGAAATATGGGATTAGAAAAACAGTATCAGAATCCTATTAAATCCACAATAGATTCCCCTATTTGATGTCAATATTTTGAAAAAAAAAAGTATTTTGATCAACTTTTGAATAACAATTCAAGAATTGAGATGATGACTCTTAATGATATGCCCATTTTATCTAGTTATTTAGATTTAGACAAAGATATCCATCCTTAATGAAGTTAAAACAACTCTTTGTCATTTTAAAAATAGAAAAGGTACAGGTTTTCATTAAATATCTGGAAAAGTTTTAAAATATAGTATGGTATCCTAGCTTTACAAATATTGGAATTTTAAAGGAATATCTGGACTCATGAAGTTGTGCCACCTGATCTTATGGATGCTATTATTGTTCCAATTTAGGGAATAGGCAAGATTGCACTAATTATCATGGAATATCATTGTTATTTCCTACAGCAAAAGTGCTTTCAAAATTTTTTTAAAATAGTTTTGTTTCCAGTTATAAGTGAATAGGTATCAAAGATTCATTGGGGTTTTAAAGAATTCAGAAGCACTATCAATATGATTTTTGTTGCCAATCAAATGCAAAGAAAGTAATGAGGAGAAAGGGAATATTGTATATATTGCTTTTATTGATTTGTTTACATATTTGATTCAGTTAATAGGACAGGTCTATGCAATTATTTAAAATTAGTCAGTTGTCCACCAAAATTTATTCATATTATACAGTTTCTATATAATAGACTAAGAGGAAGTGTTATTACTAAGGTGGTCAATCCAAGACATTTAAAATTAAAACTGGTGTTAAACAAGGATATGTACTTGCACCAATATTTTTTTCAATTTTTATGAGAATAATCTTTATTTTTTATAGGTGACATAATCAAACAGAATTCAAATATGATATAGGTTTGATGATATAATTTTTAATGTGAATTAATTAAAAGCAAAAACAAAAATATCCTCTTTTTGGATTTGGGATTTACATTATGTTAATGGTTGTGCTATTTTTTCCAGTTCAAAAGATGATTTGCAGACTGTTTTTAATGTTTTGATGCAACTTGTAAAGATCTCAGCTTATAAATTTTGAAAAAACTCAAGTTTTTTTATCAGCCAGTGATAAAAAAAAATCACCAGCTACTTTTAATGTGGATGGTTGTCAACTTGAAAATATAAATCAGCTTAAGTATAAGTAGAGAGGACTTAAATATTGAGGTGTATCATATGCTCCAAAGTGCTGATAGTGCTTTTAACAACGCACACATATTTATATAAATAGAATACACACATTTTATTTAAAGTTGATCAATATTTTACATAATTCATACACTTGTAATATTGTTTTAATTTAAACTAAAAATAATTAATAAATGAGTATATAGAATATTTTATACATAAGTAAAGGAATTAAAAATCGGTTGTTATTTTATTTTATATTGCATAGTTTTTAACAAACTTATCTGCGTCTGAAATTTTTCTTATCAATTCATAATAGTTTCTGATTACATGTAGTAAAGTTTTCATTAATATATATTCAAATTTCCCCTCTCAAATTAACTATATCTTCCACACATAATTTAGTTAATCATTTTTAAAGTAAAAGATTTTCCTATACTCTCTCAAATCTTATAACTATCAATTTAGATGATCTTATAGTCATATCCAATATATAATGTTGATAACATGTAGCAATTCATATCTCATTTTTTCATTAAAATAGATATCAAATCAAGTAAATATTTATTTGCATAATGTGGAATATCTTATATTTCAAAATTTTTCATTCAACAATTTCAGTTATTAGAGAAATTTTCCAGTTTATTATCCTTGGATATAGCCTGAATATCTTCTGACATTTTATTTATAGCATTAAGTTCTTGTTTAAAATCCAATATAATGGATTTTAAATTATTTATCATATCCGGAAAAATTAGAAATAAATTCAGTTTACCTTGAAAGTTTAAATTAATGTAATAATTAACTGCATCTAATACCCAATTGTTACCTGAAAATATATTACATATTTATATACTACATTGCTATAGATTTGTTTCTTAGCCTTATGTCTAAAATAATTCCTGTATTAAGTTTTTATTTTAGACAACTACTTGAAAATATTGCTAATGATATTTATTGAAATATTTTTTACTCAGATAAAAATATATAAATAATTATTTTTAAAATTAATTTTATTATTAAAAATCATCTGATAGGAACTATTTGCACATGTGCAAAAATAATTAAATCAATTATTTTTGATAATATTGTACACACACACACACACATATTGATAACTTTCACTAATATAATAATAACTTAACAACAAATTTGGAGAAAGCTAAGATAATATTATTGAGCAGTTTAAACTAATATTTTAATTAAAACTGACTGTTTGGGATATAGACATGCAGGTCAGTAAAAACGATGTTGAGGTTAAAATATTTATTGATACCATTATATCTCTTGAATTGTGACAATCAATCATTGTTATACTGCAATATCGTTATTTAGTATACTTAAAGTAAACAAATTACTTTGTTTACATGTAACAAGTATTATATCTACTTAAGCATCCTTAGGTTTTTTTATTTATTAACTTTATTTTAATTATATAACAGTGTTTTTTTCCTTTTGGTATCCCTTATTCCAGATAAATCTGTCAATTATTAGAGGTTTGATGCTTGCTTGCAGCTGGAAATCAAAATATAGTATCTCTAGATACATGATCTATTGTTTTGCATAAAATGGCTAAACACTATACTGTGATGTCTCTGCAAAAGAAATAAAGCCAATGCTAACAATGATGAAATATTTGAAAATTTTCAATAAACACTATTATCAGAATAAAAATAAAAGTGAATGAGCAATCATGATGAAGACATGGCGGAAAAGATCTAAATCAACTATTGTTAACTGGTTTAATGAAAAATACATTTTGAGAATCATTTGGTTCAAATGTCCTTACTCATATGTTTTAAGAGTATATGATGATTGAAAGTTTATAGTATGTATATAAAAAATTACATAATTATTTGCTCTGGAATACAGTAGTGCCACCCTGTGCCAACCTGGCATCCATTCATTACTCTGGTTAGCACAGGGTGGCACTACTGTATGGAGAGTTTTGCCTTGTTTAATAACAATTATGTCCTAGTATAAGAAATAGTGATCATGTGATGTTTAGTGGTTTAATTTCTAAATTGTAAGTGTTCTTCACCAATGGTAAATCATGAAGTCATATCATCTGATATACATGTAATAACAATGAAAAAGGTTATATAACAATAACTATTGTATTATTTAACAGCTATGATAATAGTTTCTTTCAACAATGTGTCATTGCCCTCCTCAGTATAGAATCTATTATAAATGTTAACAAGTAATATCTACAGTTTTTTTCTGAATTACATCTCAATATTTGTATACATTATACAGCAATGCAAAATATAACAGTAATTACAATGCACCTATAATCATACCAATAAGTTAAAAATAAATGTTTTTTATTTATAATTTTTATTATTTATTGCTGGTATAGATTTATATAAAATATGTACATATCATAAAAATTATTTATTATCATAGGTTGTACTATTTCATTGAACTGTTACATGTTTTTAGAAAAAATAATGATTTACTTTTATTTTTCTAAATACAATTCAGTTGTTATATAGCTCAGCATAAATATTTATATAACAGCACAAAAGAATGATGAGTATAGATTTATATTTTTGGAACATGAATGGAAATGAGGCCACAGTTTTGATTTAACAGCTGCAAAAATAGTTTGTGCAGAAAGATAAGATAGAAAGTGTACAGTTAGAGAGACCTGGTTAATTGCAAAAGATCTCTATGCGATAAATAAAAAAGAGCCCTGTGTTCTGCTATTAAGAAAATTGAACATTTGAATAAAATTTGCATAAGGCATACTATATTTAAATATTATATTGATATTAGTGGAGAAGTGTGAATGCTATGAATATGATAAGAATTATTGAAAGCATGCTTAATAAGTTTTAAACTATAATACCTTTTTGAATAAATGTTTTGATACATTTACATATTTATTACAATAAGCTCAAGAAAAGATAAACATTATGGTTCAAATTCAGTGTTCAGTAATAACACACGTTTAGCATAGAAAACATCATTTGAGTGGTAATCGTCTCTCTTCTTTAGGTGTAATTAGTTTGACTGCAACATCTGGCACAGGAATTGAATCAGTTGTTTTTAGCTAGGTATTTTGTCAAAAGCAAGTCAGTAGAAATTTTATATATATTTAGGACAAAATTGAAGAGTGTCTTCCAAATATTGTAATTATCACACTAAGATTAATTCATTTTCTTATTTATCATTCTTATGTGAACAATTTCTTTAAATATATATATATATTTTGCCCCATATTATTTGCATGGTCTGATTTTTTAGATATATTTGTGTTTTCATCTCTAATTATTCTTTTAATCACTTTTTTGTTCAAATAAATAAATTTTCCATAGTGATTTATAGATGAAGTTATTGTTTTGTAGCATTTTAAATTTAGGTTTTATAGAAGTAGGATTCTTCACAGTATACTATAGTATTGAAAATCTCTTAATATTATATTGACTACAAAGTTTTTTTAGTTTGTTTGCCATTCCTTAAATATGCAGATACACTATGGCATCTAATGGAGTTTTGTATTTTGATGTTTTTGTGTTTCTTTAAAGCCCTCTTAATTATAGTTGATGAATAACTCTCTTCACAAGAATTTGTTCTACAATAAATTTGTCTTTTTCCAAGTCATTGGGTTATGAACAAACTTCTTTTGATGTGATTCACAGTGACAGTATAATTTCACTTCTGTATTTTTATCACAATTAAATGTACATGCTAAATAATTTTATCTGTGTGTGTATGTTTGATAAATAATAGTTTCTCAAGTATGATTATGAATGTCAATTTTGATTTTTCTTCTAATTGTATATTTACTAAGGAATAAACCTTTAAGTATGTGCGCTTGAAAATGCAAAGGGAGGTACCTCTACAGGTCTTAATAACAAGATTACTCTTTGGAACCCTCTTTACTTCAACTTACTTTCTATATAAATAGGTAAAGCTGAAGCAGTTAGAACTGAGAGCGCAAAGCTATTCAATACTTCACTGATTAAGTCCACAATTCCTATTACTCATTAGTACTCACGAAATCTTTCGATTTACAATGAGTCAATGGAAAGATCTTACAGTCAGAAATCTATTATAATAATTTAAAGTTGTAATTATAAATTTATTTTACCGCACATTGATTATGTAAGTAATATTTACTAAGGCAATAAACCTTTAAGCATGTGTGCTTGAAAATGCGAAGGAAGAGACCTCTACAGGTCTTAACCACAAGCTTACTCTTATGTTGAGAATATTTGTAATAGTGCATTACCATGTGGTTACACAAACAATATATCAGTGATATAATGATATCAAACTTTTGATAGAAATGTTAATAGTATTGTGTTTTCAAACTCATCCAGTTCCTCAATGTAAATATTATTAATCAGAAATAATTTTGTGTTGAAAAATATGTTTTTGTTATACCTACTTATAACAATTCCTTTACAAGATCAATAGAAAGAGTTGCTCTCATTGGCAAACTATCATCATTATTTAATATTTTTCATGCAATGAATATCAGTTAAACATTAGATGCATTTGTAAATAAAGTTTTACACAAGAAAGCTTATTAAAATGTTGATTATACCATAAAATGTTTAAAAACCCGAATAAAAATTATTTTCCATCACGTGATCAGCATTTCCTATGCTTCACAAGCTATTAAAACAGTGAGAAACTTTCTATACTGTAGTGCCACCCAGTGCAAACCATAGTAATTAATGGATGCAATAAGGTTTGTGCATAAAATTTTTATCTAGTGCCTATTCATCCAATATCCTTATATTATTATTGCTTTCATCAGTGAGGAACCTTGGATCTGAGAGTACTGCATCTAGATCTTAGGATCTAATGCCTGGAGGGTTGTATTAGATCTTAAGATCTAAGTGCAGTACTTTCAAATTTAAGGTTCTTCACTGATGAAAGCAATGAGCTGGAAACTAGATTGACAATATTGCATAAATAGGCACTAGATGGGAATTTTGTGTACAAACTATCTTGCATCTATTGATCACTATAGCTTGCACTTAGTGGGCACTACTGTATGGAGAGTTTGTCACTGTTTTAATAGCTTGTGTAAACATAGGAAATGATAATCATGTGATCTTTAAAGCTTTAATACTATTCCTGACCATGGCAGGATGATGACTACAGTTATTAAAGAATTAAAGACACCAAATTGTATAAATATTGAACTGAATTTAAAACTCCATGACTATATAAGCAAATGAACTTGGATTGAAACCATTATCTAATTTCATTTTGAACTCACAGCTTTATAATTAACTAAAAAGATAAAAGAGAGCTGATGGAGGATTACATTAGATTCTATGTGCAGTGCTCTCAGATCCAATAATTTTTCCTAATGAAAGTCATAACCTAGAAACTAGTTTGGGATATTGGATGAGTAGGCATTAAAAAGGGATTTTATACATAAACTTTTTTGCATCCATTGATTATTATGGCTTGCACTGGATGTCATTACTACATGGAGAGTCTGTTACTGTCTTATCTCCCAATTATGTCAAACTCACTGCATCAAAATTAGTTATGATTTCTTCTCAAGATTCTTAGTTCTTTGGCAGATAAGATACAGACCTTTTCCAAGAATTGTAAGCATTTTGTGGATTTAATCAAGATTATAAAAAATAAAAATATAAAATAAGTAACATTATTATTATAAGTTTTATATAAACAATTTATTCCCAAATTTATTCTGTGATGAAGCATTGTCTATTTGTAAAAAAAAGTTTAAATAAGATGATAGTTTATGAAATCAGAACAACTATTATCATTATCAATATAATATAATTTGATTACATTCTGCATAATGACTATAACATACTTTCAAAACAATACATAATCCTTCCACCAAAATTAAAGAATAGCTATAGATTCACTAGATGTCATCCCTGATTAGTAATGTTTACATGGAAAAGCTTGAAAATGCAGTCATAATTTTTCATTAAAATTCTAGCTTTGCTAGTCAAAGAATTCATTATATTTCCAAGAGTAAGCATTACTATAAATATTCTAGACACATATCAATAGTATATATTTTTAATTAAATTCACAATTGCATTAGAATAAAAATTGGCATTACCAGATGTTTTTGTATCAATACTATGTTATGGTAAAATCAAAAATATAATTTACAGACCCCTTCTGCATCTGCAACATAGAAAAATACATAGCATTTATATATGATTATATCAAAAATGAAAAAAATGGAATTATAATATCCCTACAAAAACAGAGTAAAAAATGTTTGTTCAGAAGCCAGTGAATAGAAGAAACATACAATATATAAATTCTGATAAAGAATTGTTATCCATCAGTTATCATCAAGAAAATTTAAATAAACAACAAATATATCAAAAAAAATATTGATAGGTATTGCAGTATATTCATATACACCAGGGATTGCAGACAAATTATAAATAAATTTGTAATCACTATAGTATTAACATCTTTCCAAAAGCATATCACACTTTAAGAAATCTAACCTCTATAAAACTGTAACTTAAAATGCTCAAAAATAAGAATCATATTTATAAAATACCTTGTAAATGTGGAAGAACAAATATTGGTAAAACTAATCACCCCATCAAAATGCTTAAAAAGAACATAGAATAATAATTAGAAAGAAAAAGATAGGTATATATAAAATAGCACACCATGCATGTATTAATGAACATATATTCAATTGGGAAAACACAAGAATCATGGGAAGAAATAAAAAATAAATAGAAAATTTAAAAAACTGTTCACATTGCAAGGGTTAATAAACTTGACTTATTATCTGGAAACCACTCACTAATTGAGCAGGAAAACTGCCAAAATTAAATAAATAAATTCTTGAGCTACTTTGATTTTGATAAAATAGTTTAGTTGATTAAAGTATCATCCCAAATTCAGTATTCATGTTGTAAAGATCACTGATTCCATTCTTATGCTGTCAGTAGTCAAACCAGCAATACTTGCTATTATAACAAATCTTTAGACTCATCATCATCATAAAAATATATAATTATTTTGTTGATATTGTTATAGGTATCTAACCTTACATTTGAAATATTAAATTACCTTCAATGCTAAGAAATTCAGTTACACCCTCTGTGAATAAATATGGAAGAGTCCACATTTCAAAATAGCTAATCCAAAAAAAGTATCTTTTTAAAACTGAAAACTATTAGATCTTCAATAGTGAAATATGAATTAATTCAAACAAAGAGCATTATATTATATTTTGTATATTTAAACTTGTGTAAATAAATGATGATCATGTGATGTTTTAGTGGTTCAAGTAAAAAGTAAATGATACTATATATATGGAAATGTTTTACTAATTGTAAAGTTGCTGACAAAAAGCTTCTATGTATTAAATAATATATCATTACATAACCGTTTTTCCAACTCTTTTATTTATTTATATGCAAAAAACATAATGGATTATAATTATTTTTATTTTGAATGTAGTCATGTAGTTCAGAACTAGAACAAGTTTCTAGAGCATTAATGTTCATGGACTGGACTCAGCTTTGATACTTTTGATGCTCAAATTATATAGGTACATGAAAAATTATGACTATGAGATTTCAGTGTTTAAATCTTAAGACTGTAAAAATATTTATGTATATCAAATAATAGCAGATATATAGAACAAGCTTTCTGACTTGCATAATATTAAAAAAACAAATGCAAACTGCCTATTATAAAATAATTTCAAATTTTGATTTAGACTAAAAGAAACTAATGTTCTACCATGTTAAAGCTGTTTAATTACCTCTAAGTTCATGGATATGTTGAAATGACAATGATCATTCAATCTTGTCATGGTTGAACCCTAAATTTTTTTTAGACATAAAGTTACATGATTGCATCAAGTTTTTTTTAGGTTGACTTAATGATTGCTAAATGCGTTTCTATTAAAAAAAGAAGTCCAAGGTTTATTAAGAAGTGTTGACGTTAGGAGGAGAATATGATCACTTCCTCATGGTTATATTCACATTTTCAAGAAAATTTATTTGAATTGTTTTTTCTTTTAGTAAACATAAATAAGAAGAAAGATTAAAGTAAAAATGAAAGATATGATGTACTCAAGGTATGTAAAAGTGTGAAATTTCTGCACAAATTATAAAACTTATCTCATAATACATTCATATTTACTGTTTTTACAATTACAGTATTGATGCTTGACTGACTGATTTTAAACTCTTTGTTAATAATAGCTAGATACCCATTTATTGACCAATATTGAATATCTATCCAATTTTACTATCAGCCACCTATCTAAAGGTAAAAATATCTGAGTCTGCTTATGATCTGAAAGATTTTTCATATTCATTGAACTGAACTGGATTGAAATTTCAGCTCATGGATTTATTTTAAATGCAAAATTTGCTTGGAAGATGAACTTGCTAAGAACTATGCCAGGAGTACCTTGAAGACTAAAATAATTTTTAAAAATGTCTTGAACAAAAAAACTGACTCTGATAATCTTAAATATACGTATAAAATTGTGTGTTTATATTGTGCTATATATTTTTACGTTTTAAATTTTGCAAATCCTAATTAATTAGACGACGCTTAGTGCGTTTATCAGACAACATCAAATTTACGAACCTGGATGCATATTATACATTTTAAACAATAATTTTTAAAAACAAATGCAATTAGAATTGATAATCATGTCAATATAATTGAAAAATTATATATTTAAATAGCATGCTAGAAAATTTTTTATAATGGTTTTATTAAAAATATTTATTTTGCTTAACATATCCTCTTTAATAAAGTTCAAGTTAAGTGCATCAATAAAAAATGCAATTTACAATTTTATCATTCGAATAAAAAATATCTATTATTTCTGAATACATCTAGATAATTGTCAAGATTGATTTTAAAGTCAGTTAAAAAACATTTTATTAGTTTTAAAACCTATATTGTTTTATTGCAAAAGGAATAGCCAAAGAAATGCTACTTTTTAGGCGATCACTTTATTGTGATCAAAATATTTATGTTTAAAACAGGCAAAACTCACTATACATGTTGCCACACACAGCAAGCTAGAGTAATCAATGGATGCCAGAAGTCTTGTGCATAAAATCCCCATCTAGTACCTACTCATCCAATATCCCCAGACTAGTTTCTGGCTTGTAGCCTTCGTCAGTGAGGAACCTTGGATCTGAGAGCTCTGCACCTAGATCTTAGGATCTAATGCAACCCTCCAGCAACCACCTTTTATCTCCACTTAACTACAAAACTATGAGTCTTAAACTGAAATATCTAAGTGCAGTGCTTTCAGATCCAAGGATCGTCACTGATGAAGGCCACAAGCCAGAAACCAGTCTGGGGATATTAGATGAGTAAGTACTAGATGGGGGTATTATGCACAAGCCTTCTGGCATCCATTGATTACTCTAGCTTGCTGTAGTGAGTTTTGCCAGTTTAAACAACAGTTATACACAAGCATTTCATTAACTTTTAAATATTGAGACGAGTGACGGAATGCTGTTTAATAAAGTGCCATATTGAATTAATGAAATACCTTTATCAGTGCAAATATTGATCAATGAATATTTCTGTAGTGTGATTTTCACGTACCCTACTCACTAAATAAATATTATTCATTATTGGATAATCTCTAGTTTAATAATTAACTAATAAAAATTATTAATATACTTTCATCAAGTATTGATTATTTTGTTTTATCAATACATTGTTTGATTTTCAAAGCTTACTGTATTAATAGAGATAATTCTTTTCTATTTTAGTACCTTTTATTTAAACTTGGGTTATCAATGTTTGACAGATGATAGTGCAATCTAATTCCTATCATTAGACCAGTTTCTGAGTTTTGCCTTTTTTAATGAAGGCTTGGGATCAATACTGAAACAAATATATAAACTGTTCTGGTGATTAAATTATGTCATCATCTGGTAACTACAGATACATCAAGATTATAACAGAAGGTGCTAGAGCGTAGAAAAAAAATGTTGAAAATCAAGTGATATTGTATTAGTACTTACATTTCTAACCAAAATGAAAAAAAAGATGTTTGCAATTAGATTAGAAATGAGATTGCTTTTAAAATGTATTATTACTGATTATCAAATTTATATAATTATGTGAGCAGATTTGGCTTGGACTCAAACTATGAAATTTTTTAAAGTTTGCATTAAATGTTTGGTAGTAAAAATAAACCTATTGTTGCCTGATGCATTACTTTATAGTTTCCAGTTTTGAATTTCAAATCCTTATTGATAAAAGCAAAGTCTAATACCTTGTATGGGGATTACATTGAACCATCATCTGGTGATCCCTAATAATCCAAGATCACGTAATTGAGACTGGACTAGGGAGAGGTGAAATGCTCTTTTCTCATTATAATCATGAGGAGATATTGAAAATGCTTTTATATTTTGAAAAGTTATATTTGACTGACACCAATGCAAAATTTCTACGCAGATATATATATTATTTTTTTTTATGAACAAATTGTCATTGTTAAAAAGATAATACATTTATCTTGGATTTGAACTAATTTTGTAAGTATTTATCATTTCCCCAAAATCTTATAAAAATTGTTGCATAATAAAAAAATCCTTGAAGGGTAATGTGATTTTCAATTGCATAAACAGAAGTCTGACACATTTCCATTTAATTGAGTTTATTTATTACTTTTCTTATGTGAAAACTGATGTAAACACTTTCAATTTTGAATCCACAATTCTATCACAACGTTAAATGCATCGAATATTTAATCAATAAACTAATATAATAATGTCTTAGTAGTGATAAGATTTCTTGTTATTTCCACCATATTTATTAAAAAATAAAAAAAACCCAGGCATTCAGGATCATTTGAATTATTAGATATTGGTAAAGAACTTGATCAAATTTTAATAAGTTTTTCTTAATAATTTTCTGTATGATGTGCAAATAATAGAATAGTTTGCCATCCAGATTGATGCCCAAATACTGGAATTAACAGAGATGAGTTGTGATTCATGGATTTTTAGCTTATGAGTTTGCCACTCTATAATAGCCCTAAACCACATAGAACAATTGTGTTACCAGCACTCAATGATAATGTTATTTATTTTTTTATTTGCTGTTTTTAAAAAACCACTGAAGTGTATCTTTATGATGGGGAAAAAAGGTGATGTAATACTCAATGTTGAAACATAAAAATTAAAATAGTTGATCATGGACTTCATTTGGGGCAGGATTTCTCATTCTTCAAAATTGATTTTGGCACTAAATAGAAGTAAAATTTCTTAAAACTGAGAGAAAATAATGTGCTAATAAATAAGTCTCAACCCCACAGTATGATTTGATTATTGTGAAATATATAAATAATAACATAATTTTTCAAATTTTATTCTCTTTGTCCTTATATGCTTTGACACAGATCACCATAAATAATAATCATTTTTATGAATGCAGGACAGTATATGATTCACCTACTTAACAAACTTTTTTTTAAAGAGGGTAGCAATTATGGTGCTATTTTGTTACACGTACTGAAATGCATGACATTTTTGACCCTCTATAGTTAAAATAATGTTAGATAAACAATATCAAGAGCTAAGAGTATTGTAGCGAAGCTCACTCTGTTAGTTTTAATGGTTAAATATTATACAATTTCTCAAGCAACTAATCATTGAATTGTTATTTATTATGTTATTTTTAGTAGCAAATTTATTGTTTTAGCACGATTATTTAATTCTATATAAAAGATAATTTATTTTTAAAAATAATTACAACTTCTTACACATTTTAAGCAAAAATATTTATTCTTATAATAACAGTTATGACTGTTCACAGTCTTCTTCAGATCTGCAAGGAACAGTCAAAACTGTTAGTATAACAATAAATATTTTTGTTTAAATGGTGGTAAGAAGTTGTGATTATTTTGAAAAGATATATTATTGTATTTGAAGAAGCAAAATTAAGGAAGAAGGTAGAAGTGTTTACAGAATTATATAGGAATAATAGATAATTTGAGATGTTGATGAAACAACAGTTACGAAAATGGCTATTGTTAAAGATTTTTCAATTTTTGCCATTATATTTAAGTCATCATAAAAGAGAAAATATGAATAAAGTGTTCTTACTTTTTTTAAAAATATAAACTTTGACTTTAATAGTTAAAACTGATAACTATTTTTTTGTAAGATTTTTGCTTTTAACTTTTTATGATGTTAAATACACTGAATTATAATTTGTTAATATATGACGTTAATCTTAGCATTGAAGAAATCCTGAATGTTAATAATTCAAATGTACATTATTTTGCTTTCATATTTTATTTTCCAAGCATTTCTTTTTATATCAACATTAAAAATACATTTGAAAATATTCCATAATACATTGGATAAAACAAATCCTATGGATAATTTTTCAGATAAGAGAATATTTAAGCTTCCAAAAGCTGTGCTATACCTAACACTTCCATTTAATTGTTTAAGTTGACATTTTAAAATCTTAGTTGAGTAAAGTAAGAAAAAGCCTGTTTGATAAAAAAAGAAAACGTAGAGCTCAACTGCTTAAATATCACGACCTTTTGAGAAACCATCCATATTGTTAAAATTATCATGGAATATAAAAATGAAGTATAAATGTGAAACAATATACAATACCATAGATATATCAATAAAACATTTGGTTGATTTCACTTTAGTTTCTACAAAAGTATATTTTAAGATATCACATTTATAAGAAGCTACCTCAAATGCAACTTGTCATGAAATATACACTTATTAATTTAATTATTTTAAATATTTTAATAATAACAATTCTTTAGAACATCATATGATATTGCATTCATATTGATATTTGTAAAAAAAGTGCATTGTAGTTTAAAATCTCAACTAGAAATACTTGGTTATTTGCAATGATTACCAGAAAATCTAAACTAAAGAATCAAGTAGTTTTGTAATAAGTAGTATTATAGAATCTGTATTTGTGCATTCTAAGAATAATATAGAATTTATAAAATAGAAAAATATTTATTAAGACTGTAGCCTCATACGCATGTTCTTGAAGCTACAGCCTTAATAAATATTACTTACATAATCAATGTGCATCTAAATAAATTTAAAATAGAAAAATGTAAATTTTTTTTCCACTAATATTAAAAAATAACTGTAAAATATTTTGTTTTATTTCATGGCCATCTAGTATAATATGTAAAAAATTCTGTCATTTTTTTTTAAGACAAAATAATGCAAGCAATATGAATAGATTATACAATCATGTTCAATCAAGGATTTGAGAAATTAATCTAATTATGGGTTTCACGTGTTATGCATAATTTAAATTTGATTGGAATACTTGCCACAGAATGTTGTATTGATGCTTTGAACAATTTTTAAATTTTGTAGAAAATTTATTCAACTCCATTGCAGAGATGAATAACATTAACAGACATGAAAAAATACAGGAATATTACAAAGCTTGTTTGAAATTAAGTAGTCATTCAGACATTATGCTGCTAAAACATTTGTTGGTAATTATCACAGAAATTAGAACACACACACAACCAATAAGTTCTAAACATAAAACAAAAGCCCTTGTTAAAGAAAAAGAACATTTTGAACATGTTATCTAAAAAAAATTCTTCAAAATATCATTATTATAAATGTATTTTAAAGCAGTTTTGGTTTTAAATGATACACTGTTATAAATCTCTATGATAATTTTTAATTTAAAAATTAAAATTTTGCCAAAAAATTTGCACCAAAGTTGGAAAAACAATAATGAAATAACAAGTAAAAATAATGAAACCACAAATCTGAATCCTTAGATCATTTTTAACCACAAGTATTTTAACTAATTAAAGCTTGATTAACAATGAACCTTAAAAAACGAGAAGTTGCCTACATGACAAAATTTATTTTTCTTATTGATAAATCAATGTTAGAAAGTGAAATTATTTTCAAAGTAAAGACGAATACCACACAATTTTATGTAAATGCTTAAAGCTAAAAAAAAAACTTACAATATTAGCTAGATTTTGTTAATAGCACATTTGAATTTGATATAGGGTGCACCATCGATCTTTTCCACATTGTCATGCAACAAATGTTTGGAAGCATACTACTTCACAAACATCACAGATGTAAGAAAAAAGTTTCAGAATTGATATAAAAGTAAACTGGACACAGATAGGGTGTAATAGTGCTTAACAACTTGGAGATGCTGTAGATTTCAATGCTAAATAAGCTGAAATCAACATCAATGAGTTGCCAGTCTTCAACCACAAACAAAATCAGAAATCATGTTCCTGTTGCCTTAGCTACAACACCCCTGACTTGACCAGTTTGTTTGAATGTCCTGTTTGCTTCAGTTATGTATTGCCACCTATATTACAATGTCAAAGTGGTCACTTCGTGTGTTCAAATTGTTGGCTCAAGCTGACATGTTGCTCCACATGTAGGGGACCATTAAAAAATATTTGCAATTTGGCAATGGAGAAGATAGCAAGTACTGTTATGTTTCCTTGTAAATACACCACATCAGGTTGTACAGCAACATTATTACCTACAGACAAAGCAGAGTATGAAGAAGCCTGTGAGTTCAGAGCCTATTGTTGCCCATGTCTGGAAGCTTTGTGTAAATGGCAAAGATCATTGGAACAAGTTATGCCTCATCCTATGCATTCACATAAATCCATTATAACTCTTCAAGGGGAAGAAATTGTATTTTTAGCAGCTGACATTAATTTACCTGGAGCTGTTGACTGGGTAATGATGCAGTCATGCTACAGCCACCATTTCATGCTCATGCTAGAAAAGCAAGAAAAGTATGATGGACATCATCACTTCTTGCCATCGGCCAGCTTATTGGTTCAAGAAAGCAAGCAGAAAATTTTGCATACAGGTTAGAATTATATGGTCACTGACATTGCTTGACATGAAAAGTAATGTCTCATAGCATCCATAAAGGTGTAGTGTCAGCTATCATAAACAGCAACTGCTTGATATTTGACACAAGTATTGTACAGCTGTTTGCTGATAATGGCAACTTAGATATTAACACAATGATTTCCATGTGCTGAGTTCCTAGATGGACCATTGAGCATGCTCATTACAGGTCACCATTGGATTCACCTTTATTGTACATAGCTTAATCATTTTTGATGTGTCACTTATAAAAAGCTCCTTGTTTATTTTATTTTTTTTTGTATGTGAAATAATAAACATTTCTCTTTGTAAATTTGACATAATTTGAAGTTTCAATACTAAATCAAATCTTTTATTTTTCATTAATTATTTAATATTTTCCATTTATTTTCCAATTTTTCTTGCCCTATCTTGATACTTTTTAAAATTTTTTTTTTGCTATGTTAGCTATCTCTATTTTTCTAAATTTCACAAATTAGTACTTTTCTCAAACACCCTAATACCAATCTATTTTTGGATAAGGTTTAATTTAATGTGACCAATCCATACCTTCTTTTTACAATATATGTTTAACACATATCCAATATTTTTTATAACATCTTATTATAACAGTCGGTAATGAGGAGAATCAATGGAGTCTTACTGTATCTGCCATACAGGGCGCCACTAGGCCATTTGAACCTAGCAAATTTATAGAGTAGGCAGATATGCACTATTAAAGATCCAACTTCTACATAGATATTTTTCACGACCGTCAGCCCAAGTCACTAGCTCATTGAGTAGCAGAGGTTTTGAACTATATTTATTAAAATATATCAATAAAGAGTCAAAAAAATAAATGAATAATTAGATCACTGTCAGTATTAATAATACAAAAGCTTTTATTTTCGTATATATGTGATAACACATAAACTAAAAAAAAAAGAATTATTATATAAAAAAAAATTGTTTTATTTTGTTTCATTATTATTATTTTTATTTGTTTATAGCTTTAATTTTTAAACTTAGAATGTTGAGCGTAGGTAGACCACCCAAACAACGCAATCAAAAGATTTTTAAAACATTTGACTCCAGGCTAAAAGTCCGCAGCCACACCAACGCTCACTTCCAGATATATATCAGCAAACAATGCAATGTGAACATGTTAGCATAGAATCATGCTGACAGGAATGTGCATCTGAACAGCGTGATATTATTGGAGAAAACATGACTTTCATACAGTACAGGAATGTACGTCTGTCTGTCGAAAGAATCATGCATGTAATATAATAAAGAGAATAATGCTAAGTATGGATGGGAGAGTGGTTTATCTTACTGGTTTATCATCCCAATCCATAGAGATGGAATGGGTCAATGGCGCAGAAAATACGTCTGCGTCCATTGCAATGATATGACTGCCTCTTTGGGGTCATGCATTCAGTTGGACTCGTCGTCCTTATGTGCTAACACACTTCACATTACATTGATATTAACATCCATATATCTCTCCACCAGCATTGACACAACTATGAAACAAATAGTCCGAAGTCAAAGCCCCTTTAAACTAACATAAACGAGTCTAGCAGCCATCTACACTCAACTTACATTAAAATTAATAATTTAATAATAAAAAAATCTTTATTTTAAGGTTTTAAATCATTTTTAAATGACACACTGTATTTAACTTATTTTTTTTTTACCACAAATACTATTTTAACCTATTTTTAAATTTAATAATGCACAAATAATGATACGTGTTTCTATTTTTAAATTTAAGTTTGCAATCGCAAACCCCTACCCTATTACAAACAGATATAAATTAAGCATGAATAAAAAAACAATACATATTTTAAGAGATTATGTTTTAACTTTAGATCAGAGTTTAAAATGGCAAAGTTTATAAAAGATAAAGTTCAGGTTTGTTCAGAAAAGAAAGTTTATAGTTCATTTTTAGAAACAAATAAAGTTCGAAGATTTTAAATTTAAGAGTTTTATATTTCATATTTATAATTTCTTTTCTCCATGCTCATTCCTTTGCAACGAAGGTCTGAGTTTATGCAAGAGCCATTTCTTGCGGACAATGACAATTTTATGAAGATTTCCGAAGACGTTACTAGTGGTTCGATGCTAGGATCCGTGGAGATGAAAGCTGCCTTCAGCTGGCCAAACCGAAGGAAGCACAATAAAACTAATTACATTCTTGGTGACAGTGACAAGAGCTTTTTAAATTTTTTTATTTTTACTTTCAGCAAAGACGAATGAATTTATAACTTTAATTTTTTGATTCTCCAATTAATTATTTCTTTTTAATTCTTCTTTTTATAGTCCTCAGGCACCTTATCTCTGGAATGCAGGATCCATCAAACATATTCCATATCTCTATTTCATTGAGTTTGTTGCCAAGTAGATTTGGGGTTTGTGGCTAAGTTGATTTTGGGTTTTCCACTGAGGTCTGTGTCTATATCTTTGGGCGGAAAAAGCAAGTCTTTTGTTTCTATTCCTAGACTCTTATCTCTTTCATAATCTTTTTTTCAATGGTCATTTTGCCCTAAAGATCGGTTTGTAATTTTTTTATTTTTAAGATTAAAAACTCTCTTCATTATTTTTAAAACTAAAAGGTTTTTTTTATTATATTTTATTTAAAGATTAGAATCTTTGTTTCGATTCTATAATTTTTTTTAAGCTTATTTTATTTTAATATTTCAATCAAACATATTAATAAATTAATGATTCATTATTTGTGCATTTTGAAAGTTTGTGATTTTAATTCAGTATTAGATATTTCTAAAAACATTAAGTATTAGAATTTAAATGTAATGCATATATATATATATCCCGTTACATTATATAGTCTATAACCACATTTCTTAAAATTTCAAGACTCATATTTAGAATTTTGGATATGCATCTACAGTTGAATTTTATTTTAGCCTCTTAATTCTTTTATGGATACCTATTTGTTATCCTATCATACATTAGCCTTTGATATTTCTTACTTTTAATATATATTTCTCCATGTTTATTCATGGTTAATAATTGTTTATGTATTAAGTGACCAAATTTCAGATCTTAATACTGATATATGACATTAACTGAAATTTCTTTTATGATTATCCATTTCTTTCATCCATATTAATAAGTTGACTAAGATATTTGTAATTGTTAATTGTAGTCATATTTTAGACTATTTCTATTATTTAGCTGAATAATTGTTTTTAGAAAAATTTAAACTTTACTTAATCCAAATACAGTACATTTAAGTTAATAATAATGCATAGATTGACACAGAACACAATCTTATTTAAATATTGCTATTGTATTACATTTTTTCTTTTACTTGTTAGTCATTTTATGTATAACTTTCTTAACAGTTTTTATAAAACCTCATTAATTTTCTTTAAAATATATATGATTTAATCATTTCTTTAACTGGATGCTTCATCTTTATTCAGACATTGTAACATTTTAATTGCTATATATTTTTTGCTATTGCTGAAATGTTTTCTCATAATTCTTAGATATTTATATCTTTGAGACTTTCATTATTTTCTGTAACTTTTCTTATTATAAACCAATTATATTTATCATTATTTTTTTGCAAAATCATCTTGCAGAATTAGAAATATGTAATTTTTCTAAATGGACAGTTTTTTTTTTCCATGTTTCAAAGCATTGGCCAGGAAGCAAACCAGGGACAACTGCTTGTAAGACAGCTATGCTGACCACTCGACCACCAACGCTTGACTAAATGGATAGTTTTGATTACTATTTTTTTCTTGCATATATCAAATTATCTAAATATGAATTTTATAGTTAAATTGCTGCATTATGGACTATCATTTTAATAAAATACTTTTTATTTTTTATAATGTACATATTTTTTAAAGTCTCTCATTATTGTTATTATATCAATATTTTTTTTCTTTATTCAAATGGATTATCTATTAATTATAAATATATATCTTAATATCATTAATCAAAAGACAATGACAACACTGAGAATTCTGGGAAATAAGTTAAAAAATTTTCCCACTCTTTTTTTTTAGTAACAAATAAATAAAAATTTCTAAGTTTGACTATGAATGTATTCTAGCATCCTCAGTGCGATTACATTCAAATCGATGATGTTTAAATAGATGCAAAAATGAAACATTATTATGAAAAAAAAATATATGTGATGTTTAAAAATAATAATGCTTATTGGCATATTAAAAATAGAAAATATAAATATATTTCTCAACTGGATCTTACCTACACTGGATACTCATCCTATTAACATCAATGTTTTACAAATCCAGCATCATTGTGTCACCCTTGTTGATACCATTATTTATTTTACATATTTATTTAAAAACTTAGATGTTAGACAAACAGTAGATTCACTTATTTTATTATTACAGTATTCACACTAATGCCATACTATAATTTCTGTCCAAAGATAGATTTAGATATTTGGTTAAAAAACAAAATTTTAATTAATATTAATGATAATCATTCCTTAAAGCTGCATCACAAGTTTTAATAAACCATATTTAGAAGTTATTAATAATCACTTATTATATATATATCTTCTCTAAACATTTTATCATATCTTGTGCAGTTTTGAGCAGTGTTAAGAGTAGTAGACCCTAGAGTTAAATGTACCTATATTAAATTCTTAGCTGAAAATATTAAAAATAAATCTTAATCAGTTAATTAAATCTGATTACTCAATCAATTATTTGAATACTTGAACATCACACAACTACCAGAGCAATAAAAATTAAAAAAACATTTAATGAAATATAGTGTCCCTAAGCATGATATCTCTCACTGACATTGACAGATTGTGGCAAATTAATGTTTTATAATTAGAACAATGACATTTATCTGACAAATTCAGATTATTCTGGAATCTTTTAGCTAAGAAAAGCTAGATACCCAATTACTGACTAATACTAGATGGTTAGCAGCATTGGTTATGATCTGGTTATTAAAAAATGCCTGAGCAAGCCTGGAGAATATCTAAATTCCATTCTGGATTTGAAACTTAAGTATGGACATAAAAAGCTAATGCAAAGTCAACATATTATTAATGTTTACAATTTTATAAAATTTATTGCATTATTAAGGAAAAATTGAAGAAATATAAATAAAACATTCTCTTGTAAAAAAAAAAACCCAATACTTTATATTATTTTAACAATTATTTAAAATTTTAATATATTTAAAAACTTAACATTTTTTTTAAATAAATAAAAAAAATTAATTGGAAAGAAAGACCAATGGTTGATGTAAAAATCCACAGAGAAAGACAAGAGTATAAATTTTGCTTCACACTAGAATACAATATAATGATGTTTCTTTCATGTTAATAATTTAGAAAAATATACATTTTTAATTTTGAGAAATTATTACATTATTAGGTAGAAGCTAAGGTAAAAAATATATTTATTTTTCAAATCAAATAACCTACTCGTTTGTAATGATAATCAAAAATGCCCATCGCACACATTAGGCCTAATTAAAAATATTTAAATTTAATTACACACACATATATATATATATATTAAATATATTTTAGAACTGACAATTTTTTTAACAAAGACTTATTTACATCAGTAGTTGAAATACAAACGAGTTCCTATATATATATAAATATTACAAGCATAAGTAGTCTAGTCTGCTTGTAGCAGTGAAACTTTTGGTTGAGTTTTAATATTATATTTTTTTTCTGGTCTGGTTGAATTTTGGATTTGGGGTAATTTTGAATATATATATATATGCTTTCTGTAATTTTTATCATAAATTATATTATATGACAGATTTTGATATACGTTTTACAATAGATTTTTATCAATATAGAAGTACTTTATTTTTTCTTATCTAAGATTCAGGATATTTAAACTGTATATTACCGTCTGGAAAAAAATTGTCCATACAGGCATGATTTGTTTTGTTTTTACAAATAGGGAAAACTCCTGCTTCATGGTAAGGGTCTAGAACACTTTTTTTATTATCTCTAATAAACCAGCTAACAGAATGTTTCAAAATGTTTCTACCATACCAATTGCGAACAAATAATCCAGGATTAGTAGGACCATATACATAATAATTTCCAAATTTAATCCTAGTCTGCTTTTTAGGTGATGATATATATCCAAGAGGAAAATTATAGGAATCAAATGCAATATAATAGTGAGGATAGACTAGAAGGTCAAAATCTCCTACAGTTACTTTAGATCCATTAAAACAGCAAATAGTTTTTGTTTTCTCCCAATTTACTTTGTATCCAAGTTTAAATAAGTCTGATTTAAAATCTTTATATTTGTAATCTCGATAAACAACATCTGCATCTAAATCCCAAGGCATTGGTCCATAAAGTTTTACTGCTCCTAAAAGAGATCCACCATCCATTTGAAATGTTATATTTGATTTTTCACAGAATTTTGTTACAGCTATAATTGCTTCTGTCATCTCTTCTAAACAACATAAAGGAAGCAAATATTGATCACCTGTAGAAAAAGGATCACAATAAATGTTAATTTCTTTACAATTAAATGAATAAATAACATTATCTGATAATACAATTCGATTTAAGTTCCACTTTTTAGCTATTGGTAGCCAGTCAACTTTACTACTATTTGTAAAATTATTCACAAAATTCATTACATCAGTACAACTTAGAACCCAAATATTTTGAAGTTTTAATGTTAAAAAAAAATCAGCAAATATATTTTTATATAAATTTTTATTAAATTGTATTTTTTGTAAAATTGAAGTTTTTGCCATAAATGGCCCTTCGATATGATCACAGATCATGCATTCATTTTTAGAATGATAATATCCTTCTTCATAGGTCAGAATATAATTAGACATTTTGCTCTGATAACAGTTATATATCCAGTTTCCTTCCTCATCTCTTATTGCCCCACTAACCACACCAACACTGTCCAAATAACTCAAAACACCAATTTGTCTTTTGAACCGAGAATGCGAAGTAAAATCTTCTATATTTTCTGCTACAAAAACATAAGGTGTTGTTACATGTTTGATTAAATCATTCCATATTTCTCCAATGCTAGATTTAGATGATTTTGTAATTACTTTAACATTTCTTGTATTATAAGGCACTTCATTTTCAGAAGACATTATGATTTGTACTCCAGGATATTCAGTTTCAATATTCGTTATAAGTTTGGATATATTCACCTTGTTGCCTATCAAGTTTATTATCACTGTAACAATGCTGGGCAAAGGACTTTCATTTTGACACTTTGTATGAACAAATCCTTTTAAATAAGAATTATAACCATATCCTTTTCCAATATAAATTTCAGGACAAACATCTACAAAGGGATTTTGGTTTTTTTTTAATCTTGAATTTTCTGCAGAAGAATTTAATAAATCATCTACAGGGCACTGTATGTCTCTTAGTAATCCATGAAATGTACTTTGTAATTGAAGATCAATGTTTTTATAAATTTTTAATAATTTTGGGCATAGAATATTATACTGAATATTTTGTTTGCATTCAGTAGTTATTAGTTTTAAATTAGAAAAATTGTAAAAATTGAAATTGTAAAAAATTAAAATTATAATAAATAAAGAAAATCCTGTAATTATAATAAATGTCTTTTTAAATGAAATCATTGTAGTATGGAATTTAAAAATTGCCAAACATCTGAAAAATAAAAAAAAATATTAATAAAATCTATGAGGTACCACAAATGTTATATCTACCTGCTTATTTTTCTTTCTTCATCAATCAACCTATCTAAAAAATACTTTATATACATTAAAAATGCATTCACATTAGCTTTTAACTCTACACCAAATAAAATATCACACACTTTTCTCTGCCACTGGAAATAGTTTATCCAGAACCAACTTCTATACGCTTGATAGTAGTGCTCATATATACTGCCAAATTACTTTCTTGCTATTATGGTTATATAAAATCAATACTATCATGTGATATCTATTGATTACTCAAACTTATAATATATGGCTCTGGAATAAATTACTGCTCCTAATTATATTTGTTAAAGTCTAAAACGTAAAATTAAATATGAATTAAGAGGGATCATACAGTATTCATAATTTTATGTATCCAAATAATCTGTCCAAAAAATATCAAGTATCATCTGTTGTGTTTATGTGCACTTTTTATTACTTTCATCATCATCATTATCATCATCACCATCATTATCATCATCATCATTATTATATATCTGTGTTTTTTAAAAGATAATGTAAAACAACTTTTATAAAATTTACTGCAGTACAAGGGCATCTTTAATATCCTATCTTGAAGAAAAAGGCAGTAATCACTAGGCTCACCAAGTACTGGGTAGTGAACGTTTTGCTTTTTATAATAACTAGATATTCATTTAGCTAGGTTGACTATGGACCAACTGCAATAAAAATAATAATTCAAGTTTCCTTGGCTAAGAAGTGATTCAAATCTTAAGCTTTGCAAATAGATGTGCATTATTGTTGCTTTGATGTCCTTCATGTTTTATAAATCTCATGATTTTAATGCAGATTATAACTTTATTACTTTTAACTTATTATCAAATGTCCATTTATTAATGTTAAGACTTTGACTTATTGCTTTCAAAAGAAATTTAATTAAAACCGACTATTAAGATTCATTTTCATTTCTATTAAAATTAAATGGAGAGCATGGTTTTATTTGTTGATACAGTTTTTAATTAATAGTTATAGAGTTTTATTTAAAATTTTGTTTGTAATAATACTTCAATTTTACAATATATGCAAAATATGGAAAATTTGACTTCTCATAAAACAAAATTTTTAAAAAATGGTATCAAAGTTGTATCAAATGATTTTTATTTAAATACTAATTTCTGAAAACAGCACTTTTTTTTAATTAAAAAACAACTCGGCTTTCCAGTTTTCTTAAAACATTTGCATTAAATTCATTAACTTCAGATAATCATAACTGAGATACAGGCTTATTATATACCTGTATTAATATATGTAAAATAAAGGGTATATATAATATAAAGGGGATATGAATTAAATTTTTCTGTAACTGACAAAATGTGTTCTTCCTTTCTTATGTTTATTTATGTATATTATATTTTAAGAAAAAAAAAACAAAAAATAATAGTATCCACACAATTTGTATTACATTAAAAAAAAAAAGTATTTCCATGCCCTAAAGATAAAATTCCTTTGGAGTGTCATGATGTATATGAAATTCCATGTGGTTTATTTACATTCTTTCATTGGACAGACCAATCCAGAATAAACATAAGAAATGAATAAACATATTTAGGCAGTTAGAGAAAAATTTAATTCATCAGTCATTAATCACACATTAAATTAACTAACCATGACATCAATTTTAATAAAACACATATTCTGGAAAAATTGAACAACATGACCGGAGATTTCTAAGGGGAGCTATAGACATTTTGAAAAGGCCCAATGAAAAGTGTGAATGAAAGAAAATTAACAATATTTGGAGAAAGCTATTAAAGATAAAAAATTTTTTTAAAATGTCTCACCCAATAGAATTTGAGAATGAGGAGAAAATAACAAAGGAAAATAAAAAAATTAAAATTTTAAATATCACCATGCACATTCTTATGATTTGAGAAAGAAGCTTTGGGGAAAGTACTTGTGATTGTAGTGAAACATCAACTATTTAGCTATTATATTTTTATTACATGAAAGTTCCCCAAAATAATACTATGAATTCATCATTTATCAGTGAGAATATTAGAATATATATATATATATGTTGATATGAAGATTTTCACGGGTTGCATATATAAAAGACACATTTTGCGGGTTTATCCGTGTTAAAAAATTTAAATATTAATATCAATATTTAAATTTTTTAACATGGATGAACCCACAAAATTTGTCTTTTATATATATATTGTAATGGAAAGGAGTAATTTGGAGGTGAACCTGGAGAGATGAAAAATCATCATCAACCCCAAGTCAATTTAATATATGATAATGAAACAATATATTTAAAAGACAAGTAATGTTAGATATAATATTCAAGATTTAAATAAGATATTAAAATAAGATAATAAGTATAAAAATATATAATTATTATTGGTAAAGATATTAAAGTGAGAAGATATTAAGTAACATTAAGATCCAAAATATATATAAGCAATAATATATATTACAAGAGCATGAGATAGAAATCACTGAAGAGATCAGCCAGCAAGATCAGTTAAGTATAATTAAATATCTACCAGCATTATAATAAGTCAAAGTAAGTATGAGTAATACTCAAAATAAAGTAAAAACCATCATGAATGATCAATCAAAATATATCAAAACAATAAACCAGAATAAAATCAATAGTCAATCTGGTGACTGGATTGGAAATGGGTCTTCTGTAGACCAGGCTAAGTATTGAGCTTTTGCCAGCTTGGACAATTATTTAAACATAACCTTGGATGTACCACTTAAGTGCTAATCCATTATAATATATAAAGGATCAAAATCTAAAGAATAATGCTGGGACATTAAAACATGCTGATCATCATCAATGCTCTGGTCACTTAGTACCATTAATGTACTGGCCAACTATAAACTTCATTTCTAAGACTAAAATAAAATATAGTTCATGGGCTTTAAAGATTATTCTCTTTGCAACAACAAGGATGATGATTGATCATCTCTGGATGCCCAAAAGCATTAATATACATCACCTTATATATATATATATATATCAGCCATCACTGCACAAATCTAGCTCAAGGAACATAAGCCCATTACTGTAATGGTGACCAAAAATGATGAAAACAAATATTCTAAAAATATTTAGAACCACTGGAATAGTTTTCATAATTGAACACAAGTTTATTAACAATAAAAAAATGATATTAAGGTTTGTAGAATAAGGCTTCTGATTTTGAATAATATATAATAATAAAAGTTATCACATTGTTATTTACAAGACTAATATACAAATTTCAAATTATTACACTGATTATATTACTTAACAGGTTCATTTACAACACACACACACATATATATAATCTGCACACATATGTGCAGTACAACAATTGATTAATTATATAAATGAATTCATTTTCTACCATATTTGATAATAGCAAAAATTCATTAATTTTTATAATAATTCTATTTTGAATATACACAAAATTTACATATATACATGTATATCAATAAAAAAAATCAGCTTATCAAATTCTATTACAATTTTCTTCTTTTTTTTTTTTGAAAATTTATAAAAGTTATTTTTCTTATTGAAAATAAAATCAGGTTTTAATTAATTATAATGCTTTTAGATTTCTTCCTTTTTTCAAACATAAAACCAACCTTTAAGAGCCTATGTTAAGTAATTATTACATTTTTAGAGTAATATGGAGTCATCTTTAAAATTAATACAGCAGGTATACTTTTTTTTCCAATCAAAAAAGACCCTGAAGTCTTTTTCCTTTTTCTTTTAAATAAGTTGGTCAAGGAATTAATCATGACTCTTAATTACAACTCAAGCAACATTATTTGCATTTTAAGCTATATCTTTTTTTTAATGTCATTTTTTAAAGGAATTACTAAAAACAATTTCTGTAAAAAAAAAAATATATATATATATATCAAATCATTTTCAAATCGATCCTTTCTTTTAGATGTTTGACTCAAGCAAATTATTATTTGTTTTATTTTAAGTTGTAGCTTCAAATGTCATTTTAAACATAAGAAATTATTTAAAATTTCATTATTATATATAACACTAGCATAGGTTGCATTTAACTAATTATAACATCTTTAAATTAAATATTAAAAATTTAAAAATGTTTTTTAAATGAATTATTTTAAAATAACTCACCAGCTATATATACATTTATCTGTGCTTCTCTATATATAGTTGAAATAGCACACCTATAATTAATTCTTCATCCACTGATGGTTTCTCTTGGGCAAGCTAGTTTTTTGGTCCACATCAAGAGTGGTATAGTTCAGATAATTTGGTCTGTAATGATCTCCCTTCTGTCCAGAATTGTTCCAGGCAAGCAGCTGTCTTCTTAGAACACATTTAATAGGCTAAATTGATCCAATTTTGAAGTTGACCCAGTCTTCAAGTGAATCAAAACTCCAATATATAGAACTAGTAGACTGTTCACTGTTGGATTTACTGGCTTGACTTCAGCTACATCTTCATGGGAGCCATTTTTCCCAATTCTCTGCTACCGCCAACAACAAACTGCAGCTATCTATTTTGGTCAGCTAACTGCTGCCACTTGCTCAAAAATTTTTACTAGCCAAGCTGTTCTGGCCAGTCTTACAAAAAATACAATCCAGACTTTGCAGCTGATCAATTTGGCCACTGCTTCATAAAGAAATTAAGACAACTTTGTAGCTGGCCAACTTGGCCAGATACTTGCTGCCAACTCTTACAAAAACCATAAGCAGACTGAACTGATATTATTTTTATCAGCTCTTTTATAGAATTGGTTTGGGATGATAACAACACATTTAATTAAAAAGTTTTTTTTTTCTTATCTTTTCAAAAAGATCACTAATCCTTTCAAATCCCTTTTAATTAAAAGCTACTTTTGAAAACAACTTTGAAATTTTACCAAAGGTGTGTTCTACATGTTTTTACTTAGATAATGAAATGCATACAAGCACTAATTACAAAATAGACATTTTATACAAGATTTAATTAAAAGTTTTCAAAAATATAGATAATATAAATATTTACAATTATCAGTTCTATTTTAAACATAAACATACTTTTTAATTTCAAAATCAGATTAAAAATATTAATTTTTATTTATTAGACCTTTTTAAATATTTAATTTTATAATATGTTTTAAATTCAGAATTATTTAACCCTTTATAGGATTATTATTCTCAGTGAATGCAGGAAATATATACTAAATTTTTTTTGTCTGTGTTTATTTCTACTTTTCCTTTCCTTTATATATATATATATGCATACACATAACTATGTTGCTGTGTGCCATGTAATCCAGATGTTTATAATATATATATATGCATGCTGAGAAGTACTTGCAGTTCAATAAACAATACATATTTTTATTCTAATCATTGTTAATCAACAAAACATAAGCTATTATACACTACGTACATTGTATGCAAGATGGGCTTGGAACAAAATATAGCAAAGTTTGTGGCTCCAGTATAAATTTATTTTAATTCAGAATCAAACTTAATTATATACAAAAACAAATTTACATACTCTCCAATAAAAAAAACAAAACAAACAAATATAGAACAAGAGAAAAGAGATAAAAACTAATTATATTCACATTATCATGATGGGGTGAAGTTATATTTTTTTCTCTAGAGGTAATTCTCTGTTGATAAACAATAACCATTATTAATTTTACTGGTCATATATATTGAATACCTTTGTAACATACTATCTGATCATGCATATTTATTGCTAGAAGTTGCTAGTTCATATATACTATATATATTTATGATTAAAAGCTGTGTGATCAGTTTGAAAAATGTTTCTCTGGCTGCATAGGAGTGTTATCATGTTGGCATAGTTATTTACTAAAGTAGGCCAATATAACATTTCTGTAATAACAGAATTCTTATGTCTTAGACAGAATGTATTGACTTCAGAATTCTACAAGCCCAACATTACTTTATTCACTACCTTCCTTCCCATCAAGAACAATAAAAAGAATCAATCAACAAAAAAACTCTCAAACAATTGATTTATTTCTTGATTACTTATAGTCTTTAAGTATCTGAGTGGTTTATACTTTTTTTTTTGACTGCCTCTCTTGGTAATGGCAGAATTTATGCTGCTTTTTTTTTTTAATGTACTGCATTAACTTTCTGGAGTTTTCACTGAGATGTTTTGGTAATATGTATTGGTGTAGATGCTGTTTCCAGCAATTTCATGCTGCTTGACAGGGTTGTCTTATTCCCAGATACTTTAAGCAGTACCAGCTGCTTGTTGATTGTCACTATAAGTTGTTGCCTATTTTTAGTGACTATTGTAGTTGGACTCATTTTTTACTTTTATAAACATGACATAATATTCTGGTGCCAATTTAAAACTGAGTGAAAGTTTATAACCATTTTCTTTAGCAGAAAGGTTGGCCAGCTTTGTCCTCAGTGGCTGACCCATTAATAATTCAGCTTATGTTTCCTGATATACAGTTATACATGTTATATACTATGTAAGCAGCATTCTGGCCAATTAGGTATGTCAGTGACTATCTGAAGCCTTCTAGGGATTCTTTTTTATCTCCTACACTATTTGTTCATCCCATGCATTATTTCTGGGTATACCAGTAGTGATATTGCAGGTGATGCAATTAAAAATTATAAGCATTCAAGATATTTTTTTTTCAGCATGCAAAGGGATATATGTTATCATAGGTCCTTTTCAGAGGAAAATCTGCTGAACTACAGCCTGTGATCCATTCATAATATGAATATGTCTGAAAATATACTGATGAAGCAATGTTAATATTTCCCAATTGATCTGTGGTATTTAGCTTTGAAGTGACATATGGAAAATAAAATAAATGAATGCATCAGACCCATGTTGACTTTGGTGGGCTAGTATTGCATGTACTCTAATTGGTAAATAATATATAGTAAGGCTAACCTTAAGACTATGTGTCTAGATGTGACAGTAGAGACCTCTACAAATCTTAACACAAGATTAATGACTTAATCAATTGTTTGTTATTGAATGTATTTTACTAGAATTCTAAATCCATATGGCTTTTTTATAGAGCAGGATCTAAACAATAGCTCAGCTACGTCCATTTTACTTTTTATAAAGGTTTAATAATTGGCAAGTCCTAAAAAAGATTTTCTTTTTTTTAAATTAGTAGAGGTTTGTGCCTTCATTATAGCTTTTATCTTGATATTTTTTGGAAGAATTCCCTTTGCATTTACTTTAAAATAAAGTTCTAATTCATTAATGAATGACTAGTATTTATCAGAACTAATCTTAATCCACGTTTTGTTATATTTATTCAGGATTTTTCTAGTCAGCAATTGCAATTATCTCAGATTAGAAAAATTGACTTTATATTTGCTGGAGAAATAAATAAAAAATAGTTCTTTATATATTTATTTATATATAATTATTGATAAGGCTCATGCAGCTTCCTCATTCACAGCAAACTAAGAACAGACATAACATAAATTAATTTTCAGAAATATCTTGCCTGTGACCAGCATGGTTAAAATTCTGTTTGACAGACAATAAAAAATACTTATCAAATGGCAAAACTTTGTTGATAGTAAAGTGATAGTTATCATAAAGATGAATCTTTCCATCACACAAGAAAAGTAGTCTGGTTACTTTAATTTATCAAAATGTAAATAAATAGAGGTCTTTTGACTTAATCTACATTTCATCTAAAGACTTTTGAAATATTCACTTTTAAAATCATCATCATCATCATCAACCATTATCAACCACTGCAGGATGAAGGTATCTCCAAGTTCAATCCATCTTTTCCGATCTTTAGCTTCTCTTTTCCACATCACCCCTGCACACTTTCTTATTTCATCCATCCATCTCACATGTGGTCTCTTTCTGGGTCTTTTACAATCTCTTGGAATCCAGTTTAAAATTTCAATTGTCCATCTATTATCATCTCTTCTAGCAATATGTCCAGCCCAACTCCACTTCCGTTTTTAATTTTTTCAAGGAGATCAGAAACACCTGTTTGTTCTCTTACCCATACATTGCGTTTTCGATCTCTTCTTGTTACTCCCAACATGCATTTCTCCATACTTTTTTGAGAGGTTTGAAGTCTCTGTACTGCTCTTCTATTAAGTGTCCAAGTCTCAGATCCATAAATAAGAACTGGCAAAACACATTTATTAAAAACCTTCCTTTTCAAACACATAGACATATTTCCTTTTAGTATCAAGTTCTTTCTACCAAAAGCACTCCAACCAAGTTTAATTCTATGATTAATTTCATCCATTATGTTTCCATCTGTATTAATAATCTGACCAAGGTATTTGTAACTGTTAACTTCTTCTAATTCATCATAATCAATCTTTATTTTCATATTTTGAGAAAATCTATTAGACATTACTTTAGTCTTTTTAACATTTATCTTTAGCCCTACTTTCATCTGATAACTCCTACAACATTTCCTGTATCTCTATAGGTTTTATTAATAATAATTTAGTTATATTTTCCAGTGAAGATATCAATGACTTAAACCAAGCGTATTCTTTGAAACCTGTATTTACTTTGACCATCATTTTGAATAATAATGATGTTTTGTGATCCTAAAAGTCAAATACAAATTTAGCAGTATTATTTAAAATTTGCATCCCAATTTTTGCATAATTTAATCAAGAAATCCCTTGAAATAATGGAGATTGACAATCTCCATAGGTAGCCATATATCATTAATAATGACCTGAATTTTAAAATTAGTTAATTTCTTTGCCCTTTTTTGAATTACTGATTTAACTTTCTACTCACATTTTCTGGGTTACTTGTTGGCATGTTTATGCAATAAAATAACACATAGTGTTTAAAAACTGACAACAAAAGATGTATAAGATTTATTACAACATTTTTTATTGCTATTTTGTGAATTGTTTAGCTAGGTTTAGTGACTTATAGCTTATATGGCAAGTTATGTTAATTTCCCAAGTGGGCTACTAATTACTAATTACTTCCACTAAAGATGCCTGAAAAATTACCAATTCAAAGTAGATTATGATCCACAATTTGACCTACAGTTAATATTGCATTTCATAAATAAATCAAATATCTCAATGTCTCATCACAAAATGGTCATTGTCTAGAATTTGGATGCATCATCAGCTGCCTTATCATGGTCCTCTTGGCTGCATATGTTGAATTTGTGTCTTTGCATAATTGTTATGAATTATTGGATGAAGTATGCTGTTAGTTGCTTTAAGATTTTTTTTCCAAGGAATAATTCAGATGGGTGGTGATGCTGTCAAAAAATAACATAAATGTCAGAGCTACAGATAGTAATCTTGTAATCTGTATTTCATTTTTGACTTTATTGGGGGTCAGGATAAATTTATTGTATCTTGCATTCTGGACATCCTGTTTCAAGCTCCTCTAATGATCCAATTCCAGCCATTGATATTCATATAGAAGGCATACTGCCAGTTTGTATTAGTCACATTTCGCTTTATTAAATATCTAGTTATTGCATTCCATTGCTAATTATATCTGACAGTTTACCTGCTAATATGAGTTCATTAACTCAGCTTCAAGCTTTTAATCCCAACTTTTTTGGTCCCTTTAATCCATTGACTTTTAGCAAATTATCTGGTATTCCCTATCCAATATAATAAAAAATAAACAGTAAATAAATCTTAACCAGGCATTTAGAGTTATTGGACCCTGCAGAGGAAAAAAATCTATGCAATCTCACTGACACTGTCTGAAAAAGAGACCTGAAAGATTGCTGGTGTGGTTGATAGACAGTACCAACATGAAATACCCAGAAACGTTGATAATAACTATTTTTGAATATATGAATAGCATAATATATTCATGTACCTGCTATTCATTGTATCCCTTGAAAAAGCTTCTTGTAATAGGATGGAAACCCCTGTTCTCAGCACTATTTCTAATGATTTGCAGAAAACGTTATTCATTTGTTTATTTACGACTCAAAATTGTGGTCGGTTAGCAGAGAATGATTAATATCTGACTGGAGGAATGGAAAGGGGGTGGGTGGAGGTTAAATCGTACGCGCCACAGAGAATTAATGTGCCCAGCCATGAACGGCTGAATTAATAATCCTACAGCCTTAATCATTTATTTTATTCTATAAGCTAACATTAATTTCACTCTTATTCATTATTAGAGTAAAATTACGAGTCGCACAATGCGTTTGCTTTAAACAATATAAATTCAACCGATTACTCCATTAATTCAATTGCTTAAAACATAATGTACAGTATTCAGGGATGTGTGTCATTTATTAAAACATCGTCAATCAATGAAAATCTTCGAAGATCGTGACAGGTTATTGATAACATAATTAGTATTTGTTCTTAAGCAAAAAAAAAAAAAAAAGTTATACATTAAAGCATGTGCGGAAACTTGATCGGAAGTGAAAGCAAATGATAAGTATTTACGTACCTTATATTCTTAAAATTTGGAAAAAAAAACATAGTCAACTGAAAACAGGACGAACGTTACTGCTTCCCATCTTGAATGTTAAACCAGGCCTTAAACAAATAAACTCTAAAGAAAAAAAAATACCGATAAACGCAAAATTTGTAAGTAAAAAAAAATGTTAATAATTATCTTCATGTTTGGCTGAGAGTGCATAAATAAGTTTTTTTTTAATTCAGGAATTAAATTTAAACAAATCAACAAAAGTGAGGCTGCAAAGAACTTACCGTAATCTCTCTTCATTTATCCCATAATGATTAATGCAAATACGGGAATGATGAATTACTTAATAATGACTTTCGGATAGATCTGGATATGCATAACACAAACATAGCTTCAGATACATTTACTCACGTGTGATGAATTGATAATTATATGATAAGATTAAAAGTAAAATGTTAAATAATAATAAAATTCACCAACTAATAGTGACGTAAATGCTGTACTAAAAATAAAAGCAAAATTGTCTTTAATAAGGCTAATACTATGGTAAATAGTTGTTTTAATATCAAACTTCCAGAATAAATTCGACTTGTTTACTAACTTTCAACGTTGCTACTTAATTACAATTATATGCTTGAATTCAGATTTCGAAACAAATTGTTTAAAAATGATGTTCAAAATTAAGGTAGAGGAAAAAAAAATTACGAAATTAAAACGAGGTTTTATAGAAGCAACATTATTGAAAATATAAAATAGTTTTACCTCGTGGATAAAAATTCTAAAATATGTATTTATAAAACATTGCACAAATTATCTACATCCGACACTTGTTCTACAGCACTGTTACATTCTTACCTTTAATGCAATTTGAAGCTATACATACTTAAAATGAGTATTTATATAAATGTAACAATACAAATTTTTTGTTGATACATTTCAGCGAATATTTTTATATTGGTTTGTTTAGTTTAAAATGACTAAGAAATTAATACTCTCATGAAAAGTTTGCGATGTAAAGGATTTTATCCATGTTTGGAAGCTTGCTACATCTGCGACAGCTAATGCAAATGCATATTTTATAGGGATGCTGAAAAAGTTATTAATATCGTTTGGTTGATTGGTCAAAAAACCGGAAATTCCAGTTAAATACTTTCAGAAATATTTTGATTACTTATTAAATTAATGTTGTTTTTTTTTTTTTGTCTTTTAGTAATTTTATTAAATGAAAGATAGACTCATAGGAAAATTATTTTAAAGCACGACTCAAATAAATTGGTTTAAAAAAAAAGTCAATATACAGTATTTATTATTTAAGATATTTCCAAGATAAAAGTTCAAGAAAATACTGGCATGTAATTAAATCTCATTATTAGTATTGAACTTACATGGTGCTTTGTAAACCTGAAATAGCAATTATCTGTTTATTCCTTTTATAAACTTTGAATTAACAAATTAACTATAGTTTTAAAGTAAAGTTAATTATTTACAAGAGAAAAATAGCTTTATAATATAAATTTATTTATGGTAATAATATTACGCATATATATATATTTGTATTTGATTTGAAAAAAATACCAAGTTCCATGGATATATAGTTAATTACAGTAGATATAGATTACATGTAGTAGATTGTATATAAAAGAAAAATGAATTATTATAATAATCAAAATACTGAATACAAGTTAAATATTTTAAAAAAAAACAGAATAACTACAGTTTATGAAAATAACGGAAATTAAATAGTAACGTTATTAACTGTAGATTTGCAATGCTACTAAGACCCAGATGTCAACAAATATATCTGCAGAGGCAAGAACTTTGCTTAGTCTCTGGTGCTCATTTTATTCAATTTGTTCTGGAAAAGAAAGTGTATTTTCTAAGATTTAGAATAGAAGATGAAATACCTGTAAAGAAATTAAAGAGTAAATATAATATTTGGAAATAATTTTTTTCTTTTGGAAAATTTCGTTTAGAACAATAATAGAGGATGTGTGAATATGAATAGTAGATGATATAAGGTGAGATAGATTTGCAAAAAATAATGCATTAGAACAAAATCTTCATTTGTTATCCTCACTAACACATAATAAGCAAACAGTATGTACATGTATTAGGGATTTTGTAAGTCATATTTTAACCAGAACAGTCCGTTATTAGAAGTTCTAATTAGTAGGAGAATAAATTGTCCCATATTCTATGAAAATCTTTTCATTATCTCAAAAAAATTGATAATTATTTTTTATTACTTTATTTCATGTCATATATCATACAAGATTTGCAGTTTTATTTGCTTATGATGTATGAATTACTTCATACACAGAGGCTAAACTCCATATAGTAACTTCACCAGTGCAAAGCCAGAGTAATCAATGGAATACTAAAGTATAGTTGGTATTATAGAAATAAAGAAGTATTATCAGTGTGATTGGTTTTAAACAAATTTGAAACAAAAATTTATACTCTTTATATTTGTGGTGTTGTATTTGTCTGATTTTCTGGTTTATTTTTTTTATTGTTGATGATAACAAATAAATTGTAGCTTCTTTCAAAAAACGTGTTAATGATAAAATAAGGATTGCCTCAATATCTGATTTTTTATATAGAACAAATATAGAATAGTTTGTTTAGATAATTATTTCAAATAAGTCCTGAATATCTATTAATAAAAATGTAACATTAAGAGCGTGCTAATAGCTCTAAACAAGCTTTTTTTTTTTTTTTTTTATGATAAATGCTACTACAAGAGAAGGCATTCAAATCATTTTTATCTTGGATTGTCCCCATCCCCAGACCGGTTTCGACCTATGGGTCTCTTGTGCTTGAGTTGGTTTTTTAAATCTAATGTCCCAACTCCTCACTGAAGAGACCCATAGGTCGAAACTGGTCTGGGGATGGGGACAATCCAAAATAAAAATGATTTGAATGCCTTCTCTTGTAGTAGCATTTATCATAAAAAAAGAGCTTGTTTAGAGCTATTAGCACGCTCTTAATGTTACATATTTGTAAGTGCAAGCTATATATAAGTCATGTGACATCTGACTTATTATTACTATTATTAATAAAAACCAAATTTCTAAGGAATAAGACTAAATATAAGGGTATAATAAACTAATGTTTTAATATGCCTTATAATTCTATTAATTGCATTCAATATTTACAAACATTCTATTCTTAATGACAGGGTTCAGCAATTAATTTTCTGTGCTTGTCTATATGCTATTTATAGTCTAATCTCTAATATGCTTACAAGCTAGGTTATAATTTTCTACTATTTTTAAAATCTTTTCCTTAAGGGTGCATGACCTTTGAAACTTTATAGAGTCACAATGAAATCAAGATGAGCTGCTTAATTTCCTAGTCAGTGTGATAGCTTTCAGGAGCCAGGGCATTGGAAAAAAGATATCACTGACTGTTGTTTTTTCCTCTTTGCTTCATATTGTTTGTTTTTTAGACAGTCTTGAAGAAAAGAGAACTTCCTGCTTTGCTACAATTTATATATCTTCTTGTTTTTTTGTTTTTCTCAAAGTATTTTATCTAATGTCATAGAATATAGACATCTAAAATAAATTAACAATTTAATTATCTTAGATTTGACTTTTATAAATTTAATTAGTTCATATTAATTAAATTATTTATCAGAAATATTCTTATAAAACTTATTTTAATAAAGCAACTTAAAACTAGGAATAATTAATTCAAAGTCTATTATTATTTTATTTTGATTTTAATCTCCAAGAAAATTTACTTATTCTTTAGTCTTAAATTTGTTCAGTATTACAAATATTTCGTCCCTCTCCTTAGTCTAGAAAATGGGTCATTGCATATGCTATGCATACTTTTGCAATTTATTTGGCCTTCAACTTTGTTATTGGGATCTCAGTAATCTATACCATTTCTGAAGTTGTAAATCTGTTTGTTCTGTGAGTATTTCTTCATGCTAGCTTTTATATTTCACAGATTCCATACATTTTGTTTCAATCTAATTTTCATTTGGAGTAATTACATTATCTGAAAATAATAATATTGGAAATAATATTGTCAATTTAATTTGAAAATTTCCATCTACCATCAGTTCTGCTGAAGATTATCCTTTTATTATTGATGGCATGGAATGTTGAGATAACATTGTGGCATATAAAGCTTTCTACATATTTACATTAGGCCAACACCTTAACTGCTTTTATTTATTTGTTGAACAGTATTTTCAGTCGACCTGTTCACTTTGGATGGTGTGGTGGTGTGCAGATATGTTCGATGTCTTCATTCATGAAATAGTCTTCAAATTTTTTTTGTGTAGAAAATGCTATGCTATTATCTAAAATAATCATTTCCAGAAAACTGTGATATGAAAAACTTTTAGTTTTTATATTATTTCTTTGGCACTTTATGTGGTACTCTTCCCATTTAGATTGCACATCTATGAGTTAAGAAACACTTTGCTATTAATGGTACCTGCATGGTTTTGTCATGCTACAGATGTCTTAGTTTGCATATTCATTTCAGATTGACAAGCTATACATTTTTGTTATATTTCTTTCTAATATCCACTGTTTTATTTGGTCATCAGACATATCCATGCACGAACACTTTAGTGCATACAATTCTTGAATGCCCTTTATGTCATAATTTTAAGACCTTTTGTCTACCCTCGGGTAAATCTGTCTTCCATTAACACAAATCTTTGTTGTCTAATAAATTTTCATGATTCATCTAAAAAGCTGGTACAAGGTACTGTGGTTTTTCTACTTGGCCAACTTTTCTTTTTATAAGTAGTTGACAACCTTTATCTGTCTTTGTTGCTGTTAAATATCTCTGATTGTAATACATCTGTATAGTTTATGATATGATATTTATACTTCTACTTCATTGCAAGCAATGGATTAAGATGTGCATTGTACACTAATATGCAGCTGAATAGAAGTTTATTCTTTATAATTAAAATATTAAAATAATGCTGAGTGCTTTCAAGAGTTACATTGCTCTCATAATTATAGTTCGGTTTAGTTATAAAATGATGGAGTGATAGTATTTGTCAGTATATATATTATTCCCCATCTCCAAGAAGTGGATTCTCTGGTATTTTTTTTTGCTATTTTACATACATTTAAATGTTAACAACAGTATATACACTGACACACACTATCACTCCATCACTTTATAACTGAAATGAGCTATGATTATGAGAGTAGTGTAATTCTCAAAAGCACTCAGCTTTATTCTGATATTTTAATTATAAAAAATAAACTTCTCTTCAGTTGTGTATTAGCACACATCTTAACTGTATAGTTTATTTCAATTTTATTATTATGGGTTCATCTTTGTCTGGATTCTCCACCAAAGCATGTGAAATTTTTTTTTCTCTCCTATATATGAACTGATAATCATGTGCTAAAATTATGCCCCTCTGTTTCAGCTTATACAAACTCAAATGGTTCTGAGCTTATTTATCACTCACTAATATTCCTAATAATGGTTTGTGGTCTGTCACTATTTGAAAGGGAAAACCAAAACGTTATTGGTGAGACTTTTTCAGAGCAAACATGATAGGCAATACTTTTGTTGATCTAGCTATATAATTTGTCTCAGCTTTTTGAAAGGGTTCTATATGCATAAGCTATAGATCATTCATCATTATAATAGGTATGACATATAATTTCTTCCATTCTGAAATATATGACAATCATATTTCTAGATTACTATCAAAATGAATTTTTCAGATGACAGTAGTGGTTTGGTTTATATAAATGCTTCTTCATGACTTTGTAATTGGTTTCAGTTTTGATTTTTTTTAATAGTTTGTAAAGTGATTTTGCTACTTTAGTCTTATTCTGCAAAAAAACTTTCAAAAATTATTTATCAGACCAAGAAATGATTGTAGTCTTTTAACATTTCTCAGCCTGATCACTTTTTTATTGCTCACACTTTCTCAAAGAATGATCATTTACTTTGTCTAAGATTACATGCCCTAGGAACATTAATTTATATGTATTTCATTTTTCTGTGCATTTAATTTGACTCCAAATTTCTTTAATTTTTCCTGTACCATAAACAGTCTTTGATATAACTCTTCCTCAAAACTAGTTATAATATAAAGACTTAGTAAATCATTTTCATGGTTGGATATATCAATAAAAAATGTGTTGAAAAAGTTCCACTCTATATATGCACCTCAATCCTACCTGAAATTTGTTTTCAAACTGATGAATGGCTTGTTTACAACAGCTAAGGTTCTAAATGAAAGGCTACATATGAACTTGGATCCGATCTGTCTACTATGCAAATCTGGTGATGAAACTTTCCAGCATCTATTTGAAGAATGTTCAGCATTTGGACAGATAAGAGCTAGAGTATTCCACAGACCAATCATCAACTTAAAACTTTTATTTAGTCAATATTTTAAGAAATTTAACCCCCATAATGCAATGGTAATGGTGCATACCCTTAAGACAATATGGTATATAAGATGTACTATGATATTTGACAATAAGAAATTCAACTGGCTGAGAAAACTCTACAGTGATTGGGAAACTTATTTCAATCAGTGTCAGAGATACTTGTGCTAGAAAGATGATGACTCACATCTGGGGTGGACCTGGAATAACTCTATGTGAGATAATCAGATAAACATTTATTTTGAGTAAAAGTTAGAATTCTACTAGGTCGCTTATTCCTGAAGCTAATCAAACATTTTGTTACATGCTTCACCTTTTTGAGTGTCATTTGCTTGATGTCATAACACTCTCCTTCTATTACATTGAGTAGGAATTAACTTTAATGGCCTGGAGCCTTTTTGTCTTAATAGTGAAATATTTCAATTTCTTAGTGTTTTTTTATACAAATTGTAAATATTTATGTTATTAATAAAGTTTTTATTATTAATATTTAAAAAAAAAACAAAGCAAAAAATTAGTTATAATAATTATGTCATCAAAGTGTAATATTATATGATCAAATCTTTGTAATAAGGCATTCAAGAGTTGTTAGCCAAGAGGTTAGTTCAGCTTGCAGATGGTTGTTGCGGGTTTGCCTCCTGGCCGATGCTATGACATATGGAAAAAAATGTTTGACTCTGTTGTAATAACAAACAGTAGCCAATTACATTTATGTAATTCAATAGTGGTTATCAGGATCAATATTTGTGCTGATTTTTCTGTAAAAAGTATTTGATGGATGGCAAAGTTAAAATGCAGTTTTGCAAAATTTGATATTTTTTGAAGAAAATTTATCTCACATTTGGCACGCTATTCCCTCTAGTTTAAGTATTTATTTATTGTTGCTTTATAATAACTACATATCTGAATCTAATCAGTAGATGTTGTTGTTATTATAATTATAGGTGTAGCCCATTATGACATTTTGATTGGTATCAATATATCCTTAGCAACCAATCTCTGAATTTTCTCTTCCACTATATTTTTCAGTAGGAATGAAATTTTGCACAATTTGCAAATAACTGAATAAGCATTTTCAAGTAGTTCAATTTCTACTGAGCTAGCTAAAATTGTCCCCAAATTTTTATTAAACAAATTCAGTTATTTCATTTGGATCACCTGCTCCAACAAAATTATTTTCACAATACTGACATGAATTCCTATTGTGTGAAACCATTCTCTATTGATTATGTGACTAATTTCTCTTTTATTATATATAACAGTAAATGCATTATTTTCACATTATACTTTATTGGTGCTTTTACTTCAAATAATTTCTACATGTCTATTCACATATTGAGTTTTAATGTTTGTCTTATCTACTGGAATATTCATGTAGTTAGATAGTTAGCTGACAGTGCATTCCATTCTTTCTGAGACATTATAGGCATTATCTATCTCTATACTAACATTTTATTCACAGATCTGCAATTTCACCATAAACTGCTTTCTCTAATAATGTTTATAACCAATTGTTTATTGGGTGTATTGCCTTTTCTGTGTTCAAGTTAGATAAAAAATTGTTGCGTGTGTCTCTTTTCATCTATTTACTGCAGCAACTGATCAATAAGTATTTCATCAACCAAATCCCTATACTCATAATTTTTAGTGAATTTCTTAAGGCTTGCATTACATTCTTTAACTTTCTCACCCTTTGCTTGATTTCTTGTTCTTAGATTTAAATGACCTAAGTAGTAAGATGGACAAGGGTCAAAGTATTCATTTAACCTCCTTATTATTACCTCATAAGATACATCATCCGAAAAAACACTCATAATTTTTAGTGAATTTCTTAAGGCTTGCATTACATTCTTTAACTTTCTTACCCTTTGCTTGATTTCTTGTTCTTAGATTTAAATGAGCTAAGTAGTAAGATGGACAAGGGTCAAAGTATTCATTTAACCTCCTTATTATTACCTCATAAGATACATCATCCGAAAAAACACTCATAATTTGTTTACTATTTTGATAACCCTTCTACCTGAAAAGTGTATGAGTGCTGCTAACTTATGTTTACTGTCCTCAATTGCATTTAAATTTTAAAAAAAATTCCAACTTGCATTATATATAGGTCATTTGACAGCATTGCTTACATTAAACTTGGCAATACAGTTTGCCTCAACAATGCAATTATTTTTTCTTCACTTTAATAATTCCTTTGTAACTAATGAATTAATTTTACTTCAGACATCCTTTTTTAACCCAATTCAGCTTAGACTAATGAATTTTCTATCATCAGCTTTGGAATTTATATGTGATTGTGCGATGTTTGCTATCATGTTGCTTGAAATTATACATGACTGTGCCATTTTGCTTTGTCTTGCTCCTCATTACCTATTAATAAAAATCAAATTTCCTAAGAGGAAGACTAACAATTAAAATAGGTTCTAAAACACAAAGACACAATAAACTAATAACTCTATGTGCCTTATAATTTTATTAATTTTATACATTCAAAAAATGTACAAAATCTCTATTACATTACCATAATGATCAAATATCCAATGCAATTTATTTGTCCATAATGTTGTTACAAATACATAAATAAATAATCAGTCAAAATAAGATTGAAATAAACAACTATTATTAAGTATATTATAATATTTATTGAACCGGCTTTCATTTCCATTGAGAAGATTTCAACTGAGATGAAAGTTGGTTCGATAAATATAATATAGTTATTAAAATCTCTCTATACATACATTCTCTTAATGATAGAATGCAGCAATTAAATTTCTGTGCTTGACAATATGCTAGTATTATTCCTCATTGTATTTACAGTCAAATTTCTTATATACTTATAGAATAATATATAATTTTTGACTACCTTTTAAATCTTATCCTTAAGTCTATACAGCCCCATTTCCGGTTCTTAAACAGCAAACAACGTGAACGATAGCTCTCCTCAAAATTGAAATCAGCAGGAAAGGGGGTATCAAATCCCATTCCAAACCCCTAAATACAAGGTAAGAGAAGTTTTATATATTTAAAAATGGAATGTGATAATGTTATAGATAATATACATAGCAATTCAAGCTTAAATTGTCACACTCAGTCGTTCAACAGAAACGATAGCCGAAATCTTCATAGCTATAATAACAAATCTCAGGCTCCATCTGAGATCAAAAACCTTTCCATTAGCAATGTTAAGCACCAAATAATTACTGACAACATTAAAATGCAAGAAATTATACAAACTTCGTCAGTTATATGCAATAGCGTTGGTTTCCCATCGGGTGAAATAACAGCCAATAATACATACGAAAACAGTAACAACACTCACCGTATTTCCCAAACTCCTTTAGGAGAAGTAAATAAACACAATTCATCCACAACCGCAAAACACTCTCAGAATAATTTGGAACAAAAAATAAAATATCAGCAAAATCTATCTGAAGAAAGGGAAAAATTTTTTTTTAAATCACCAGAAGTCACCAAATTCGCTGCTGTAAAACCAGAGACTGTCAACAGTATTTCGGGAGAAAAAAACGAAATAACAGATAAAAAAAAATCAACAAAACCCATTCACAAACAAATGAAAATTTCAAACTAGATGAACCTTTAATATCTACATCATTCGCACATTTTAAAACAGACTCACAAATACAAACCCTTCCAAAAAAATCTATATCCTACGCTAACACTTTAAGTATCAACAAAGATGTTAAAACCTCGGAGACTAACTCGGTCAGCAATATTAATGAAATGCTTATAGGCATATCGGAATATGAAAGAGAAATCACAACAGAAGACAATCAACACCCCCAATCAATTAAGATATTAAATTATAATAATATTACCGATGAAATGCATCAAAACATAAACTATAATTTCAACAAAACTATTCCAAACATGCTCTATAAATCTTTCCAAAATTATTACAATGACAAAACTCTAATCCTAGCAGTAACGAATGAAAACTTATCATTATACAAATTCCCCATGGAGCATTTATATTCCGTAATTAAACAACATGATTCAGAGTTGGGGATTTATCAAATACTAACACATCCTAATGACAGATATGTGGCCATAGAATTTAAGACCTGTGCAGACAGGCTCCAATTTAAAAACAATATTAAAATACTGGGAAATAAAATACTTTGCACTGTAGAAATGAACAGACCTATGATACTACAAGGGAAAATCAAAAACTGCCTAACAAGATTCACTGAACAAGAGCTCCAAAATATCCTCAATCCCTACGGCACTGTATCAAAATTTAAATTCCTTCCAGACCCCATCTTGAACGGAAACATAATATCAAATGCAGCAATCTTCTCACTAGCCATGAAAAAAATGTTTCTCCCACTGACATCCCTACTGTAGTTAATGCAAGAGATTCATCAACGGTCTTAACATTCAGGGGGGTGCAGCCTCAGTGCTTTCACTGTTTACAAAGGACACACTTTATAAAAGACTGTTTGGCATGTATCTGCACTACCTGCAATCAAAAGAAAGGCAAGTTCCACCGCTGCAATGGAAAGAATATAGAAACAACCACTACAGACATCAAACAGTCACCTAAAACAGACAATAATATTGAAAACCACACTGATAAACACAGGGCTTCAACATCAAACTATACCAAATCTATAGACATCTCCCACAGATGTAACACTAGACCACATAATATCTAGAGATGAAGATCAAGATGAAAATCTTTCCCAACAAACTGAAATGGAATTCCACAACAATACAACCAAAAATAGAAATGATAAACAAACAACTACTCAAGTACACCTCATCTCATTTCAAACCAATACACAGATAATATTCAGTCAATAAACAGTACAACATTGGAAAAAAAGGGCTATGAATCAATGCTTGACAATCCTTCAGACTTGAAATCACTTCCAATAGAAGAAACAGACACCAGAATCAAAATAGACAAAAATAACACCCAATCACCTAGAAAGTCACAAAGTAAACAAAATACAATAACTCCACATCCTCAAAAAGAAAGTAGCAAAACCAATAAACCAAGGAAAAAATTCAATCCAGCACACACCAAAACTCAAAACCTGGGGGAAAAGGATGAACTTATCTGGACATTGGAATCAGGATCTTTCACAAGAAGTAGAGCTAACATGACAAGCTATACCAAATATTAATAAATGGAAATCAGATGTTCCGGATAAATCAAGCTCAGATGACGATATGAATTCTGGGTTTATAACACAACTACCTACATTAAAACCAGATTCACAAGAATCACAAAGTAAACACAAAGTGTCATGGGAAAAAAAGAAAAGAAAAACTTCTGAGCACTCTGATACAAATTCAGCACCAATGGAAGATGATCCCTATTTGGAATTACCAGATTCTATGGAAAATGAGGACCTTCCAGTACTCATGGAATCAAATCTACATCAACTCTCATTGGAAGAAGCATCAGATCAAGAAACCAATTATAGTCATTTACTTCCAAATTCTCCCCAAGACCAGGGGCCGGCTGGAGGGGCAGGGACACTATATTATGAACTATAAAATTGCAGGGATTAATGTCCGTGGCCTCAACTCATTGGCCCATGCTCACGCAATTAGAAATTGGATAAGCATTAACTCTCCCCACATCCTTCTAATGGGGGAAACCAAATTCCATAATAACACTGACACTAAAATAGAAACATTAATTGCCACTATGGGCTTCACTAAATTTTCAGTTGGACATTCAGCAGCTGGAGGGGTTGGAGTATTAATTAGCAGCTGGAGGGGTTGGAGTATTAATTAGCAAAAAATTTCCTCCAAACAAATTCTGTATTCTCTATTTGGATAACAACTTAATCTTATTAGAAATAGACTATTGGGGCTATAGCATAAATCTAGTTTATATATACACTTCAAACAATCCTACTATCTATCACAAAATAATTCAGATTTTAAATGCTATCCTTAGCAACAAATCAGGCTCTTTACTTATATTGGGAGATTTTAACACCACATATGGTCGCTTTAACCTAAAATTTCTTTCACTGATAAATAGAAACTTGATGTGTGGGGAAGGATTCCTTCCTCTCGGATCCTACTCCTTTTACACCAAATCCCACCAAACCCTAATAGACCTATTATATTATTCACCAGATTTACATTTTCATCTAAATGCAAAACTTTTACCGGTGTCGTTTTCGGACCATATGGCCCTTGTAGTTACTCTTGAAACCATGGCTGGCCTCCCAAACCCAGAGGCTCTTCATAAAACCATGCAGATGGTAACAAAATCAAACATGACAGAGGCCATAGTGTCCGGATCTTATTTATATTTTCACAAAATCAACATCCTTTCAAGACCAGCTGAAGAAGCCTGGTTTTCATTTATAGGCATCCTACAGACAATATTAAAACACCACACCATGAAAGTCAAAGGCCCTAATGGCCTCTTCAGAGATCTTCTACAAAAAGAGAATCAGCTTCAGATGCTCCAAAGTCAACCTATCAAAACACAAGATATATATAGTCTTAAAAACCTATACCGATTCAAGACAAAAATCCCTGGCAGAATACCTATCCATTAGGAGAGCCAAATGTTATTTATCACAACAACATCACTGGACAAAAGGCTACTTGAGATGGGCACTTGGAGGGAAAAATAACAAAACCACTCCCACCTCCATCATTGCAGATGGGAAAACCTTACTGGGAACACCTATGATGAACACAATAAAAGAACACTTCCAGCAAAGAATGCAAACCGCAATCTTCAATGGCACACAATCCTGGTCTGAAGTTGATCCACAGGCACCACATGGGATCACAGAAAACCTACTCCAACAGAAAATATCTTCCCTTCCAGATGGTGTACATCCTGGATTACATGGGATTCCCAGATTCCTAATCCTACACCTCAATCAATTTGCAATTCCCATAATGAAGAAGATGGTGGATTACCTAGCAACTGGTAATAGAGTGATACCTAACCTTTCCCCAGTGGCGCTAGTTCCATTTATAAAAAAAAATCAGGTTATGGATCTCTCAAACATCAGACCTATTTCCATGACACCCCTGCTAATTAAAATTGTAGAGTCTGTAATCAAAGACCTCATCCAACCAAATGTCTTAAAGCACATATCTAACAACCAATATGCCGAGAAGGGATCCTCTACTGCACATGCAATGGGCAACACAATCTCCATCATTGACTATGTCAGAATCCACTGGAAGTCGGGGCCGATAGCTATTCAACTGGACATTGCTACTGCTTTTGACTCAGTACATATAGACATACTCTTAAATATTTTGGCCGAGTATGATGTTCCTGCAGCTGCTGTCCAGATCATAAGCAACTTACTATACAACAGGGAAATTTTTATCACTATGGATGGTAATATCACCTCCGGATTTAAACCGACACAAGCTCTCCCTCAGGGTTCCCCCCTCAGTGCCCTATGCTTCATCGCATATATAAATCCTCTCCTGATGGATTTGGAAAAAAATCTACCAGGTCTTTTTATACCCAATTTAAGCAGAGAATTCAACATGTTTGCCTACATGGATGATGTAATGATCATCCTACCATCAAGAAAACATATACCTTTGCTACAAACAATATTAAGCCGCTGTACTGAGAAATACAGGCTGCAATTCAATCCCAGCAAGTCTGCCTCCTGGCAAATTGTTTCAGGAAGGAAAATTAACACCCTCTTTTCTGCCAAGCCACAGAGATATCTTGGGTTTTCCATATTCAAATCTACCACAGCAATGACCAAAGAGATTCAGGATAACATCCTAGATACAACAAACAAATTCATCACTTCCTTGTCACAAGTCTACCTTTCCCTCCCTGGCAAGGTAGCACTAATTAACATAAATGTGATGCCAAAAATAGCATACTTTCTGCCATTTATCAAATGCAACAAAAGCTTCATAAATAAAATAAATGGCTTGTGCTCAAGGCTTTTCTGGAAAGGTAAAACGGTTGTGATCAGCCTCAAAGGCACTCAGCAACCAAGAAAGCTAAATGGTCTTGCTCTCCACTCCATTCAGGCATTGATTTACCAAAAAACCCACAATGTCATACACAACTTGGTAGCATCATATGGTTTTAACACAATTCTCCAAAAAACTCCTTCAAAAGGTAACACCCACTGACTGACCCCCACCAGACAGACAAACATAGATCACTAGAAACACAAGCTTTATCAAACAGCAGTGCCCAATAAATGACTCCACATTCAATTCTAAAATATCATTATGGCAAGCATACACAATTCTCCATCCAATCTTACATCCTATAATCAACACATTTTATTACAATAATCAGAAACTGGTATCCAACTTTAAAAGATGGAGTCTAGATGCCAAATACCTAGACTTCCTCATTAAATACAACATTAATGGACTACCTACTAATCACTTCCTCTTTTACAAACGTGGTCACGACATTGACCCTACTTGCAGCATTTGCATGAACGGCGATGAGACATTGGAACACCTTTTCTCACAATGTATGGGATTCAGAGTGATCCGAGAAATCATACTCTCCAACACCAAGATAGATTTCCAACTGATCTCATCTCTGAAAGATAGTATTAATACTAAAACCTATCCAATAATACGTCTCTCGGTGTTTTTGAACTATGCCATATGGGTTACACATTGTAAACTAATCATGGAATACCCACAACCTAATATGAAACATGTTTTTCCAAAATGATTAAAATCCAGAAGAGAGACCAACTCCTGGCATCGTCGAAAACATTTGAAGACACTTGGACATTATACAATATGCCAAACTAACAACAAGGCAAAAGGGGGGGGGGGCTAACAATCAGATAACAAATATGTGAAAGATCTAATGTTCACACCATATTGGGCAACATAGACTCATCAGAACCCAAATAGAAATAACAAGATAGTTAGAACAACAATGTAAACCCCAATTGTATGATTACACATCATTGTATAC